>QNQO01008220.1:0-407398 GCA_003290165.1 Berberis thunbergii
TTGGGCTTTAAGAGCTCGCCCAATAGATTGGGCATTATATTCTCATAATGGGTCTCTATGCCACGTGTACGACCGTGATGATCGGTTTATTTTAATGTATCATCAGTTACTCTCCCCTTAGTTAGTGGCGGTTTTGTTTTCGATTTCAACGTTGCGGCACATTCAGTGCCCTTGATATCTGTTGATGATGTTGTTTCTCCAATGTTCCATCCGCCTATTCATTTTGGCACGATTTCTAGGATTTCATGCGACTGTCATGTTTTGCACGTTCTCCCAAAAATGGTCCTTTTGCTATTTTTCCCTATGAAAGGAGTAGTTCGAGTGTGTCTCACTTCCTTTTGCACCTCCTCATTTTAAAGTTTTTTATTCCTTGAGTTCGTTATATAATCATGTCTAACTCTAGGGTTTTGAGCGGTGATGTTCTTGCTGCATACGAAGCTTTTTTTTCCTAAGCAGGCAATGCACACAACTCTGAATAGCATTCGTCACGATTATTCGTTGCCGACTGATATGGAGATCATTCTTCCCGGAGAAGGCGATAGTCTTTGTCGTCCAAAACATGGGTACATTGCTTTGTACCCTGGTATGCTCCACTCTGGTCTCAGGCTTCCGGCTTCTACGATCGTTTGGGAGTATTTGGATCTGATTGGTATTGCTTCGACCTTAGCAAGGGCTACCTCAGTTCATATTGAACCTATGAATGCCGAGTTCTGCACTCTTTGGTGGGGTTTATCGTAAACCCCAATCACACATGTTCCATGCGTTCTCCTTCTTGTTTCAAGGACATGTGATAGGAGTATGGGGTTGGTCGAGGTCTTGTTTCTACGCATCCCTTTCTTCCAATCACTTTAGGCTTCCCGAAAATCAGATTTTGCGATCGTTCTGGGAGCTTAAGAAAGTCGAGTTGTCATTGTCTTTGGAAGAGTAGGAGTTCTGCAATCATTTTTACGATCTTCCCCAGGTCTCGGTGGAAGATTTTCTTACTACGGATGTCATTATCCATAGTGGCTTATATTCGTTAGGTGAAGCAGGTCACACTTCGGAAGTGACTGTTGCGCGTGTTGGTAATGCAGATGTCGGCCACCAAGAGGGTTCTGCTGAAGAGCACATAAGTCGAGCTCCTTCAGTTACTACTCGGGGTTCTAGGGGTGCTAGTTTGATTGTGAGGATATGGAAAGTTCCTAGGCATCCCAGCCCTTCCAAGATGCTGGCTGTCAGTTTCGGCCGTGTGTCGAAGAGGAAGAAACTTGTTTTCTCAATTCTTGATGCTGCTCTTGCTTCTCTCCGGAAGGGAGGTCATGGTTCGGAGGATGATTCTTCTGATCCGGAGGACGATGTGGTAAACCAAGTTCTCGAAATTAGTAAGAAAGAAGTGTCTCGCCCTCTAGACGATCGTGAGAAATATCTTGTTGCCTCTTATGGTTTGCCCGCCTCTACTGACCTATCTATAGATGATTCGTGCATCATTGAGAATAAAATGCTTCAGCTTGGTCTTTGGCAGTCAAAGAATCCAGAGGTTATCAAGACCTTGGATGACTCGAGTATGATCCGTCAGTGGAAGGACCGAGTTGTTGCCCGAGCTCGAGATTTCAAGCTCAATGTTTCTTTGTCGTACTTTGGGACCTCGGGATCACCTGCTACTCCATCCGCATCTCGTCCTACTCCGACTGTTCTCAGGGAGACCTTCTGGCCTTCTAAAGGCTGATGTGCAAAACAACACTCGCAACCTCATTGGTGGCTGTCACGGGCATTTGGCTAATAGGGCTCTTATGCCCGTATGACAGCCATGTCGTCATATTGACGAATGCCTCCAGCATCTTATGAAGGGGATGACACAACTTTTTTATGCAAGCTGTGATGGGGTCGGTTAAGTAAGGCGTCTCATGACCAAGTGGCGCACATCGGCGGAAACTAGCAGGGACACATTCTGATCATTTTCTCATGTTCTCCGTCAATTGGATTTTTTGAAGGCGCAGAGCATATAGCATTGAGAGGTCTACAGATTTTGTATAGGTGTCGGTGAGGGAACTCGAGACTATTCGTGATATGTTTGCTTCTAACTTCGAGACGTCTGAAGTGGAATTGGGCAAGTTGCGAACTCAACTAGATGTTGTTGAGAAAGAATTATCCGATCCGAAGGGTTGAACGTTATGAGGTTGTTTGTGCTGCCGAGGGAATGTTCTGCCAAGCTCAAGGCTTCTACTATTCAAATCGCTCAGCTGAATTCTGAGTTTAATCGATACCGAAATCAGCGGTCTCTGCTAAACTTGCGGGCGTTGACAAAGATTAGTGTCCAACCCAAGTTGAGCCTTATCAAATCGTTACGGAGAAGCTAAAGGCGGCGGAGGCCGAAGATTGGAAGAGTGTGGTCGAAGGTCCGCCGCAATTTCTTGAGACACTAAGTGTTTGGATATGACCCAATATCGTTGCTTTGCTGAGCAAGAATTTTATTGATAATATATTTTCAAGTGCTCTACATTCCATGGTCGAGGTAGTATTTTGCCCTCTTTGTTTTCCAACCAGTATGTTTAATGGTCTGTTGATTTTGTTACTCAGTACAATCTTCTCAGTTCGGGTTCAGCCCCACGCCAGGCTCTTTCGTGTTGAGTTGGACTTTTTCGTAGCACCCAGTCTCCAACGTTAAAAGTTCGGATTCACACATTCTTGTTGTAATATTCTGCCATACATTGTTGATAAGTTTGTTGTTTTAATGAAGGTTGTTTCTTGTTTTTCTTCGAGGAGATCCAGCCGGACTCTTAATGCCTCGACGTTGTCCTCAGCGCGGAATTCTTCGGTTTGAAATGTTGGCATTCTGATCTCCACGGGTATCACTGCTTCTGACTCGTACGTGGGCGAAGGTGTTTCTCCTATCGAGATTGTTTTTGTTGTTCTTTACGCCCAAAACACACCAGGTAACTCGGATGTCGTCCATAGCCATTTTTGCTGCCGTCGAGTCTTTTTTGATCGCTTCCAAGATTGTTCTGTTGGTGACCTCGGCTTGTCCGTTTGCTTGTGGATGAGCTGGCGCGAAGAAATGATTGATATTCAGATTTTCGAATAACTCCTTAACCTTCTGCCTTCCCATTGTCGGTGACGATTACCTTTTGGATTCTCGAATCTGCATATGATGTTTTCCAAAGAAATTTCTCGACTTGGGCTTCTCCTATCTTTGGTGAGGGGCTCTACTTCTACCCATTTGGTGAAATAGTCTACCGTGACGAAGAGAAAATTTATTATTATCGAATGTTAGGAATTGTCCTACAATGTCCATTTCCCATTGTGCGAATGGCCAAGAGCAGCTCATTGAGATCATATTTTGTAGCCTAGACCTGTAGCCCGGTGCGCGTAGGTGTAAATGGTTTGGAATGTGAGAGCCTAGTTAGTTTAGACTGATGACGGTTCGCTACGGGACCACTGCTCTTCTACAGACCATAGTCGCCGAATTACCAACCCCCAAACTTGTAGCTCGCTCCGCGCGGTTGTAGATGGTTTGGAAGGTGGGAGCCTAATTAGTCCCGGACTGATTCCGGTGGCGTGCCACGGGACCACTGCTCTTATATAGACCATGGTCACCAAACACTCCCAAATTTGTAACTCGATGCGCACCGGTTGTAGATGATTTGGAAGGTGGAGGCCTAGTCAGTCCCAAACTGATTTCGACGGCTGGCCACGAGACCACTACTCTTCTACAGACCATGGTCACCGAATTCTCTCGTCCCAAACTTGTATCCCGCTCCTCGTGGGTGTAGATGGTTTGGAAGGTGTGGGCCTAGTCAGTCCCGAACTGATGTCGACGGCTCGTCACAGGATCATCACTCTTCAAAACACCACGATCGCCAAATTCTCATATCTCAAACCTTGTAATCCGCTCTGCACTGATATAGATGGTTCGGAAGGTATGAGCCTAGTTAGCTTCGATTGACGGCTTGCCACACGACCACCGCTCTTTTTTAAAACAGCGGTCGCCGGAATAAATTACAACTCAGGCAGTGTATTCACGCTCACACATGCTGACGTTCTATTATCAGCAATGGCCACTCGCACTGACCCAACCCGCTGACATGCGGACGAATGCTACATGGAATGTTAGCCTGAGCTTACGAAACCTGACTCGAGACAAGCACTCTATCTCAAAGACAACGCATGTGCTCGGCTACCACAGTTCACTCATGCCAACAGCCGCAACTGATAGTCAGATATGCAATTTAAGTCTCCGAAGGCTTACCTAGAGGATGAATTACGGCCTGGGTAGCAGAACCCACTACCAAACTATCTGTGGAACACCCACTATTGGATGCAACGAGCGATAATGACTCTAAGACCTCACAGAAGAACGGGTCAAGATCATTCACAACATAAATGGTCAAACACTCAATAGCAGACAAACCACTCGGCTTCCTGCTCAACAGCAAACAAAACTTGTGTCAAAGTAAAACGACTAGGCAAAATAGAAAGTGCAAGACAGGGAAACCAAACACAATGTGGGTACAAGGATTACTCAAGATAAACCTATTTTCATTAACAGTTGAAACAAAAAGTACAAGTGTACAAATTATATTCCTCCTCAAGAGGGAGTACAGATACGGGAGAACTAAGCTTAACAAGGGAATGAGCAGGAGTTGTGTTCGTACGCGCCTCAATCTAAATGACATGATCCGGGTCGCCCCTTTCTTCCGATGATGCAGAGACCACTTCGAAGTCTGCGTAAGACATTTCTTATAATACGAAAGGTCTCATTCTGAATGTTTTTCCTTCATCAGCGCCAGCAGCTCTAATCTCCCATGCTCGCCCAATAGATTGGGCACTATATTCTCATAATGGGTCTCTATGCCACGTGTACGGCCATGATGATCGGTTTATTTTAATGTATCATCAGTTACTCCCCCCTTAGTTAGTGACGGTTTTGTTTTTAATTTCAACATTACGACAGATTCAGTGCTCTTGCTATCTGTTGATGTTGTTGTCTCTCCGATGTTCCCATCCGCCTATTCGTTTTGGCACAATTTCTAGGATTTCGTGCGGCTGTCATGTTTTGTAGGTTCTCCCAAAGCGATCCTTTTGCTATTTGTCCCTATAAAAGGAGAAGTTCGAGTGCGTCTCGCTTCTTTTTGCACCTCCTCATTTTCCAACTTTTTTATTCCTTGAGTTCGTTTTGTAATCATATCTAACTCCAGGGTCTTGAGCAGTGGTGTTCTTGCTGCCTGCGAAGTTTTTTTTTTGCTTAAGCAAGCAACACACTCAACTTTGAATAGCATTCGTCACGATTATTCGTTGTCGAATGATCTGGAGATCATTTTTCCCGAAGAAGGCGTTAGTCTTTGTCGTCCAAACATGGGTACATTGCTTTGTACCCTGGTATGCTCCACTCTGGTCTCAGGCTTCCGGCTCCTACAATCGTCTGGGAGTATTTGGATCTGGTTGGTATTGCTTCGGCCCAACTCATTCCTAATGGTTGGAAAGTAATTATTTCGACCTTAGCAAGGGCTATCTCAATTCGTATTGAACCTATGAATGCCGGGTTTTGCACTATTTGGTGGGGTTTATCGTAAACCCCAATCACACATGTTCCCTGCGCTCTCCTTCTTGTTTCAAGGACATGCAATAGGAGTATGGGGGTTGGTTGAGGTCTTGTTTCTATGCATCCCTTTCTTCCAATCACTTTAGGTTTCGCGGAGATCAGATTTTGTGATCATTCCAGGAGCCTAAGAAAGTCAAGTTGTCATTGTCTTTGGAAGAGCATGAGTTCTGCAATCATTTTTACGATCTTCCCCGGGCCTTGGTGGAAGATTTCCTTACTATGGATGTCATTATCCATAGTAGCTTATATTCGTCAGGTGAAACAAGTCACGCTTCAAAAGTGATAGTTGCTCGTGTTGGTGATGCAAATGTCGGTCACCAAGAGGGTTCTGCTGAAGAGAACATAGGTCGAGCTCCTTCAATCACTACCCGAGGTTCTAGGGTGCTTGTTTGATTGTGAGGAAATGGAAAGTTCCTAGGCTTCCCAACCCTTCAAAGATGCTATCTGTCAGTTCCAGTCATGTGTCGAAGAGGAAGAAACTGCTAAGGCTCCCTCTCGCCTTGCTTCTCTCCTGAAGGGAGGTCGTGATTCAGAGGATGATTCTTCTGTTCCGGAGGACGATATGGTAAGCTAAGTTCTCGAAAGGAGTAAGAAAGAAGTGTCCCGCCCTCTAGACGATCGTGAGAAAGATCTTGTCGCCTCTTATGGTTTGCCCGTTTTTACCGTCCTGTCTATCGATGATTTGTGCATCGTTGAGAATAAAATGTTTCAGTTTGGTTTTTGGCATTCAAAGAATCCAAAGGGTACCAAGACCTTGGATGACTTCGAGTATGATTCGTCAGCGGAGGATCGAGTTGTTGCCCGAGCTCGATATTTCAAGCTCAATGTTTCTTCTGTCGTACCTGGGACCTCGGGATCACCTACTACTCCTTTTACGTCTCTTCCTACTACGACTGTTCTCGAGGAGACCTTCTGGCCTTCTAATGCTGATGTGCATGACAACACTCGCAATCTTATTAGCGGCTGTCACGGGCGTTAGGCTAATAGGGCTCCTATGCCCGTATGACAGCCACGTCGCCATATTGACGAAGGCCTCCAACATCTTATGGATGGGATGACACAACTTTTTATGCGGTCGTGATGGTGTCATTTAGTAAGGCGTCTCGTGATCAGGTGGCACATATCGACAGAAACTAGCAGGACACTTTTTGATCATTTCTCATGTTCTCCGTTGATTTGATTTGTTGAAGGCGCAGTGCATATAGCATGAGAGGTCTGCGGATTCTGCACGGGTGTCGTTGAGGGAACTCAAGACTATTCATGATACGTTTGCTTTTGACTTCGAGGTGTCCGAAATGGAATTGGACAAGTTGTTATCCCGTCTAGATGTTGCTGAGAAAGAATTATCCGACCGAAGGGCTGAACGTGATGAGGTTGTTTGTGCTGTCGAGGAATGTTCTGCCAAGCTCAAGGCTTTTACTATTCGAATCGCTCAGCTGAGTTCTGAGTTTATCGATACCAAATCAGCGATCTCTGCTAAACTTGCGGGCGTTGACAAAGAGTTAGCGTCAACCCGAGCTGAGCTGTCAATCGTTTCTAAGAAACTGAAGGCAGTGGAGGCCACAGATTGAAAGAAAGTGGTCGAAGGTCGCCGCGATTTCCTGGAAGAAAGTGGTCGAGTCTTCTTTTGATCACTTCCAAGATTGTTCTGTTGGTGACCTCGGCTTGTCTGTTTGCCTGTGAATGAGCTGGCGCGAAGAAATATTGCTTGATATTCAGATTTTCAAATAACTCCTTAACCTTCTTGCCTTCAAATTGTTTCCCATTGTCCGTGACGATTACCTTTGGGATCTCAAATCTTCATATGATGTCTTTCCAAAGAAATTTCTCGACTTGGACTTCTCCTATCTTTGTGAGGAGCTCTACTTCTACCCATTTGGTGAAGTAGTCTACTGCGACGAGGAGAAACTTCTTCTTATCGGACGCTGGGAGTTGTCCTACAATGTCCATTTTCCATTATGCAAATGGCCAAGGGCCGCTCACTGGGATCAGATTTTGAAGCCCAGATCCGCAGCCCGCTGCGCGCAGGTGTAAATGGTTTGGAAGGTGAGAGCCGAATCAATTCAGACTGATGTCGACGGTTCGCCATAGGACCACTGCTCTTCTAGAAACTATAGTCGTCGAATTACCAACCCCCAAACTTGTAGCTCGCTCCGCGCGATTGTAGATGGTTTGGAAGGTGGGAGCCTAGTCAGTCCCGAACTGATTTCGGTGGCTTGTCACGGGACCACTGCTTTTATATAGACCATGGTCTCCGAAAACTCCCAAATTTGTAGCTCGATGTGCACGGGTGTAGATGATTTGAAAGGTGGAAGCCTAGTTAATCCCGAACCGATTCTAACGGTTTGCCACGGGACCACTGCTTTTCTATAGGACCATGGTTGTCGAATCCTCTCATCCCAAACTTGTATCCCGCTCCTCGCGGGTGTAGATGGTTTGGAAGGTGGGGGCCTAGTCAGTCCCGAACTAATGTCAACAAATCGCCACAGGATCATTGCTCTTCAAAAGACCACGATCGCCAAATTCTCATATCTCAAACCTGTAATCCGCTCCGCACGGGTATATATTGTTCGGAATATAGGAGCCCAATTAGCTCCGATTGACGACTCGCCACACGACCACCGCTCCTTTTTAAAATAGCGGTAGCTAAAATAAATAATAACTCAGGCGGCGTATTCACGCTCACGTACAGGCTGACGTTCTATTATCAGCAATGGCCACTCGCGCTGACTTAAAAATTAATCCGCTGACTCGCGGACGAATGCTACATGGAATTTTAGCCCGAGCTTACGAAACCTTACTCGGGACAAGCGTTCTAGCTCAAAGACAACGCATGTGCTCGGGTACCACAGTTCACTCATGCCAACAGCCGCAACTGACAGTCAGATATGCAATTTAAGTCTTCAAAGGCTTACCTAGAGGATGAGTTACGGCATGGGTAGCATAACACACTACCAACCATCTGTGGAACACCCACTATTGGATGTAACCGAGCGATAATGACTCTAAGACCTCACAGAAGAACGGGTCAAGATCATTTATGACATAAATGGTCAAACTCTCAATAGCAGACAGACCACTCGGCTTCCTGCTAACCCAACCAAACCTGTGTCAAAGTAAAACGACTAGGCAAAATGAAAAGTGTGAGACAGGGAAACCAAACACAATACGGGTAAAGGGCGTACTCAAGATAAACATATTTTCATTAACAGTTGAAACAAAAAATACAAGTGTACAAATTCTATTCCTCTACAGAAGGGAATACAGATACGGGGGAACTAAGCTTAATAAGGGAAGGAGTAGAAGTTGCGTTTGTACGCGCCTCAATCTAGGTAATATAATTCAGGTTTCTTCCGATGATGCAGAGACCACTTCGAAGTCTGCGTAAGACATCTTCTTATAATACGCAAGGTCTCATTCTGAATGTTCTTCCTTTATCAACGCCAGCAGCTTTAATCTCCTATGCATGACCCAACGGAATTCACACTTGCTCTACTCCTTGAGAAGTTCTTCCTCACGTGTTATCACTTCAGCAAGTTCATGCTCCAACAACTCCAACTTGTCAGTCAGCGCATCAACCTGAGACTGCTCTGTAGCTAGTCTAATCTTAACTACGCTGACCTCATGTTGCTCCAGAAGAAGCTGGTCTTCAACCTTCCTCACTACCCGAGCATTGAATTCCACATCGGCCTCTAACTGTCATCTTTGGGCAACCCATTAAGCTTCATTCATGGAGTTATCCTCAGCAAAAGACTGCAACTCAGAGCGCATCTTAGCCGCAGCTTCCTGTGCAACCTCCATATCACATTGGATCAGATCCAACCCTTGCTTGAATCTGTCCCTTGTGGACACCTCCTCTGCCAAATCAAACTCAAAGATTTTCGGACAAACCCTTTGAGTCTCATCAACAACGGCTGGCTATCCCAGCCTCCCCTTGATCTGCTTCCTTAGCAGCTCAATTTTTAAAAATGCATTAGAATACAGCTTCTGCATAGTCGAGAAGACACTCTCCATGGTGTACACCCTCTCATGAGCCGCCTCAACTTTCGTCCCAGCAACAGCCACCTGGGTCAAATGAGTCATCCCCAACATAAGGTGCTTCAAACCCTTATCCATACGCCCTTCCAGCATATCCTCCTCGGGCTTTGGGGCGTGATCCATTAACCAACTGTAACACCTGCTTATGTGCTTCTTTGAAGCATAGTCCACGTCAACTTCCTGGTGCCAAGTCTGGTTGCTCATCTTCATTATGTCCGGTGCAAGCACACTTATCCACTTATCCGGATGGAGTTCTCCCATATGCAAATTTATGCCAACACCGCCCTTTGTAGTCGCCACTGCTCCCAGACCCTTATCCACGACCTTCCTTTTGTTATCAGCAACCAACTCTTTATTGCGAAACGGCTCGGCAGAATCTAAAGAAAGATAAGGAAGCGAATTGTCCAATGGACCCTCCATCACCCTGATACGGCCTAGAACGAGATGGGGAACAATGCGGACTACAAGAAGGAAGGCCCGCATTACCGCAACCATTGTTGGACAAACCACCAGTGAAATGATTGAACTCTTGAACCTCAGGCAAATCCTCATCAGAACCTTCCAGCAAAACAATCTGGATTGGTCAGTACCAGTAGAAGTCGCCACACCAGCCAGCAACAGCTTCTCGCTCAAAGCTTCAACCTGTGTGTACACTAATTCGACGCATCTTCAACCTCTACTAATCATAGGTGGTCCCTCCTTCAAATTCTCTACAAACGAACTAAGAAGTTCTAACAGCCTTCAAATTCTCCGATCCCACTGAGTGATGAACTATTCACCAATCATTTTTCATTTCTATTTTTTTTTTATAGATATCCATTATTTTTCTCATATATACCATCAATTGGAATGATTAGTTCATAAAAACCCTAAAAAATATCAAACAACCTTGAGCAATCAGAGTTCTTAAAATGTTCACCTTGACATTCAAAACCAAACAATGACAAACATGTATCATATGTAAACGGAAGGTCCAAACTTAGGGCTTGCAAAATTTACTAAGCCCAAGATCAACAAAATAACTCTCGTCCATCAACAAAAAAAAAATGGAAAAGGAAGTGGGGCCATATGAGATCAAATTGTGGTCAGCAATGGACTAAAGAAGAGGTTATGCTCATGACCATGAATTGTGACTTTACGAGATTTCATGAAAAACCTTTTTTCTTTACTTTACAAAATGAAATGATACGAAATTTTAAAAAAATTCGACAGTGAATTTCAATAAAAACGATAGATTCGTTCAGGATTTCGACAAATTCAGCCAAAACCACAAAAGTAGCGACCAATTTTCCATTTTTTGATCAAATTTTTTTTACGCTCAACCGATATGTGCGATCTCCAATGCTCTATGCGTGTGTGATCTCCTATACTATGTGCATGACAGCATGTTGTCACGTGCTGACCTTTTTCCCTTGGCTAACGCGCTGCCCACTAGCGTCACACTCCCGTCGGACTAACTAGTCAAGGCACTTCGATGCTTGGCTAATGCTAACTGATGCTACGGAAGCTTAAGTGAGGAAAATGCTAAGGCACAAGTGTTTAGGCTTTTTGAAAGAATGCTTTGTATTGCTTGAGAGAGTTGTACAAGTGTTTCTATGATCTGTACAAATGAATGCCAAGGCCTATTTATAGGCTCTTAAAGTCCTAGAGGCTTTTAGCCTAGAACCTTCTACAATCCTCCTTCAAAGGAGTATTCTCTATGCATCTAGAAAATTTCCACCTCCAAAGGAACTAGAAAATACAAGGAGACTTCTAGAAAATACTATACAAATCTGTACAAGGGTGTTCTAGACTCATCCATGCTAGAACACTCTAGAGAAAGCTGAGCTAGAATGTTCAAGAGCACTCTAGAACCTTCCGGAGGCATCTCGAAAAGCTTGCACCATCGGGCCTACTGTCAGCGCCCATATGATTCCTTGGATGCCTTGTTGCCTTGGTGAGGGATATTTTTAGAGATGGCTCGTGACATTCTCCCCCACCCAAGTCCTTGACGACCCATCAAGACCGGGCCTCGAACTCCGCGATCCTGCCCTGGAATTGCCATAGGTTGTCCTCTTTCTCCCATGAGGCCTCACTGTTCGGTAGTCCCTTCCATCGAATGAGATACTCATTATAGCTTGGCACACCTCTCCGTCGGATGAGCCTCTTTGCCTCGATGCTCTCGATCTTTCTATCAAAGGAAGCCACGACCGCGGTTGGTGCCCGATGTGACTCGCCCCTCGTTGGATCTTCTTTATCACCATGGTAGGGCTTGAGCATGCTCACATGGAACACCGGATGAATCTTGAGTTTGGGCGGCAACTCAAGCTTGTAAGAAACTCTCCCGACCTTCCGTAGGACGGGAAATGGCCCCTCGTATTTCCGCACTAGTCCCTTGTGCACCGAGCGGAAGATCTTGAACTGTTGTGGCAGCAACTTGACCATGACCATCTCGCCCACTTGGAACTCGAGAGGGCATCTATGCTTGTCTGCTCACTTCTTCATCTTCTTAGACGCCTTGTCCAAGTGCGCCTTCGTTATATCAAGCGGCTCATGCCACCCTCGTGCAAGCTTGTACGCAGCGGGGCTGCTACCCGTGTAGCCCGACGCAACTGCTTGTGGAGTCAAGGGTTGCTGGCCCATGATGATCTCGAACGGACTTTGTTGCGTCGATTCGGACCGCTGCAAGTTGAATGAGAATTGAGCCACATCCATCAACTTGGCCCAATCCTTCTGGTTGGCACCCACAAAGTGCCTCCAACAAGGCATTCACCCTCTCTGTTTGCCCATCGCTTTGCGGGTGAAAGCTTATTGAGAAGTGTAGACCTGAACCCAAGAGCTTGAATAACTCCGTCCAGAATTTTGCTGTGAACCTTGGGTCCCAATCACTTATGATGCTCCGAGACAAGCCCCAATACTTCACCACATACTGAAAGAACAACTTGGCGGCTTGCTCGGCCGTGCAATCGCGTGGGGCAGGTATGAAAGTTTCATACTTGGAAAAGCGATCGACCACCACCATAATAGAGCCATACCCATCAGACTTGGGCAAGGCTGATATGAAATCCATTGATACACTCTCCCATGGCCTTTCTGGAATCGGCAAAGGCTGCAATAGTCCTGCCGGTACACGTTGATCTATCTTGTCTTGTTGGCACACAAGACAAGTCTTCACATAGGCCTCGATATCATCCCGCATATGAGGCCAATATTAGTCAACCTCCAAGAGTGCCAATGTCCGCTGCATCCCCGGATGGCCAGCCCACATTGAGTCGTAGCACTCCTTCATGATGTCTCGCCTAAGATTATCCCACTTAGGCACATAAATGCGACGACCGACGGTGTAGAACACCCCATTCTCTACCCAAAACCGTCGAGTCTTCCCCTCCTTGGCCATCTCCATGAGTCCCTTGGCCAAGGTGTCTTGAGAAGTCCCCTCCTTGATCCGATCAAGAAGGTTGCTAGCGACGCTGCTTGCGCTAGCGAGCATGGCCTTTCGGCTGAGAGCATCAGCAACAACATTAACTTTGTCTGGCTTGTACTCCATGACATAATCGAACTCCGCTAAGAAATCTTGCCACCGAGCTTGCTTGGGGCTGATCTTCTTCTGATTTTGAAAATAACTCGTAGCCACATTGTCGGTCATGATGGTAAACCGACTCCCAAGCAAATAGTGCCTCCAAGTCTGCAAACAATGAATGATGGTTGTCATCTCCTTGTCATGCACCGGGTACCGTCTTTCGGTATCATTGAGCTTGCGAGACTCATAGGCTATGGGATGCCCCTCTTGCATAAGCACCCCTCCGATGGCAAAATCTGATGCATCGGTGTGAAGTTCGAACGACTTAGCATAATCGGGCAAGGCCAAGACAGGTTCCTTGGTGACTGCCTTCTTCAAATCATCGAACGCTTCTTGGCATTTCTCACTCCAATGCCACTGCACCTTCTTCTTCAGCAAGTTGGTTAGTGAGGCTGCTCTCGCCGAGTAGCTCAAAATGAATCTCCGATAATAATTGTCCAGCCCAAGGAAAGAACGTAACTCCGAAACGTTCTTGGGTGGCTCCCATTCATTGATGGCCTGCACTTTGTCCCGTTCCATCATGATCTTTCCAGCCTTGATGCGGTGCCCCAAGAAAGACACCTCGTCTTGGGCGAATGAGCACTTCTCCAATTTCACGTACAGCTCGCTCTCCCGCAATGCTTGGAAAACCTGTCGCAAGTGATGCACATGTTCTTCCAAGTTGTCGCTATACACGACGATATCGTCGAGATAGACGACTACAAATTTATCCAAGAAAGGCTGAAAGATTATGTTCATTAAAGTGCAGAAACTAGCCGGGGCATTGGTGAGACCAAAAGGCATCACCAAGAACTCATAAGACCCATAGCGAGTGACGCATGTTGTCTTTGGCTCATCTCCTTTGGCTATGCGCACTTGCCAATACCCCGATCGGAGATCCAGTTTAGAAAAGTACCTGGCTTTACCGAGCCTATCGAAAAGATCGGCAACCAAAGGAATTGGATACTTGTTCTTGATGGTTACTTTGTTAAGTGTTCGGTAATCGATGCACATACGCAAGGACCCGTCATGCTTGCGTTGGAACAATACTGGTGCACCGAATGGGGCCTTGGATGGTCGAATGAACCCCGCGTCCAGCAGCTCCTTGAGTTGCTTGCGTAGCTCTTCCAACTCTGGCGGTGCCATCCGATAAGGCACCATGGATGGAGGCCTAGCCCCTGGCTCCAGCTCGATCATATGATCGACTTCCCTTCTTGGAGGAAGTCTCTTGGGTAGCTTTGGAGGCATGACATCTTTGTACTCTTTCAAAATCGCAGCTACCTCCTTCGGAACCTCGCTGGGTTGAGGCCCATCTTCGATCAACGTGCCACAAATGTTGCTTGCCCCTTTTGCACGCCTTTCTTCACTTGAATGGCTGACAACATCTTGGCATCCACGATCTCACGAGTGACAGGGACAGAGCATGCTTCTCGATCCTTTGCAATAGTCATCGACCCGTCCCTTTCTAATGTCCATGGCTTCACCGTATCCATGAACTCCATGCCCAGCACCAATGAGAAGTCGTCCATCGTGACGACAGTCAGGTCCACCGTCCCCTTCCATTCGCCCAAATGAAGGGAGACGCCTCGTGCTACACTATGGATAGGCACCGGTGCTGTGTTGACGGTCTTCAAGGTGCCTGGCTCCTTGGTGTATTGCACGCCCAGCCTTGTTGCCTCCTTCAAAGCAACAAAGTTGTGCGTTGCACTCGTGTCGACGAGTGCCTTTGAAGCCTTGCCATTTACCTTGGCTTCCACAAACATAAGAGCGGATTTCTTCGAACGGGGCAGCGTACTTACCTTAGCCACGTTGCTTTGCTTCACCGTAGCCTTGACGCTGCTTAGCAAGCGCAAAGTCCCCATTTGCGCCTCGTCCCCCGATGATTCCCCGGACGATCCACTCTTGCCAGCGATCATCGCATTGAGCTTCTGTCGCTGTGGGCACTCCCTAGTCCAGTGCGGCCCTCCGCACAAGAAGCAGTCGCGGTTTTTCACCTTGCTATCCGAAAAGGCCTGCTTGGCTTTGTCCTTCCTCTCGAACTGCTTGCCGCCGCTGCTACTGCTGCTTCTTTCAGTGGGTTTTGCTCCCCCACCTTTTCCCTTGTTACCGCCGCCACTCTTGCTGCCGTCCTTGTGGCTTTTCGAATCAGCCTTGTATTCGAACAAGGATTCGGCAACTGCGATGGCCTCCGCAAGTGATTGAACGTTGCGTCTCTTTAACTCTTGCTCAGCCCATCGCTGTAGTCCATCCATGAAGTAGACGAGCTGAGTCTTCTCCGGCATGTCCGAGACTTCAAGCATAAGAGAAGTGAACTGTTTGACGTACTCTTTGATCGACCCCGTATGCTTCAGTCCACGCAGCCTCTTCATAGCAACTTCCTCCGCATTCTCCGGATAGAATTGCCGCTTGAAATCCGCCTTGAACTCGTCCCAAGTCTTAAGCGAGCAAAGACCCTTCTTGATATCCGACTCACGCCTCCTCCACCAAAGGATGGCATCATCACCTAAGTACATGGTGATGGTGGTGATCTTGGACTCATCGTCGTCCAAGCGCATCGCGATGAAATATTTTTCAACACTCCATAGGAAGTTGTCGAGCTCCCTAACATCGCGCTTCCCATGGTACCTTGGCGGCTCGGGCACCTTCATCCTTGGTCCCTCTCGTACAGTAGCACTACCTGCCACAGCCGCCTTGCATAGGTTGACGTCCGATTGCAAGGACTCAACCTGCTCCCGGATGGCTTGGAGCTGCCCCATCAGCGTGTCCTTGAGCTGGCCCATCTCGTTGCGCATGGCATCCACAACTTGGTTGACGAGAAGTTGAGTCTCGTCCTTGGCTTTCACAGTGCCAAGCTCAAGGTCATGGACGTGGCTATCGAGTTGCTCGATATCCATAGTGACGCTAGCCAACGTCCCATTAAAGGACTCAACCTTCTGTTCCATCTCCCCGACGTTGTCTTGGAAATCGCCCACAGTCAGCTCCACCTTGGCCATACGATCACGGACCCTCCAACAGCACTCTCTTTGTTTCCCGACATGATCAGATTGCTCCGCACCTAACCTTCGTACACACAACAGCTGACACAATGCAACTTCAGCAAGACCGCCCCTACGATCGTCACTGCTTTGATACCACGTGTCACGTGCTGACCTTTTTCCCTTGGCTAACACGCTGCCCACTAGCGTCACACTCCCGTCGGACTAACTAGTCAAGGCACTTCGATGCTTGGCTAATGCTAACTGATGTTACAGAAGCTTAAGTGAGGAAAATGTTAAGCACAACTGTTTAGGCTTTTTGAAAGAATGCTTTGTATTGCTTGAGAGAGTTGTACAAGTGTTTCTATGATCTGTACAAATGAATGTCAAGGCCTATTTATAGGCTCTTAAAGTCCTAGAGGCTTTTAGCGTAGAACCTTCTACAATCCTCCTTCAAAGGAGTATTCTCTATGCATCTAGAAAGTTCCCACCTCCAAAGGAACTAGAAAATACAAGGAGGCTTCTAGAAAATACTATACAAATCTGTACAAGGGTGTTCTAGACTCATCCATGCTAGAACACTCTAGAGAAAGCTGAGCTAGAATGTCCAAGAGCACTCTAGAACCTTCCGGAGGCATCTCGAAAAGCTTGCACCATCGGGCCTTTGCGGGCCTACTGTCAGCGCCCATATGATTCGTTGGATGCCTTGTTGCCTTAGTGAGGGATATTTTTAGAGATGGCTCATGACAATGTGCTCATATTCCCAATCGATCTATGCAATCTATGCTTTGAATTGATATTTGACCTACCTACAATGTGAATTGTGCCTTTCACAAAGAGGCAATGGTCAGTAGAAGTGAGCACGTACTACACCAAATTGACATTTTTGTAACAATCCAAAAAATAGTAACATTTTTTAACTATAACAATCCAAAAAACAATTTTACACAATTTTCACAAACAAAGTGATTCAATAATTATATCACCACAAATTGTATGGGCTTACAAGTGATGCTATTCATGATAATCTAATTTATTGTATCATTTTTTTTTGTAACTATTTTTTATTTTGTTGACTAAATTTAGTTTTGACTTGAAATTATTTGGTGAATTGTAATAATTCAAAAGTGTTACTGTTTTTTAAGTTGTTACAAATATGCCAATTTAGTGTAGTGATGGTTCGGATTTGTTATAAATTTTGAGGAACTTAACTCAAACCGTTTAAATTTAACGAATCCAGTCCAATTCGAATTTTCTCATTTTAAACATTATGACCAAATCTAACTCGAACCGTTTAAAATGTCTGATTCCAACGATTCCTACACATCAATTTATTTGAAAGTCTAATTCAATTTCCCACACTAAAATATCTAAGGGGGGATTTCATGTATCCCGTCCTTTTCTTCTAATTTGGAGAGTAACTTGTTCACCACAATTGTTACAAAATTTATGAACAAGTACAAAAGAAGAAAAATGCAATTGATTTAACAACTATACCATCTAACATTTTTCATCTTCTTTTGAGTTACTTAAATAAAAGATAAGAAGTGAATATTAGAGGGCTTTGTGGCCCTCGACGGCCTTATACTCCATCTCAGAGGGCTTCTCTGTGAGCTGAAATGACCTTATACAAACAACATCTTTCTTCGCTGCAAGGAATGTGATTTCTCTAGTCTTCGCAACAAGGAATGTGATTTCTCGGGATTTCAAGAAATTTCATAAATATTTTTTATTTTAAAGTTATTGAAATTTGAAATATGTCAAAATTTTCTAAAAAAAAATAATTTAATTTCTGTATATTTTAACATAATATAATATTATTTTAATATTAATAATTTATTATATAAGTGATTCTGATATGATATGTGATCTTTTATATAATATATGATCTTTATGATACTATGAGCCGTATGAAATTTTTTATTTAGTATGTAATAATTTAAAATATATATCTTAAATCATTAAATTTGAAATCATAGTCTGAAATTTTTATATTTTTTTACGCATAACAAAATATTTCTTAAAATTAGGAATCGAAATCAACTCAAAAAACAAAATCACAATCCTTGTTCGACTGTGGTCTTGAACTGGGGTTTAATCTGCTCTTTGGTTTCCGTCTCCCCGTTAACCTGAACCAAGTAAATACACAGACACACACACATAAATCAAATATGTTTGTTTAAATGCGTCAAAGAGATAAGAGTAAATGGAAGTGAAAATGAAGAAAAGGATACCTTGGGGCCATGTATGAAACTGTGACCAAACCTTGCATTCAGAAGTAACTCACCAGTACAAGAAAGCTTCAAACACTCGATTATGGTCTGCATTTGAAAGATTGATTGAGACTGCAAAGAAGAAAAAGAAAAGTTACTCCAATCTGGTTTTTTTATTATATTAACCATATCTAGGATGTCAAAAAAGGATTGAGGCTCCTGCGCACACACAGTGGGACCGTTGGATTAGAATTCAATAGTTCAGATCATATAAATTTGAAATTTAAATTTTATTTAAAAAAAAATTCCGCCAAAAATCTCTCTCCTCCCATATGATCTGAACCGTTGGATTGTGATCCAACGGCTAGGAGGCCCACGCAGGAGCCCCCCTCAATCCTGTCAAAAACCAAATCAACCCTCCGAATTGTGAAAATAGATGGATCAAACATAAAATCACTTGCATCCAACATCAATGCAACCCAAAACCTGAAAACCAAGGGACATTGAAAAGAGGGGATGTGGGGGTATTATTGTGTAATGGTACGGTTCGATTTGGATCTGTGATTCCTCAATCCATTTGCCCACCCCTAACTGTCAATGATGAAGGAGATGGATTTGCTTTGAGGGTTTTCATTTGATTGGATTTTTTAGGGTGAGATTGTGCAGGAAAGACCATTTTTGGGGTTTTGGATAAGGTTTTGAGACATAAATGTAATTGAAAAAGAAGAAGAGAAGAAAATTTCCCCCTCCAAATGGGTTGAGAGTGTTGTGATTTGTGAGCGAAGAGTGACAGAAAAGCCTTTTTAGAGGTGGTGAGATGTTTGAATGATATTACCCATCTGAAAGCCCAAAGATCCAAGAACAAGACTCAAGTTGAAGTCCAAAGTTGTGTTTAGGGTTTGTTTGGTTGTACGGAAAATATACATAAAAATTGAAATTGTTTTTGTGAATTCAATTTTGGCTCACCCTTCGGACTTGGATTTTTATGAGTAGTGGAAAAATAGTCTTATGAATAATTGATTTTTTCTCTGTAAATAAACAACCAAACAACAAAAATCTGCATATAAAGGCGATGTGAGACTAAGTGAGGGTGGAGGTAGCGCGAGGCGGCAACGACACTGACGCTATTGTTTTCCTGCTTACTGTTGGGAAGAGATAGCTGAGGGAGAAGGAGGGAAGAGAAAAAAAAAGTTTTTATTAGTGGCAAGGATTGTGATTTCGTTTTTCGAGTTAATTTCGGTTTCTTGATTTTAAGAAATATTTCGGTGTAAAGAAAAAAAAATGTAAGAATTTTTAGGATACATGAATTATAAGTGTATATGAAATATGTGAAAAAAAATCAGATACAGGTAAATAAATATATTGAACACATTAAATAAAACCTAAATACCAAAAAATGAAACAAACATGAAATCAACGTATAATTAGAAAATCAAGGGTGATTTCAATAAGTAAAGAAATGATAATAAAAAATAGGGGGATAAGTTTAAAAAATCAATAAATAATTTGAATAAATGATAATTATAAGCAGAAAAAATTCCGAAATTGTTTTCAAAATTTCAAAAAAATATATAATTTTTGATAGCTAATTTTTGTATTTTTAAGAAAAAAATGAATTTGAAATTTTTTTTCGAAAAAACCTTAAAATTTTTCAAAAAATTTTATAATGTAATTTTTTCTTTCACCCTTTTTTATAATTTCAAAAAATTGTAATTTTTGCGAGATTTCGCAAAATCTGATTCCTTGATTGGTGATATCCTTTAAAAAAAATAAAAAAAAGTAGTGGCGTCAAATATCCGCTTTACTATGTGAAAATGCATTGGTATTGGATAGTGGTGTCAAATCTGATTCACTCTGAGAAAATGCATGGTAATGTCCGCCAACAATTTCAGTAAGCTGTTTTTCATTTATTTTTTATAATTTTACACTTTTTATAAGTGGTCTTTGTTTTAAAATTAAAAATATAAAATATAAAAAAAATTGACAAACAAGGCTGGCTAGACTTACTCAATATCCACTACATATTGGATAGTGCTGGGCATCATATGTTCGAATTTTAAGAGTGCTTCAGCTTGTACAATCTAACTTCTCTTTGAAAAGAGAATCTCCTAATTTTTCTGTGTGATTTTCTTACTTTGATTTTTATTTGAGGTTTCACTCTTGTTACTAAGGGTGGGCACGGGACGGGATGGGACGAGATATACCCATCCCTATTCCATCCCGTTCATATGGGATCGGGACGGGATGAGAAAAACCCCATCCCAATCTCGTCCCATCCCAAACAGGTTCGGGACAGGACGGGTCGGGACGGGATCAGGGCACTAATATTCTTCAATCTGAACTTGTAGCTCTTGTTCTGAACCAGAACATGGCTTGTGATGAGTGTATTTGCTTCCCGGCTATTTGGTTTTATCTAAAATTTGAACCTTTTACACAATTCATGTGATTGCTCTTGGAAAATCTCTAGTTCATGTGGTAACATACTACAATGATCCATGTTTTTAAGTTACTCTGTCATTACCCACACTACATTATATACTGTTTCTGCTTAATAAATTGTTTCTGTTAATGATGTTTTGGTCATGCAATACTGATACTTGCATGGATCAGCTTCAGCTTAATAGTCACAACCTCCGCCAGTGGAGAATCTGATCGACTTTGTTTAGGTTAAATACATAGTGCCCTTTTTCATATAAAGTGTTTTACAACAGTCCTCTTTTAGTTATCTAAAAGACCAAAATCACCCCCACGAGTCTTTCTCTGGCATCTCACATTCTTTCTTGTCTGTGAATGTGATTAAGAAAAACTGATCACATAGCGCATGAGTCGATCCATGTGTTTTAAGTTTCCCCTTCATTGCATCACTCAGTTTCTCTTCTTGTTATATTACTAATGTTTCAATCCTGCTTACTTCACTGTTAACCATACTTGCATGGACCAGCTTCAACTCACTGGCTGCAGCCTCCTCTGGTGGAGAATCTGATCGACTGGCACTGCTCGCCTTCAAGGACAGTGATCCACTTGGAGCACTCAGTTCTTGGAACAACTCATTGCACCCTGTGTGGACATTGTGACAGTCTTACTCCTGAAATCTCAAAAGCTTGAAGGTATACTCTCTCCACACACAGGAAACATTTCATTTCTTAGAATACCAGCCCTTTCTATTAACAACTTTCAATTAGATCATTGTATGTGCTATTATGGCAAGAAAACACAATTTTCAACTTGACTCTATAGACATTCATTAAGCGAACTTGATAAGTTTTAAAATAAATAATTAAATAAAAATATTAATAATTAATATTAATAAATTAGTTCGAGACGGGACGGGATTGGCGGGATTGAAAATCTTTATCCCATCCCATTCCATTCTAGATCGGGACGGGACAGGATCAGGATGAAATTTTTCAATCCCATTAAGACCCGAAAAAATCGGGACGAAAACGAGATCGCGGGATGGGATGCCCACCCCTACTTGTTACGGTTATTCTTTTATCCTTTATTGAAAGTAGATTAACGAGGAAAACATTTTTTTCATTCTTTTTCATGACTTAGCGGAACCATTTAGTAAGTTTTAATCATTGAGCTGTCATGTCATTGACTAGCATAAATACTTCAACTACTCCATGATGTTCAAATTTAATAATTTTACGAGTTAATGAAAAATCCATTTTTGCTCCTAACAGATGGAACTTTAATTTGTACTGGTTTAAAGTTATGAGATCCTTAATAAAAATAATAAAATTTGAGATCAAACGCATCTCAAATGATGTTTATTAGGTTGCCATTTGACAAATTTACTCTTAATTTTGGCAACTTGCTGGAGATTGACTAGGGAAATTTGACAAGTGATAACAGTAGCACATTCTCTTTTGACATTTTTATTAAAAAAAAATTGTTGTTATTTTATTTCATGCTCGAAGGCTACATTGTTGTTCCCTAAATGATTATCGAACTATGCGCATGTTTTCATATCTTTGGCATCTTCTCATGGTTTAAAACTGAGCTTCGTATAAACCGCTTTTAGTCATAAACCGATCTAATTTGCTTCTTGGCTGATACATCATTTCGGAGAAGGGATTTTTTTTTCTTATGGGAAAGTGATTGGGATATAAGAAAATAACAAAGTCATCAGATGCACCCACTTGTTCGCTCCTTCATTGCTCTGTGAACCAACTAGTCAAAAAAAAAAAATCAAATTCTCTACGACCGAACTAACAAGTTCTGACAGCCTTAACCAACTAACCAGACTATCATTAGCAAAAAATGAGTTGTTGTTGAGTCATCCTTGGATCCCACTGATGATGAATTTTTTCACCAATCATTTTTCTTTTTTTTTTTTAAATTATAGAGATCCATTATTTTTCTCATAAATATCATCAATCGGAATGATTAGTTCATAAAAACCCTAAAAAATATCAAACAACATGGACCAATCAGAGTTCTTAAAATGTTCACCTAACACATTAAAAGCCAAACAATGACCAACATGTATCACATGTATTTTTATTCAGAAATTCTAAATGTCGAGGAAGTGGGCGAGGAAAAGGAGGTGGCGGGGGGTGAACCATTCATCCCCTTGGTATGTGTGCCTACTTTTTGATGCGCGCATCCCAAGGGGGTGAATGGTTCACCCCCCGCCACCTCATTTTCCTCGCTGATTTCTTCGTCACATAGAATCACTCTTTTTTATTAGAGTGAGGCTAGAGAGCGAGGAAACAAGCGAGGACAGCGATGTGGCGGAGTGGGATCCGTCCACTCCGCTCGGGATGCGTACCGCATTTTTTGTGCACGCATCTCGAGTGGAGATGACGGCTCCCACCCCGCCACATCGCTGTCCTCGCTGGTTTCCTCGACATTTAGAATTCCCCTTTTTATTACTACTACAATGTCCAACTTCCATAAAGTGTTTTCTTGACCAAAATCACATCTTTGACTGCTTTCACATATAGATAGACTTCTTCATGTTCAATTGTTCATACACACTTTTCATGCCACACTGTTTAATAATCCAAAGAGTCTTCTCAACTTCTTTAATCTTAATCACCTAAAATGTGATGAATAATTAACAAACATGTGGAATGAACATATCAAGTTATCTACATTAAACAAACATATTGTATCGTCAACGCGGCGATTATGACCATGATACTGGTTGGCATTTTGGTATGTATTTAGCAGCATTGGTTGTCGCGATCATGCATCGATTGATTGTTTCTCATGCATTAACAATGACTACTAATCAAAGTCATGTAAAATAGTGTTGGATTTTGGATTGAGTTTGGTCACAAAATGTAACCAAGTCACCAATATTATCTGCTGGAAGCAATAATTGGGATGACTAATATCCAGCACATGTAAGATATGGAAGAATCTGATCTACACATGCCAGCTTTGTCTTCTCCTCTATAAAAACCACATTTGAAGCAAGTTTTAATCATAAGTTTGATATAGTTTTTTATATCTATAAACACAATGAGAATTCTCCAAGAAGAAACTGATCTAAGCTCTTCCCTTCCATTGCTTTCCCTCAACCATGTCTCTTATGTGTGTAAATCTGTCGAAGAGTCTGCCAAATTCTATCAACAAGTTCTTGGTTTTGTACTCATCAAAAGACCCTCTTCTTTCAAATTTGAAGGAGCATGGTAAGTTCAAGATGTTTTGCATTTACTTCAAACCATGGTTCAGAAATATTAAGATTTCAATCAATACCCATTCATGATAGAAGAGTAAATGGTGCCGAGGTTTTAACCATCAGAACCTAACACCTAATCTATCAACTTCTTCGCTTAGATTCTATAATCAATTGTTCATAGAACTGTCTGTTCATTTAGTCCAGCCTCATTTTTATAGACCCTACAAATGGACACTTGAAAATAGTTAGTAGTTTGAATGGCATTGTTATATGTTTATATGAATCTGAAATAATTTGGTGGGATTTTCACAGGTTGTTCAACTATGGTATTGGGATACATTTGCTGCAGAGTAATTCAATTAACGATGTCCAACAAAAGTCGCCAGTTATAAATCCTAAAGACAATCACATCTCCTTCCAAGTAAGTATTCTGTTCTTACATGACTTCAAATTCTATTTTTTCAAAGTTTGTAGTAAAATAACTTACATTTTGGTTGATTCAACAGTGCACAGATATAAAACTAGTCAAGAGAAAGCTTGAAGAAATGGGTATAAACTATGCAACTGCTTTGGTGGAAGAAGGTGGTGTGCAGGTCGATCAGCTCTTCTTCCATGACCCAGATGGCTATATGATCGAAATCTGTAACTGTGACAACCTCCCCATTCTTCCTCTCTCTGCATGCCCACTTAAGAAGCGAACGCCGGACACTCTAGCTAGTGCAAAATCTGTTAACAAAATGGAGACTCAAATGATGGAGAACTTCGTCGCAGACATGATTGATATTGCAATGTAGTTTTTTTTCCAAAAAGTTAAATTGTTTGGGTCTTGAAATCTTTTTTCTTTCTTTTACACCCATTTGGGGGTTTAGAAGATTTTGATTATATGTATTGGAAGAATGACATTGTAATCTAGTTGCATTCTTTAATAACACTCAATTTATGGTGATTTACCGAAATCGGATAACAGCCTGTTACGATGATTTACGCATCTTGAGCAAATAAACACTATCTAATCTCACGGGCAAGAAATTTATTAAGGGACTAAAAGTACACAAAGTAATGAACAAAAATAGTTTTCATGGCTATAAGCAAATATATGACAATGAGATAGCCTTCCTCCATTGCTCCATCTTTAAAGGTTTTGTTACAACTGCTTAATATGTGTAACCCTTGACAAACATTCCTTTCTTAGACTCGTCGGATTCACCCTCGCCAGTATATTTACCGAGCTGAGCAAGAGAGTTAGCCTTGGCACGGATTTGCAGGGCTTCTTGAGCTGCTGCAACATTCTCTGGTAATCCTCCCCATGTCTTCAGGCAAGTGTTTTGAAGGGCTCTTGCATATGAGAAAGACACATGCCATGGGTTAGGTGCTTGGTTCATTGCGTTCAAGTTCAAGGTTGCTTCGACTTCAGATTGTCCTCCAGACAAAAACTGCACACTCGAAACAATTCACAAAAATGAGTTAATTGTTCCACATTCAGACGAAATTATGACTAGAAATGAATTATGATACTTGCCATGATTCCGGGAACAGCTGGGGGGATTCTTCGGCGGAGAAGATTGAGAGTGCACTCAGCAACCTTTTCGGGTGTAGCCCTCTCCTTGCATTCAGCACCAGGGGTGACCATGCTAGGCTTGAGAAGGATACCCTCAAACATGACATTGTTCTCTGCAAGGTAGAAAAACACCTCAGCCCACACCTTTTGGGCTACTTCGAAGGTCCTGTCAATCCCATGTTCACCATCAAGCAAGATCTCTGGCTCTACAATTGGGACCAACCCGTTGTCCTACAACATCCAAACCTCGATTTTTCAATCAAACAATCATAAAAACTAGGCTACAAAGGGCAAACAGAGTACATAAAGTAATAGCTACTAATATTAATTGTTCCTTACTTGAGAGATGGCAGCGTAGCGAGCAAGACCCCAGGCGGCTTCCTTCACTGCAAGTGCAGATGGTCCGTTGGGAATGCTCACAACAGTACGCCTATTTCATCAAAATAAATTTACTTAGAACATATAAGAGAAACTCAATTGGTAAGCGAAAGGAGGTTTGTATGGGATGTTTTTACCATTTGGCAAAACGAGCACCCTGTTGGTAGTAAGCAGCACTGCGGGAAGCCAGACCGTCAAGACCTTGGCACCATGATTCATCGTTTGAGCCAGCCAAAGGAACTAGACCCTGTAAAACACACAGTTCAAACAACATGTTAGTACACAAAATAGACTAATCTATCCTTAACAGTCTACTTGTCATGAAGACCTTCTTTGAATAATTGCTCACCTTGTCAACCTTGATACCAGGGACAATGTTCTGCTCAACGAGAACATCAACCATCTTCTTTCCATCGGTAGTAGATTGGTATAGTGTCTCCTCGAAGAGAATAGCACCAGAGATGTAGTTTCCTAGGCCGGGAACACTGACTAGGAGTGTCCTGTATGCTTTGCGGTTGGCTTCAGTGTTCTCTAAGCCGATGGAAGCAAGACGCTTTCCACAGGTTGCATTCGATTCATCCATGGCCAAGATTCCACGCCCGGGAGATGCAACAGTTTTCTAGTTTCATTTAACAATTACATCCAGCAAGTACTATGTTATATGGAAGGAACACAATTGCATGTATAGTAGTTGTATGTTGTGTGAGATTTCAGATTGTTGTAGGAAGCATTTCAATGGAACAGTAACTAGTAAGCGAATTAGCATATAGAGCACTTACCGCGGTCTTGACAAGCTCATCGGCATAAGCACCAGCTCTAATAGTGAGACCTGAGCGAGAAACTGGGTTGCACCTAACCACAGAAGCCGAAGGCTGGCGAAGAGGCTGGCCCTTAACCCATTCCGACTTCTCGATAACTAGGGAGGACTTGAGGAGAGATGCTGATGCCATTGTTATTTCACTAAGGTTGGATTGGCAAAGCTGCTCAGCTTATCTCTCACTCAAAAACAAGCTTTTTGTGCCTCACACATTCTTCATCACTTCATCTCTATAAAAACACTGCATTGTATTACATAGATGTAATGTTTGAGGCTGAAAATATTCGACCAATCGAAGAAAGCCATGTGGATGATAACTTTGCTGACATGGAAGTTTCCATTACTTGGTTGATATAGAGGGGAGTTTGCTCACCTTATAAAAAAACAAAGACTAATAATTCTGATTGGCCTCTGCTAAATTTTGTAAAACCAGAAAATTTGAGAAAATTAGAAGAAAATTTTTCTGTTTTTTTTTTTTTGTGTTTCTTGACAGATATAGGCAGATGCAAGACTGTTCTGTCAAAAAGTCCAGAATGGAGTGTTTCAGAGATTCCCTTCCAAGTAAATGTGAGGCTGCCATTGTTTTCCCTCTTGTTAAGTGATAGCAAGATTGATGAGATTCAAATTTGACACATGGAATTAGGGAGCTTCCCAGAATACTACCTTGCTGCATCATCGACACTGCGACGGACCAACAAGGTCTTTGCATAGTGATGGGGAATCCGAAACTCCAACAATGAGACCAGGTATCCAACAAGCAGTTATGAATTCCAAGTTAGTGATCCATACTTCCATTCCCCTCGTCATGAAGATGAATTCTGAAGTGTGATTACATTAAGGAGACCTAAAACCTCCTCCAATGAGAAAGGTTAACAACGACGCAATGACTTATTTTCTTTGAAAATAGGAATTAAATGAAACAACTACAGAAATAGAATAATATTTATAAACTCACTTGACGAGATTTTGTAACAAAATTGCATGAAATTGTTCCTAGCCTACATTTACCACCACTACAAGCTGCCCTCATACATTCTTCTTTGAACACTAAACAACTCCTTTGTCCCTAAAAGAGCTCTTCTCCCTTGCTCAGTTTCAGAAAACTCATCCAACCACTGTAAGAATATCAGAACGTCGAAACTTCCAAAGTACTTCAGATAAGTGGTTTTGTAATTGAATGCACAAACTATTTCAGATAAGTGGAAGAAACCCAAAGAAGTACATATGTTATCAGAGATGTCGAAACTTCCAAACTACTTGGGCCACGAAGTATTGGTATTGGCGGAATCACAGATACCATCAAGAAAGTCCCCAACAGCCAAGAGATCCCAAAAGCACCAATCCTGAACAAAGAGTACACAAAATTATCAAGACAATAAACACAAAAAGGAAGAGATGGTATGTAATCATTAGTTGAGTAAACATTACTAACTTACCCATATAATAAGGCTCGAAATTTGCTCTTCAGCCGATCGTGTATGAAATATACCGTAGCCAGAAGGGAGATGGCTACCTGAAAAGTAGGTCCTTCTTCTGATGGAAAGAGAACAGTGAGCACACCAAGTATAGCGAATACAGCAGCTGTCTTCACTATGACTTTGTCAGGAGGAGTTTGAAACCTGCTCATAACAGCCTGCACAACACGCGACTGAGTGACATCCCTCACCTTTTTCTTGATGTTAAGTTTTGGTCTCCTCCTCTCGTGAAATTGCTGCATGATTATCTTGTCATGCGCTGACTCTATTGAATCAACACTTGGCTTGTGCCCTGCATATCTGTTGATCAAAAAATTTCTCGCCGCTTGGATTTCTTCTTCAGAAGCTTCCCGGCTGATTCCGAGCCTTTTGTATGGATCCCTAATGTTGATTCTGGGAAAGACAACTGCACAAAGATAGCAGAGTTGGAAAAGACTTGCAACGCATGACTGACTGATGAAATGAGATCTAGAAACAAGCTAAACAAGTCACTAGACTAAATGAGTGAGATGGTGAAAACTAAACCTCAGGTGGCCTGGACTCCAAGCCAATTAGATATTCTCAAAGGGTGGTTTCGCTACCAAATACTTCAATACTCAATCACCAACTTAAGAAACCATTATAAGATATTTGACACTGCATCTGGACTTCCCTGTACCAATCTGTTTTACATTGGTTGGCATTAAGAACACTTGACCGGAAGACCAGCCCGAAAAATATCATGCCCAATAAGGAGCCATCGTGGAGGATCAGGGACTGAGTGGCACAAGGTTGGAACACACCAATGGACCAGTCAGGAGATCCTCAAGTGTTCCTTGGCAAACCCAACGATCCAATGCAAAATGTTTTTCAACACAATTTAATGTTCCATTTGTGTTTTACACTGAGAAACATATTTTCAAAGACCATCCGATTATCATGGTAAACATAATATGTCACTATTTAGACCAACAAGCAAGGTACAATTTAAAGGAAGAGCCCAATCATTCAAACTGTAAATTTTGCCTGTGCAGAAGTTAGAAGTTATCTCATGATGCAATTTTAAATCCTAATACAAATGTTCATCTTCTAGTTCACCATTAATGAGAAGTCTATCTACTCGACACAAAATATCAGATAGTGAGCCCAAGAAATGTATTGCTAGAATATTCTATCCAAAACTAGTTTGTGTCCTAGTTAGAATTGGGATAGTTCCGTAACGGTGGTGCATCATTCAATAAGTCAAACTTGTGGCACTTGACATAGTGTGAGATGCAATCACAATATGCATACAAGTCTGTTTGACCATAGTGAACCATAGGACACATTATCTAAAAGTTCTAACTTAAAACATCATTCGAGTAGTTTGAAGACAACCCAATAAAGAAAACTCAAGTCTCAGGTTTGGTCAACCGGTCAGTCAATGCTTTCATAATCGTGACTTGTAAAGAATCTATAGGCCTGCCATTGTGATTTGGCATCCATCTTTCTAACCATTGTGTGTTGTGTGATCAAGATGAAGAATCTATAGACCACTTGCTGCTATGCTCTTTTGTCAATCAACTTTGGGTATTAGCCTCATCTGAAGTCATCCTTCTCTCGATCCTTCCTTGAATAAGTGGAACTGGCACTCTACCAACCATCCTCCTTCCAATCTTTCTCCCTTTAGAAAGTGGATATGGGAGAGATTAATTCATACAGGGAAATGAACAATAGAATCTTCGAGGAGGTCAAAAAGGAAGTTAACAATCTTTGGACTGATGTCAAAGTAACACTTTATGGCTGTGGTCTTGTAATTGGGAGAGATTTAGAGAAGTGTATCTTCTTGTATATTTAATTGAGATTGTCTAGTGCTCAATTGATACACAATATATTGTAAAGCTTTTCTATTAGTTAGTACCTTGCACTAATCTTTTAAGTATATCAATACAATAAAATGTTTTTCTGACTTAAAAAAATGTGACTTGCGAGATATCCTCTTTCATAGATTTCTTGACCAATTTCCTTTCCAGCTCATTCGGTTATTTAAGGAACACGCTCGTGGGACATTTTAGAGTTCCAATACAGATTTTTTGAGTCATATCTAGTCTTTTTCTGCTTTTACTGTCTTGGTGAGCTAATAGTTTTTCCACTTCATCAACCACCATCCCTGTTTCAGGTCTTTGTATGAATATAAGGAGTAAACTTTTCTTTTTTTTAATCTCAGTAAGTTTTAGAGATCATGTGAAGATAAGAGGAAATCGACAAAAAGAAGCTTATGTACAAAGTTGAGTCCAAGAGGAGTCGCATCTTCCACAACAATTGTCTTAGGTTTGAGTCTTTGGGTAAATTCTTGTACTTGTGAATTTTAGTCATACCAGATGTTTTGATTGGAGGAGACATAGCTTGAAAATGCTACTTGAGTGAACTTCAGTATATTGTTTCTCAGTTTAGTCTCTTGCAATTTATTTTCATAATATAGTTGTGAGAGTGTGGGATTATGTACTATATTATGTGGACATCTACTCTTAATTGTTGTACCTTATCTTGTTTTGGATATGTACCAACTGCAATTTCCCTTCTTAAGCAAATGAAAAGGACGAAGTTTGTTGAGATGACCGAAGCTCATTTTCGGCTCAATATTGATCCCAAATACAATGACCAACAAGTTAGGGCAACTGTGAGTTTTTCCTTGATTTGCAAAAAACCAGAAATCTGTTGGATTTTTATGCACTTTTTAGAGTCAGGTTTTTCTTGATAAGCTTATTTAGTTGCAAGTTGCAAAATACATGGTTGAAAGCATAACGCATTGTGATGCATCACATATAAGCACGCCTAAATCCTTATCAGATTAAAATATTTGAGACCCCTCCCTTACTTCAATATAGCTCCAAGTCCCACTGAATATTTCTATATTTAACAAGACTTGGATCTCAAACCGTAATTTGGAGTTTTGACAGCCTACGGCCTACCGAGGGCTAGGGAGCAAGAACAAGGACATCAGTAACTCCAGTAAACTGGAGTACTAACCATCGTAGTAAAAATGCACTTAGGGTTAGGGCGCAGGGAGCAGAGGTGCGCCATGTTATACTCCAAGCACACATCTGAGGCGCTTTTTCATTTAGGCACTAAAAAGACGCGCTTTTGCACATGGTACCATTTAGCATTGACTGAAATTGTGAATTTTCACTATTTTTACCTATGTAACAACAACACGGATACGAGTGTTGATATCAAGCACAAACACATTGGCCAGAAAACACAATACGAGATATGCTACGGGATTTGCTTGGACATTTTAGTATTATTTACTTTTTAGTATTAAATTTTGAACTATTACTCATATTTATTCACTTGTACGTCAATATTGCAACTCAAATATTACTAACTTTTCTATAATATATATGTAACATTAGCATCTAATTGAAAATTTTCAAAGATATGTGAAAAAACTTATGATTGTTAAGCATGGGGTGTCTGATAATAGTATCCGTGGGTGTCGGCATGAGTATCTGACACGATATTGTCAACACGCTTTCTTTTAGTAGAAATAAATTGTCGTTTTATGTTCATACGCACATTCTTAGTGCCTGGGACTTTGAACTCCATATATTACAGAATTGTTATCTATGGAGTCTAGATAATTTTTTTTAATGATGTAATTGACTATTTGACATTCAAGTTTGGAATCTTAGGTGCAAGTTATATGGTTGATAATGCTATTTTTGTGTAGTTTTCTCTCATATGAATTTGCATGCTAGATATAAACTTTAAGAGTGAATTTATATTTATTTTCAAGTGTTCTAAGTTGCATGTGCCTAAGTAAGTTAGGTGCACACCCTGAAGCAAAACAAGGGTGACAAGGGTGTTGCACCTGTGCGCCCTGAAGCAAACCTAAACGAGAAGCAAAACAAAGCAGTGACAACACACTTCCAAAGCTAAAAGCGAAGAAAAACAAGAAAAAGCTAAAGCGACCGCTTTATAAAAAAAACTTATTTTTACTTTTTACATTAGAGATTTTGGTAATGAGATTTATTATTAGGAATACATATTCTTATGATAGAGATTAGTTCCAATTTCCACATACTCCAAAGTCCAATTGTTTGTGTTTTTTAATAGCTATTTTTGAAATACAAGTATAGAACTATATTTCCAATTTGCTACCAAGTAGACTAAATAGAGGGAAAATTCTATTAAATTGCTAGTTACTTGGATATCGTGTAATAAATTTGAAAAAAAAAATCATTTATTAATTTTTTATCCTCACTTTAATTAGGTAACTGAATTGATCAAGGATTGTATATGAAATAGCGAAATTATATAGGAAATTGTTTGCCTAGTTATCATTAATCTATTATTAATTTTAATTTTCTATTTAAAACACAGATATAAGTAAAATCCATGTTCTGCATTTTATAAATTTTTTATGTCAGTAGCTTTTCATTCGTAAAGAGCTTGTTTCGCTTCTCACTTTGCACTTAAAGCAATAAGACGGATTCTCGCTTCGCCTTCGCTTCAACGCCTTGACTACCTTGGTACTAACAATGTACCCTGGAACAAAGTAGACTGGTAACAAGGAAGACAAGGGTTCGTGACATGGCCACATAAAGGGAAAAGGCTAAAGTAGAATGTGTTTTCTGGAAAATAAATAAATAAATAAATAAAATAAGAAAAAAGAATACTCCGTTAAGTAAAACATCAGAACTTTTACAACTAAGAATGATAAAGAGAAATTCAACCTAGCATGGAGACAAATTCCATCAAAAGGGGAAAAAATATTGAATTGGGAGCTTTACCAGGTGAGTCATCGGCCATATCACTGTAGGAAGCATCCATTGCACACTTGATCCTGTGAGTTTGTCGAGTCATATATTTCCAAGTTGTGCCAATTTTAAAACTCCTGTAAAAAAACCACAATAGGTTATTGAGAAATTATAATGAACTGGGTGACCACAGTAAATGATACTCATTGTAATGGATGCCATACCTGTTTCCATGGAAAACTTCAACATTCTTGCTACTCTGTCCCGAAACTAAGACTTTCTTATTGTTGTTGACAGGGAAATTTAAAATGTGTCCATGTATTGCATGCGAGTCTTGATTTGACACACGGAAAAAGAATCTTGAAGGATTAAATGTCAATCCAGACACAGACATCGTGAAGAACGATCCAGTAGAAGTGTCAAATAGCAACAAATCTCAAGAGGAGGGAACCTGATCTGACCATTTTAAAATGTAGAAAGATCCAATGGTCAATGTACAAGTGTAGCTCAAAACATTGTAACACAACTTTCGAATTACCAAATACATATCAACACAAAAAGTCTGTTAAAATATGATCCAGAAAGATGAAGAGGAACTTAAGGAAAAAGGATAGGATCACAAAACTAATCCAATTTTTGAAGTAACTTGATTTTCAAGTAGGACTAGTGTCCTGGTTGAAATGTCAAATGGTATGTCTCATTGATCAGATGGCGCAGTGACGATGCTTTAGGTTTCTTCTGTTTTGAAGATACTTAAAAGCTTATCATCTAATAACACATGACGATGAAGATTGAGACAATTTGACTACAATCATGTTTGTTATTGTTAAGGTATCACAAGTGTTTGACAAACATCTTTCGAGAGGGTTGTCTACTGAATGCCGATGAGACTTAAAAGCCATTTAGCAAATGTAATTGGAAGCCACCCGTGAATTTATGAGAGGCACAGAACTCGGTCTAGCATGGTCAAAGGGACCCAGGCCAATGAATTTATGAAGATCCAAATCTCCGTTGAATGAAGAAACACATATGCCAAATTTCAGGGGCAGTTAGAAGAGTCTTAAATCTTCCTCGGGTAAAAAAAAAATAGTAAAAATCACTAGGCTTCTTTTAACACATTGGTTTCATTAAACGAAACTATCTATGATTATGAAATGGATTTTCTTTCCTCTATAATCATCTATTAACAAAACCAGCTCTCTGAAAATACACAATACGCCTTATGTTCCCTAATCTGTCCCTTCCTCTTTTTCTTGACTAAACTCCCTGGAATTTCTTCTTTAGATCAAACACGTGTAAGGGTCTATTTGAATATGCAAAATGGGTTCCGAGAAAATTTTTCCTTTTCTTTGAGACTCCATTCCACAGTAACACTGGAATGGATTGCACTGCTTATGTTGTTTGATTGTCTCATTTTCCAGTTAATTGTTGTTTGACTGCCAATGTTTATCCCTGGAGAAAATATTTTTTTAAACACTAATTACAATGTACTAGGTAAAAAGGAATACACAACTTAATACAACAAAGCATCCGAATTATTGATTTCTAAGCCCATGTACCACCTTGCATAAGAACGTGCCTACACCATTGGTAACCATGTCTATGACTATGTCAGCTTCTTCATAATCTAGCCTATGACACAAGTGCAATGACTCCTTCAACCTCCCATTTGGCATGGGTAAATGCTTGCACTAGAGCACACAAAAATTAATTAACCAAAGTATATCATTGAAACATGCATTCTTCTCCCATTCATAAAAAAGGTTCAACTAATTAGCATGATCATAAACCAAAATTAATAACAAATGCAGTAAACTAACAACTCCTGCACCTGGCCATAAACCCCAATCCTTTGTTTCAAATAAACCCCAAGCCATCAAACAACACATTATCTTCTTTTTTATGGCAAGCACAAAGGAAGTTCCTAGTACAAAAATGTGTATAGTCATCCTTATACAGAGTACAAACCAAGTCCTTTGTATAAAACTCTATATGATCATCTTCTTTAGATTGAGAAGTAGAACACTTTGGGTTGAGAAAGGAGGAGGAGGGGGGTGGGGGAGAAGGTTCAGCAGATCTTCATAAATCTGCCCATCTAAAACTTGAATTGAATAGGTCTACTGAATCCAGTTTGGAAATGAAGAGCAACAAGTAAATGAAATACATGGATAACAATTAAGCAGCATTTTTCTACTTGAATTCTACTCCCACCATCTAGTAGTGCAGCTAGGGGTGGGCATCCCGTTCCCGTCCCGATTTTTCCGGGTCTTAATGGGATTGAATAATTTCATCCCAATCCCGTCCCGTCCCGATCTAGAATGGGATGGGATGGGATGAAGATTTTCAATCCCGCCAATCCCGTCCCGTCCCGAACTAATTTATTAATATTAATTATTAATATTTTTATTTAATTATTTATTTTAGAATTGTGGATGCCCATGATGAGTCTTCATTGTACAATCAATAAGATTGCTTTCAATTGAATGAATTTCATATCATTATCAGCTTGAAGGATATAAAAACCAGAAAAGAAAAGAAAAAAATTGGGTTCAGATTCTGCATTATTGCATTCAAATTTTTTGAAGTATACTGAGATTAGAAGTTATTGCATTATTGAAATACAAGATGAACTTAATGAAGACCATATATATACAGCATCAACATACAAATTCATAAACAGGATATGAACATTTAATTACATGCACATGCATTAGTGTGTATAATTCAATGGGTGGGGTGGGTTACCTCAGTGATGATGACAAGTCGAACTATTCTGCTGACTAATCTGATCACAAGAATAGAAGAAAAAGATGTCACTCAAAACATGCTTTAGCAACGAAACTGTATATGGACCAGGACTTGTGATACCCAACTGTATCAGTGCCACGTGTGCCATTTACAATCGTCGAGAGGCTTTACCACACTTACATACTAATTACATAAACCTTTGGTAAACAATAGATGAAGACATTTGGAAGGAAACCTGCTGATGTGCAATTCATTCTGCCCCACTGAGATTCTCTAGATTAGCACGCTGATCCCATCTCGTCCCGTCCCGAACCCCTTTGGGATGGGACGAGGTCGGGATGAAATTTTTCTCATCCCGTCCCGATCCCCTATGAACGGGATGAGATAGGGATGGGTATATCTCGTCCCATCCCGTCCCGTGCCCACCCCTAAGTGCAGCTGTCTAGTAGTCTGCGAGTTGTGGTGTGAAGACCTGCAAGTTTTCGTTGCAGTGTTTTCTGGGTTTGTTTTAAAATAGTTTATTTATTTGTTTTTCATGTTGTATTGCTCTTAAGGTATGGGAATTCAAGGGGTTCCATGACTTATTGGGTCATGGTTGAGTCGGCAATTGCAATGGACTCATTATATACACGCAAATATGAGTAAGTGCAGGTTATGAAAATACTGTTATCAGTTACAATTCAATTACATGAAGCTCACTGACTATTTTAGTGAAAGGATATCTATAACTCAATTCGTAACCAATGAAACACACGGGAAAAGAATCGTAAATGCTAGTATTTTTTTTTATCGTCAATCACATTCTGAATACAAGAAATTTACATCATCTATGGCATCCTAGCGTGATGTATAGACTTTTTCTCTGTGAGGCATTTCATCAAACACTGCTATTGCAATCGATGGATACTGTCATTTTCGAAACTAAATTGAATCGATGGATAGTGTCATTTTCGAAACTAAATTTTCAAATGGAATTCAACCCATCTCTCCTCTTCATCAAGGATGCTCATCAATGTCAAAATTTTCAGTAAACCAATCTTAACAGGCGCTATCAAAGAAAGCAAACTTGCACAACAAAAACCCCGAAAAGCTGAGAGGGTGATCAAGAGAGAGAGGAAAATTTACCTGAAATGAAAGCGGAGACGAAGTGGTGTTCGAATTGGTCTCAACTGCAGTGAGAATTCCTATCTTTCAGGTTTCAAGTTCCAACCTTTTAAGTTCATCCGAAGAGCTCGCAAGTTCTGCTGCAATGGATATGGAGAGAGAGTATGGCGCTAAGTCTTTGAGAACCTTCTCAAATAATGGCCCAAGTCCAAGCCCAGTTGAAGAAGGTGGGCAGTTGGGCTTAGATTTGTATTGTTTCGGTCCATAGTGCAAAATATTGATAATGGTGTAATATACCTCGACCATATTTCGTAGGGTTGAAAACCGAACGACGGTGAACCGAACCGACTTTGGTCGGTTTCAAAAATTTCAAATCGAAATCGAATCAACCATTAACAAATCGAACCGAAACCAAATCGATTCTAATTTATGCAAACCGTAACCAAATCGACTTAAACCGAAATAAAACCAAACCGACTGACTATTTTAAAGATATTATAATATTTTTACATAAAATATACATTATTTATTATATATATTCCATTGGTTCGGTTTTGTCAGTTAAAATCACATAGAAACCAAAAAACGAACCGACCATTTCGGCTTTGAATTTTTTAAAATCGAAACCAAACCGAAACGGTTTGATCGATTTTTTGTTCAGCCCTAATATTTCGCATCTGATTATAATGTATACTCGGGTGTCGATGCACTCTAGGAGGGCAAATGTTAAGTACTTTTTTATTTTATTACAACCTTTCAATAATAAATAAAAATTATCGTTGAAATTTTAAACAAATAATATCATCCATCATCCTAGAGATGCGACCATTTTCAGCATCTCTAGGATGATGGATGGTATTGGGCTGGCTTGGCTGTGCGGGCCTGGTTTTCTAGAAATGTTGTTATAAGTATTTAACCTTTATGAATGGTAAAGGAAAAATATGAAATTCAACCTTTATTACAACTTGAATAATCCAAAAAAAATAATTAAGAAAAATCAAACTAAGTTAACTCTGTAAATTAATTGTAGAGGAAAAATAAGTTTACATATTAAAGAAATCTATAATGTATATTCTTCATACTAATTTCTCACACCTCCAATACCTTAACGAAACAATTACCTTCCACTAAGGTGTCCACGTGTTTTACGTGCGTGTATATTTAACGTTTCATTTTTTAAGAATTGAAAAATTCAAAGTGCTAATTAAAATGTTAGGGAATTTTATAGAGGTCGTTCAATTGTTGTAACTTAATATGTAATATTCTAATTAATGTTAAAGAAGTTTATATTCGCATACATCTATATACAAGAATTACATAAATTTTGTGTCTCATTATATATATGTTTAAAAAAAGGTGGGGTTTTTAATAGTTATTTATAAAGGTTTTTTTGTAATTATCAAAATATTTGAAGGCCACTCAAAATTAAAAATATTTTAAAGTTGTGTTATCACTTATTACGAAAAAGCTCTTAAAATTGTATTCTTAAATTGAATTCACTGTAGTTATAAAAGTCATTTGTCATGTAATGAGGGGTAATTTTGGAAATTTAAAAATTGTGTTTACATTGTATTAGAAAAAACTCTCAACATTTTTATTCTTAAAGTGAATTCATTATAGACATAAGAATCAATTATTATTTAATGAGGGACAATTTAGGAAATTTGAAAATTGTGTGAGGGACGCGTTTAGTATTTGCCATTTGAGCAGGGGCATTTTGAAGAATAAGAACAACATTTATCACCCATTTTGCGCACGTGCACTGTTGTTGAGGGCCATTTTAATTATAGCAGAACAAGGCGTTCAAAAAATTAAATGATTATTACAAATGCAATTTTGCATGCACATTGTTCTGAAGGTTCATTTTTGTTATGTTTATGTGAGGAAATGGGAACCAAATTTTGCTTGAACAAATATGTAACGACTCATCAAATTTTCTCACGTGAACTCGAAACCAGTGACAACTTTCAAAGCATCACATATAAATTTGCCACCTAATACCAAGCTTCATGTAGTGGAAAAAAAATCATTTTCAACAACGAGAATGAGTTTTCCCCTAACTTTGATTTTTGCCAAAATATTACGTTCAAACTCTTTGTTTGAATATGCATTGAGATGCCCGCCTTATTTCTTTGAAAAATATTAAAATTATTAACGATGTGAAATATTTAAAATACCTATATTTTTTTAATGATAAAATACATATTTGGAAAACTTTAAAGATTTTTATTGATCATTAGTTTCATTGAAAAGATCTTCAAAAATCAATTCCAACGATACAAAGTTAACAAAAAATTGATAACTAAATAGATAATTATGAAGATTTTTATTTTGAAAAAAAATGCACAAAACTTTTTCTCTCCACCGCATTTGCTTTCCACCTATTTCATTTTTCTATTTCCCTTCTACATGTATTTTATTTATATATCATGAAACTATTGAGATTGAATCTCCACCATCAATATATTCTCCTAGTCTTAATCCTAACATTTGTTTGTCTTTGCACCGATGCCTCGTAGTAAGTTGCTTTGTGTATAGTAAAAAATAGTATGTTTGGTAATATGGAATAGGTTATTCCCGTGACATTAGAACTCCACAAACATTTTTTTTTTTTTTTTTTTTTTGCTAAATATCATGTATTGAACACCCCATCCACCATCCCCACTATCACCCTCAATCAGTTTTGAAGTGCAAGCATATTCTCAGGTAAAAATATATACTATAAACTTTATTGTTAGACCCTAGTCAAAATTTGAATCAGTCGGGGAAAAGAAATTTCAAATGTCGAGACCGAGTTCTCTCTCAAACTTTGAATTTGTCAAAACATAAAGTTTAGGTTTTTTTTGTTTAAATATGCATTAAGATGTCAGTCTCATTTTTTTTTTTTTTTCCTGGTATGATCAGCCCGTCTCATTTCTCTGAAAATATTGAAAAACACTAACGATGTGAAATGCTTTATACGTTTTTAACAATAAAATATTATTATTTTTTAAATTTGTAGTGTTTGTATTGGTCATTAGTTTTGTTGGAAACATCTTCAAAAATGCATTTCAACTATCCTTAGTTTACCAAAATCCGACTACGGTATGATCATTTTCATTTTGAGAAAAAAAGAAAACACAATACTTGTCTCTCCACCACATGCACGTGTTTTATATTTATATACCATTATCTAAAAATCCTAATTCTCAATCACTTTCCCAACTTTCAATCTTAGTCATCTTTTATTTTTAATTCCTTATAATTTGACATTTGTTCTCTGTAACATAGATATGGGGTACAACGTACAAGTTTACTGCAATGCTATCATGGGAAACAAAATGATGACATTTTAAGGAAAACCATATTCAAACTTATTTAATGCAAAAGTTTCTTTGTAGCAGTCACCGAACATACAAGAATCATGGTATGTCATTCATAAAGCGTGTGACAAAGAGAATACACATTGATTATACCATGTCAACTGCTTGAACAATGCTGATTCTTCACAAACTTGCTGTATCAGGCGAGAATACAATAATGTCCAATACCATTCATGAACGAAACTCACTTTAGAGCTGTTTAGGAAGTAACAGACATCCTACTTCAGGATGGAGAAGGATAACAAACTCGGAAAGAAAGCATGATATCACCGTCATACCAGTGTTGACTGTGAGGTTGGTGAAGCACACATTCTATGTGATGATGGTGTTGCTCTTAATTGCAATGCTGTTATCATCACCTGCATCTCCTCTATCTCAATCACAAGAACATGGATTGAAGCATTGCAAGTACAAAGGGTCACTGAAATACCAAGCTCCAGAGGAAGAATTAGACTATGCAATCTATGATCCTGCACCAGTGATCCACCCAGGAGGCGCAGCTCCCATTCCTCATGAAGAAATAGAATCCAATCCAATTCATCAGATTTCTGCAGTTAAAGTCTGATATTGATTCAACCGTTTCAGACTCCAATAACACCCGATCACGGTAATCTAGGGGCAAAAAACCTTTGTTATTACTTGTACTGTCACTTGAAGCTATACTGATGAATGTTTTGAGCATACTTCAGTATTTCTTCATGGTTAAGTTCAATTTACCTGTCACTTCTGTTCAGAGAAGAATTCCATTCATAATCTTCACCATACGGAGATGAAAAAAACCGAATTCCATTCATAATTTTCACCATACGGAGATGAAAAAAACCAAACATTGATCATATGTATACAACTCTCTTGAACCTCACCAAATCATGGTTAACGGAAAGTCTGCTATCTACCTAACCAAAAAATCACATATTATCTGCAAACCAGTATTTAGCCAGTACTCTGTGCCACTCTCATGATCTGGTTTCTATATTCTTAAGAAACTCATCATTTAGTCTATAAGCTAATTCTAGAAAGAAGGAAAAAGGCACAAATTTCTCTAATATCAATGAATTGGCAGTGAGAGTTTCCCTGAGAAGTAGATATGAACATTCATATATACAAATGAAAACAAAATTGAATATACAGTAACTTTAGACATCCCCCAAACCAGAAATGGTTATGCAAGAGGATCAAAGTTTCCAGATTTACGGACTTCAGCTCGTCACTATACTCTTCTCCACAACTATGGGGTATGATGAAAAATAATAAATTGTAAACACTGAATCATACTACACCATTCACTGATATTCTAAATTGGAATCAATGCAAATAATCTACTTCTGAAATGTTGAATGGATTTCATTCCAACCCATTGTTTTAGTTTTAAGCCCAACGGTATGACATGCACCACAATTGTACGAGTAGCAAGAAAAGCTTAAAGAACGTAGAAGAATTACAAACACTATACACAGTGATCTTTCAGAGCTCAATCTTAAGAACCAGCAGTTTGATGTAATGACAAGTCAGCCATTCCTGTAACAAGATCATCTAGTTGCAAAGACAAATCAGCCATGCCTGCAACAAGAGCATTGAATGATTCCATGTTTGGATCTTTGACCGGATAATCAAGAGCTGGTGGTGAGGCATCTACAGAACTCGCTGCAATGGCCTTCTCCAATTGTTGTGCAAGTTCATCTTCCTCAATTTCAGGTGTTTCCAAATCCCATACCTTGAAAATATTATCAACCGGTTGGTCTATCTCACTTGGAAACCTCCATCCAGGTCCAACATCAGCATTTTCATCTTTCTTTTTATCACGAGGCTTTGATAGTTTGTTTCGCAAGTAGACCTGAAGCATTTTATTTTCTGCCTCTTCAGTTAGTAGGTTCATGTTATCCATTGTTCCTCCCAGAACATGGTTGTTGTCCACTCCTGCAAGACTTTGTGTACTTCCAATCTCTTCAACTGTAGGAACGTCATCGTAATCATGCACTCGTCTTGGAAACCCATCAACCTTACCAGATGAAATGTTGTCACTGGAAGGTGCTTCGACATTAATAATATCTAGTAAGACATCTTTCAGATCATCCCAACCACTTTCTGCTAGTTCTGCATCTTTAACCAGGCAAGAATCCACCCATGCGGCATCTTCTGGTGAAAGTGTATCACTTACTTGGTTGGAGTCATCAGAAACAAGTGAGGAAACGAATCCTTGCCACACACCATCATCTTGTAACTCCATTGACTCGTCATCTTCTACCTCCATGGCTACAAAATGGTTGGAGCCAAGATAAGAATGACACCAGACAATAGCTAAAAAGTGGTAGTAAATGTGCGAACGGATGCTAGAGACAGAATAAAAAAATAAAAAATTAAAATAATAATAATAATAATAATAAATAAATAAATAAAGAGTTCATTTGGCATTCTTGCTTCAGAACGACACAAAGTTTTAGGTACCTTCACTAGTCAAAATTAACAATTAGTTCATGTACGGCTACAAATTCGACTATCAACTTACATGTAAGGTAATTGTCAGAAAAAAGGTAGGTGATCCTTGGAAGGCAAGGTGAGGATACCATTCAACGATCTTGAAAAAAATGCGTATTTTTACTTTTATACTTTTACCATTGATGAATTTGCATATTAGGTTTAAATTTTCATTATTTAATGTTAATCCAATATTACTCAAACACATTGGCATGTTTAGGAATGTTGAAAATGTGCCAGTTTATCAATGAGAAATGTAATAATTGTTCTTGCAATACATCACTTATGTCTTCTTTTCTAAATATTCTAATTGGCGTACGCCTAATGTACGTTAGGCGTGCGCCTCACCTTGCGCCTTACCTGCGTTTTTGCACCTCAATTACACTGCATTTTGATATCTTCATGTTTTTTTTTTTTTGGAAAGCGAATTGGGTTTTTATAGGATCCCATAACCTATCAACAAGGTGCGACCTACAGGTCAACACCATAAGAAAGTATCCTCATGTTTATCTGGGAAGATTTAAGATATGCCACTTGACATATTTATCAGTCAAAGACAAAGAATAGGTGTGTTAGTGTATTTCATAATATTTTACTATTTTAGTAATTAATTAAAGTTGGAGCTATATTTTAACTTTTTTTTCCTCCCAAATAAGTTCTAAACATAATTGTTATTTCTAATAATAGTTATGTCCCTCCTTTATTTATGGCACTACACCAGCTTTACTGAGTTGATCTTTAACCAAATTACTTTTCACCAAGAAATAGGGGCAATTATGCTTTCTTTTCCCTAACGCAGCCAAAATTAATCTGTGATATTAGCCTTCCTTATTATCTATTGTTTCCACAGTTTAGAATATGTATTTGCTATTTTACATATCCTAAATTTCATTTACTTCTTTTAGATTGTACAGTCTTTTTCACTATTTCAGTTTCTATGTTGTCATAAGAAAAATAGTTGATTCCTAAACATCGAAAATTCTTTGTTGCACCGGGGGTTTGCCTGGTATTTAGCCTGGTGCAAATCCCTCACCGTTCATTTTGCCTCGAGATGGGTGAAGCACATATCGCGAGGCTAAATAGATGGTGGGGGGTAGCACCAGGCTAACCCCCAGTGCGCTGTAGCAATGCTCCCTAAACATAGTCTAAAAGCATCACCCTAAGGTATGTTCATCCTAAACCTCAACTGACTTCTATTGCTGATAAGAAATTGAGCATTGACAATGAGCCCACGCTCTAGGGTGGGCATGGTCCGGGATTGGGCTTGTCCCGATTCTAGTCCCTGTCAGTGAAACGGGGTGAAATGACCAAGGATAGGATTTTTTTGAACCTGTTGGTCCCAAATCGGAACCATGCCATCCCGGTTTAAACTAAGCTATTTTAAGAGTACCCCAAATTAAAATAAGTAAGACTTCAATCAACCATAAACTAATTAATCACTCTTCTGAAACTAAGAACAAATCAACATGCCCACTGGTTCTCTTACAATTGCAGAGGTTGTGGTCATTTCCTGAACCCAGTAGGTGCTCCCTCATCGGATCTTTCATCATCCTAGATAACTAGGTTCGAATATATATGGTTCTCACTATTGCCCGTCGCAGAAGGCTGAACCCCAGTATCAGAAACAATAGCAGTTGGAAGGGAGGTGGTGAAGACTGAATAACAACAAACCCCTCTTCTTGTTTTGGAATCAAAACAGCTACAGCAACAGTTGTGGTCGCGGAAGTGACGACACTGATCTGAGCGGACTGTTCTTCCAAACCCATCTTCTGATCCTCCACATAAACCCGAATTGGAAGCAAATTCACAATGAAAAGCGAAGAAGTAGAAGACCCAAGCGAGGAATTAGTGTCCAACATATGCGAATCGAGTACAAAGTGAACATCTTGATTGCCCTCAACCTGTTTGATGTTATTCCCAAAGAAGACTCAATTGTTTTGAGCTTCAACATCCCCTCTGGCATCAACAACACGACCACTTACAACAACAACATGAACACTTACAACAACATCCTCATCAAGGCCCAACAATTGACCGAAAAAGACTGAATTGCTACAGTAACCAGGATGGTCTGGGACTGATTTTACGAAACTGGTTCCATTCCAGTTCCAACCGGTCCGGTACTGATATGAAGAGGTAGAAACCAGTTGATCCCAGTTTTCTAAAATGGCTCGGATTCTTGCCCAGCCCTACCACACTCCAAAAATCACAAATCTGTTTAGCAATTGTCCAAGGGTTTTACCTCTAAGGAGAAACACACTCAAAAGTCAAAACTTCAATGCCATAAACTTCAAACTAATAAAGCTCCGCCACAGGAGCTCACTGCTACTCCTAATAACCCAAATGACAATTAGGGAACCGAGCTTGAGCCATGAGACTTCCATTGGAGTTAATCATTGCCATTTCATCCCTCTTCAAATCTAAGGTTTGCTATTGCCCACTGAACATGCTCCAAATCATATGTATAGCACTAACCCACTACATAAATATCTAGAGCATAAATTCACAAACCACCATACTTTTACTCTCTCTTCATATCATCGCCACCGCATTCACCATCATCATATATTCAATTTCACCCATTGTTTAATGCTTTAACATTGCATCTCTTATCCCTAAAAAGACCCACATCAACTATCTTCCCCATTCAAATCCAATTCATCCCAAACAAACCCCACCTTACCAAACCATCACTTTCTTCACTGATTCTCCTTCAATAAAGAAAGGGGTTCTTTAAGTTTCTGCTTGAAGTAAGAAAAGACTAACTTTTGGATTCCCAAAAACATAAACAACATTATTTCTACCATCACCAAACCAATGATATTCTGGATAGAAACTAAAACTTACAATAACAGACGAGCTAAATTGACTTCACACCACTCGATTATAGTACATAATGATGAAATTGCAAGATTTAAAACAAGTGTGGGGTTTGTAATTTCGCAAGAATGGGGTTTTCGAAAACTCGATTGAGAAATGAAAAGAGAGAGATAAGGAGACGTACCGTTTGCTTGTTATGGACGCTTGAGATGAAATCGATAACCTACCTTTGTGAGAGAGGAAAGGAGGATTTTTTAAATGGGGGGTTTTGTGTTTCGCAGTGAAGACTGAACAGTATGATTGATAGTTGGGATGAATGAAGAGGGGAGAGAGAGCGGAAGTTAAAAAAGGTGGAAAAAAAATTAATTCCGTTGCCGGGACTTGAACCCGGGTCTCTCGGGTGAGAGCCGAGTATCCTGACCAACTAGACTACAACGGATTAATGTGATCTGGGTTTATGTTGTTATATAAGTATAATATATTAAGATATAAATTTGGTAGATGACTCATACATTGAGTTGATCATTCCTTTATGTTGGTTCACACAATATATTACCACAAAAAAAAAAAAAAAAAAATGTGTGTCGATTATGCCTTATTTGCATGTACAATATTGCAAGGCTTTCAATCACCGGGTCAAATCTTGTTTTTTTTGTTTTTTTTAAACAAAAAAATTTTAATGAAAGGGAAGACAAACTACAAAAAAGATTGTATAATCCTAAAGCACGGAAAGCCCACAATAAAGAGTCCAAACTACCAATTCCCCAAAAAAGAAAAAACAACCAAAACATTCCTGAGCAAGCTCTCCCAAAATTTCCTGAAAAAAAAAGAGTTCCAAACCATTAAGCCCCACGAAGAACTAATAAAAACCAAGTGTCAAACAAATTCCAAACAAAAGCCACAATCAAACCGCAAGACGAAGAAGATTTGCACAAGACCTCCGAAAAAAACAGATCAGAAAGAAACGAGAACCACAAAATCGGCAAAAAACCTCAACCTGAATACAGAGTTTGCACCATATCCAAGGCCCAATCTGCATCTAGGCTAAGATCAACCCCTATCATATTACCGGTATTTATGAAGATGAACAAACTTCGTCCCCATCATTGCTAAGCTCTAATTCAATGTGACTTCACTTTAAACCATTGAGAACACTGCTAAGATTGGCCCTTGAACACTCGCCTAAAATAATCCCAATGGACTGGTTTGAGGCGGCTTTGGTAGAATGTTGTTTGGTTAAAGGAGCTTCAAAATCTGGTGGAGCTCCCAAATGAACAAGCGTGGAAGAGCTTTCCTCAATATGCTTAGCGCAAGGTTCAAAACCTGGTGAGAAAGGAAGATTGTTTTCATGGATCGAGTCAGAAGTTAAACTCTGCTCCAATTCAACATTTGCATCCAATTGTTCCGCTCGCCTCGATTTCTTAGAAATGTCTAATTTCACTTGCCTTTGTTTTAACATGAGAGTGTCTCTTTGTTCCTAGACTCTATCCTCAACTCTGATTTGCTCCCCTTCCAATTGAAGTCCCTCGAGTCAAATCTTCATGAACGTGTGCCTCTAAATTCTGAACATTTTTGTAAGCATTGAGGGGGCACTTCAAGTTTAGTTTTGAAATAACATACAAACACCCCCTTTGAACAAATTGCCCAAAATACCCTTGTAATTCTATTATATTTACACAAAAATTAATAGGTTGTGAATAGTGATCAGGAGTAATTTTGTAATTTTAAATGAAAAAAATATTACACACATGTATCATTTATCCTTTCAAATTTAGATTATTTACGATCAAAACTTGTATCTCTCAAATATTATTAATTATACCTAAACCCCTAATATAATTTATTAAAAACCCTTAATTATTTGTAAACTATATATAGGCCACTAAAATTACAATAATTATTTTATTTAAAATTTCAATAATTATTTTATTGAAATTTTGATATAAAAAAATATTAAATATTCGTACACGTATGTCGCATGACACCCTAGTTGACTAAATAATGTATGATCTAAATTTAGATTTTATTGAACCACAGAGATCCACATTAACATGGTAGGGCACAAAATCTTGAATGATCCCAATATCCTCCATACATGTGATCTCCGAAGAGTATGGATAACCAAAACCATTCAAAACAAGGGTCATTTTCTAACCAGTTCTCCGTGACCTAGACACAAAGTCACTCTCTACTTCAACACAAAATCCTAAAAGAAAATCAAACCAAACCCACACTCACTTACGACTTATCCAGCCCTTCTATTTTAAGTTTTTTTTTTTTTTTTTTACCAAAAATTCTTTGTTTAGGTCGTGATATTTTACATTAAAACAGGAAATGATTTCGGGGTTTAGAATAAACAAGCAACAAATGCGCTTACTACTGTAAACAATGGTGGATCCATAATTTTAGTTAAAATTGAGGTGAAATGACAAATAATTATTATTTGATAATAATAATTATCAAAAGTAGAGACAAATTTTTTTTTTTCCTATATAAACTAGTAACTAATAAAAATACAATTATCGAAGTACATTGTATATACCAAATTGAATCTAGTGTAGTTCAATTTTAAGCTAAAATAAGATTACAATACCAATAACATTAGGAAAGGCAAATAAGCATAATAACTAGAATAACAAAATAATTAGGATAAGTATCTACTAAATTTGCGAACACACTACACCAAATTGACACTTTTGTAACAACTCTCAAAACAGTAACACTTTTGAGATGTTGCAATCCACTAAACAATTTCAAATCAAAACTAAATTTAGTCAAAAAATGAAAAACAGTAACGCAAAAAAAATGATACAATAAGTTGAATTACCATGAATAGTATCACTTTTATAACCATACTCTTCATGGTGATACTATTATTGTATCATTTTATCTGTGAAAATGTGTAAATTGTTACACTTCAAAGTGATACTGTTTTGAGGATTGTTACAAAAATGTCAATTTGGTGTAGTGACATAATAAGATATTAATACAATTTAATAAAAAAATGGTTTATGTGAGCCTCAAATTTTGTATTAGTAGCCTAATGATATACATTTTCATCAAATTATATAGTTATTAGTTTGAATATTAATTTCAAATATTTTTTTGAAGGTTTTATACCACTTGTAAACAAAAATTCATTTTTTAATGTTTGCAGTTATATATAAAATTGCATTTAAAACAAAAAAAAGTAGAGGCATTTCAAAGTGGTAGAAATAATAATTGTTAATAACCATAAAAAATAATCATACTCCAAGAGAACCGAAGATAAATTTTTATTAAACTAAATAATTTTTTAACAATTGCATAAAAATGTAAATAGGCGAGTTTCAAGAATATTGAATTCAAATTATTTACTTAAAATGTTAAATTTTCAACCACTATACTAATAAAGAAATGTAAAAATAATTGAATACACATTTTACATATTGTATTATACATTATATAATTAATTTTTATAAAAGTAAATATCTATTAAAAATATTTTGAAAGTTGAAAGATTACAGCTGCCCCCACGCCCCTCATTAGATCCTGACTGTAAATTTATCATATCAATCTTTCTTGAAGGCATCCATGCCTATTTTAGATCAACATATATGAAAAAGTGTTCGAGATTCTATAAATTCATTTTTTGAAAATCGAAGAAGCCAAAATGAACAAGCAATGAATGAGCGTAATGCAATAGAAGCACTTAGCTGCAAACTTGAGACACAACTCTTTCTCGAGGGCATTAATTATGCTCTTCTCCATTAACCCTAAAAATTCAACTATAACTAGGTGTTTGAAAAGAAAAGCTAAAAACAAGCATATATTTCCTATTTGTGGGTTAATTAGGGTTTGCAGTAAAATAACCAAGGACACCAACTAATGGTGCATTAATGTAGGTTGTAGGTTCGGACTGTCGAAAATCAGCTCGGTCATCTCGATAGACATCGTCTTCCCCGGGCCGCCAGTCACAGCACCAATTAGAGGATTGGGGTTAGGGTTGGATGAGTTGAAGTAAATTGAACCATCCTTGCACGCGATAAATTTAGGGTAATCTTTGATTGATGGTAGCGATGAGCCACGATGATGGATCCGTTGCGGGTATTTTTTTCCGTAGCCCACCATGTATGACATGCCCATTGGATTGTCACCTAGAATGTAATCAACCTGCATAATTGTACCTTCATATTTAGATCATTTTTCAGCAAAATTACTCAAAGTGTGCACGTGTTGTTGTGTTTTTTTTTAAAGCGAGAAAGAATTTTGAGGATTCTCAAACCTTATATTAGTAATAATGATAATAATAATAATAATAAAAGATGATGAAGATTAAACGAACGTTTCTAAAATTATACCTGTTTCTTCGCTTGTTGATGCAGAGATGTAGGCTCTATGCTAACTGACCCACAATTAACAGTTTGCGATGTCTGTGAAAGATAATTAGCGTACACAAGGAGAAGAAAAGAGATCGATGTCACGTGTTGCATGTTGCTACCACCGGGTTTATATATTAGTCCACCATGGGTAAGCTCAATGTGGAATGAAGCCGGGGATTCTGGTATCAAAGTGCACATGAAGCTATCGGCAGATGCTTTGTACGACTCAAGATCATTCGCATTGCCCTCCAGAAATTCCTGGATCGATAATCACCTAAATTGAGTGATCTAAATCACATTATTGTAGCAAAGTTTGTGAAAACCATGAACTAATAATTACCTTGGAAATAAGAATATTGAGTCCAGCATGTTTGTTGTCCCAACCAAATTCATTGATGTTATATTTAGCACCAAAAGCATCGCCATTGTTCTGGATGTAACTGAGATAAGTTTCACTTTGAGTAGCCCTTCTAAGCCATGCTGCTCCCCATAAAAGTTCATCCTGTAAGTAGATTTTGTGTGAGTCATGTGGGGCGCATCAATTACACATTGAAAATAACGTAATTGGTAATTGCTTACTATGTTTAGGGGGTCAAATATGATGAAACATAATTGCATGAAAAAGCTAATTAAGAGAATGAATTACCTGATATCCATTAAAGTCGCAGTAGAATGGGCAAACACCGGACCTAATATCCTTGTTATCACTATAAGCACCTTTATATTTATCTGCGTATTCAAAGATGCGAGTTGCAGTTCTCAATAGAGTGTCGGCGTAACCTGGATCAGATGACTTGAATGCCAGTGATGCTGCTGCTAATGCTGCAGCGGTCTCCCCTGCAATATCCGAAGCAGTGTTTGGTGCCACCACTGTGTACACAGTTCGTGCTGTATCCATGTCCTCCGGCCTCTCCCAACAATTATGGTCTTTTATTGGATCGCCCACCTATATACACAACACAAAAAATACATTACTATTTGAGAAACTAAATTATGTCCCTAAAATCCCACTTGCTTTAACAAATTTTGCATTAGAGTGAGGTTAGGCAACTGGGTTTTTCCAGGTTCTGGAATGGTTTACAATTTTGAGATACACATTAATATTTTGGAGATTTCATCGTTCTTTTTCATTTGCAATAGAGTAAGTCTAGGAAACCTCACCAAACTTCCCAAAATACCCAATAGAAGTTACAAAAGAAAAAAAATTACAATAAATACCACAACGACAGTTAATTATTACCTGTACAAAAATCCGGTGAGGCTGTGAAACAGTCTTGAGCAGATAATCCGTTCCCCAGCGAATTGCAACCAAGGCATTCCTAAGCTCATTCGGTGGCATCGTGTCTCCGAATTCGATCACACTCCATGCAAGCATGGTCGTAGAGAATGCCATTGGGAAACCGAATTTGACATTGTCACCAGCATCATAGTAGCCTCCAGTTAGATCAACCCCATTGGTGGAACCATCACGGAGTCCAGAATTAGCGCGCCAAGCCATACGTTGATCGGACGGAAGCACACCCGAGCGTTGGCCTTCAAAAAACAGTATGCATTTTGATAATGCGTCTTGGTAGTCATGAGAACTGACCACCAAGTGTAGCGAAGTAAGGAAAAGGAAAAGTGATACAGGAAACACTAATATAGAAATGGTGGTGGCGGAGGGGCTCATGGTGATGGTGGTGCTAAAGAGGGCAACAAAGGAATGGTGGAGTTGTACTTTCGAAAACGCCTAAACATACAGAATTATAAATATAGGGTTACAAGTACTTTATCTCTTAAAATTCCAAACTTCTTTAAGGATCCTTGAAATGTAATATTATACTGAACTTTAAGGATCTTTGAAATGTAAAAAGTAAGTACTGATTTTTCTTAATCAAACTGAAGAATTTCATATTAATGAAAGTGCATATATGCACCACCCTAGTTTCTTTATATTTAATGTTCCTAATCAAAGTGATTTCTTGCTCTAATGCAAGTGATTTTCTCTAGGATTATATATTCTTTCTAATTTTCTAAGAAGATCAATATTTGAAAAATCTACAATGTATACGTATATATACATATATTCGACAAAGTATCTTTCTTTTTTCAAAGGTTGATATATCCAACCATTACATATTTTGAACCATTGATCTTACCATCATTTCCTTCTATTAAAAGTGATTTTTATTTCAAGAATCTTAAGATAGTCTAAGACATTTTAGGTTCAAAATCAGAATAGCTACATCCTCAAATTAAATCTCTGCTACACCAAATTGGTATATTTGTAACAAATTAAAAAATAGTAACATTTTTGAGCTGTTACAATCCACCAAACAATTTCAAGTCACAACTAAATTTAGTCAACATAATGAAAAATAGCTACAAAAAAATGATACAATAAATTAGATCACCATGAATAGCCCATATTATTTGTAGTGATACAATTATTGAATCACTTTGTTTGTGAAAATGTGTAAAATTGCTTTGTGAATTATTATAGCTCAAAAATATTATTATTTTTTTGATTGTTACAAAAGTGTCAATTTGGTGTAGTGTCAATATCAGCAAATAAAAGCTAAATCATCTCATAATAAAGATTCGAATTCTACACCTCAAGAAAAAAAAATGTAATATAAATGGGCGTGTCATTAAAGAAAAACATTAACTACAAAATTCTGTTCTCTGAGCAGCCAAGCCTTCGGGAAGATTATTGGTAGCTTGTAAGGTGGAGAGCACAAAATGAAATTTTTGTTTACTAGAAAATGCGTAATTTTATGGGCCTCTATTTTTATTTTTTTACATTTTACTCATTCTCTTTAAAATACAACAACAAACACCATTCATAAAAGAGGTAAAAGTGTAAAAAAAAAAAAAAAAAAAAAAAAAAAAAAAAACCCCAAAAACAAGGCAAAAAAAATCTTTAAAAACAAAAAATGCTAGCAAATATGGCTGGCTAGACTTGAGACTTTTTTATTATAAGGTTATTTTAACAGGTTAGCAGTTTGGGTTATAAAAGAAATTCATGCAAGGTGGAATCTAACCAGTAACAATAGTTCATGAGAAAATGAGTATAAACTTTATGGCCATCGATGAGAGTACCAAAGTGTAGTGGTTGAGATTTTATCCAATTTGTCTTTTGAAGTGCATTGTTATAATAGATTTCCTTATTCGCGCTCACCGCAGTTGTGACAAATATTGAATAATTTCTGGGACAAAATTTCAAACGGCGTGACAAAGAATTATGTGTGTGCTAATGACATAATGGAGTGAAGAGCATTAGACCCTACAAGCAAACCATAAACCATGACAAATCACCTTCAATTCCGCTTGGACACAATTCATCAAAGCCATAAATCCAGGTTGTCTGCTCGAATTCATCCACAATGTGGATGAATCAATTGATCCGCCCACCGCCGAGTGCCTACCGCAGATGGTTGTGTATAGGCAGCGCTGAATGTAATGAAAATTTTCCTGGAGAGCCAACAGGGAGATTCGAGAATATGGAGCATCAAAGTTAAAACATATTTATTAACATGTGAATTTGATAGTGTATAATCTTACTAGGTTAAAAATGTCTATTAACATGTGATTTATGTACATGTTTATATACAACTGTACAATTGTTTGACATGGCTGTACAATTCTTCAGTAGCTTGTTCTTGGAGTGATAATAATTAGGAGAGCAGAAGTCCTTTTAGGACTGATCTAACCATTGAGAAACGCAACTGCAACCTGTAAAAGAACAGATGTATTTTATATTTGTACATGACGAAGTTACAAATATTTACAATAAAAATATAAACACATAAATAAATTAGGCAAGAGTTGATGATGGAAGAAACATGGCAGAACTACATACCAAATGCACCTCATGAAGACTGGAAGAGAGTAACAGTGGCAATATACCCATTCTTCATTACCTGATGCAATATTAGAACAATCAGATCATTAGATTAGTCCTTCTCAAATATCAAATAGCTATAGATGGTGTCATAAAAAGTTGGAAGGATGGTAATAAAAATCTAACCTCAAACGCAACGTTTTGGTACCCATACACAAAAGTGGAACCGAAAGGATTGTTTGTGGATCCTTGTGTTTGGATTGCAGCTCGTCCACAATCGCCAAGGATTTCCTACAATCACGTGTAAGTTCCATGATTATTGTAGCTATAGATGCTATACAGTCAGAAAAAATAACACACCATCCTGATTAACTAAACAAGGAAGTAGATGAAACTGGCATCAGATCTAGTAGCAACTAAAAAAACAATCAGAGAGACCGTCAAAACTTGCAGTATCCAGGGGTAAATGAAACAACAGCAAGACAAAAAATAAGAAGTCCTTGCCTCCTTGCCCTAATTATCACATTCTGTTCCAGAATCCCCGAAGGATGCAAAAACAATACCACAGACCACTTCCGACTTGCGAGTTATGCATTATAACACTTTCTTTCTTCCAGATTACACATTATGCATCAGCAACTTGTGCGAAAACGTTTGCTCATGTTTCTTCTAGCTCCTTATTGTTCTTGTTTCTTAATCCACCTGAATCTGACTTTCCTTCATATTATCTCTCATCTGACCACTTCGTGGTCATTTCATAGTCTCGCAAACCATTCCACAAACATTTTTTCATTAATGTTCAATGTTCTATCGTTGAAAATTTGATCTATTGATGCCTATTTTTATCCATTAGTTTGACTTACAACATTCATGGGATGAGCTCAATGCCTCCCACTGTTTGGAACGCTCGGCAACAGTCCACAAACATTTTTTCATTAATGTTCAATGTTCTATCGTTGAAAACTTGATCTATTGATGCCTATTGTATCCGTTTGTTTGACTTGCATCATTCAAGGGATGAGATCAATGTCTCCCACTGTTTGGAACATTCGGCAACAGTATATGGATCACATATCCCCACCCGTGACCTCATCTTTGCACTGAAGATCTAGATCCAGATATAATCTAATGCATACTAAAAATGTCATTGTTCCAAACAGGGAGGAAGAAAAAAAGGCTTTAGTTTAAATCTAATTAGTCAACCAGACTAATAACTTCCAGCAGTCCTCAAATGGAAGAAAGGTGCAAAATCCATATTCCATATAATATATTTTAAAATAGGAACAAAGAAGGTCTAATAATTGACAAGGAGATGATATATCTAAGGAAATGCTAAAACTTAAAGATAAGCAGTAAACCTGAATTCACTTCAAACGCTTACTTGCAAGTAGCAATATGAATACAAGAGATATTGGGAAATCGCTCATTGCAATAGACTAAAAGCTCTACCTTTACTTGCTCCCACTTTGTGCTTGGTGTGATGCAACTTTTAGGAGTATTTCCGTCCCCAAATGGCACCCTACATGCTGGGGAAAAAGAAGACACTTTTGTAAATGGAAGTACATCTGCCATCTCTAAAGAAGACAGAATATGTAAAAATAAAAAAATAAGAAAATTATGTCCAGCTTACACTCAGAACCATTGTCCTCGGGACCATAAATAACAAAGTTGCATTTTATGTAGGAGTTGAAATCTGCGTGTCCAGGAAAGTTTGTGTGCAGAACAAACTTTTTGATTTTATGACTCTGTATAAGTAACTATGGTTATTTCACAACATACAATCAAGAAAACAATAGGAATCACCGAAGAGAACGTAAATAAACATGAACCACCTGTCCATCAAATAAAATGTCCAAGCCACGAGTGAAATAATTATAGAAGTAATCACCACATAGAGTGGTACGTGGCCGAGTGTCTGAAGCAGAGTGGATCACCATTTGATCAACCTGGATAAGAAACAAAGTTGAGGTTTTTAAGAATAAAAAATAATTATGAATTTTTAAGAAAGTTTGAAATATGTGGGCATAGTCCCGTGATCAAATCAGACAAACATATATCCATTAGTTGATGTTCTTATTATAGTCATTTCATCAATTGAGGGTAACTTTAGTTTAAATAGGAAGTGTGTCAAGAAGAAGAAAAATTCCCCAGGTATACACTGAAAAGTAGCAAATACTCAACCATATCCTCTAATCATCAACATGCTAACTGTGGAGTTCATAATAGAATAATTAGATATGGAAATGTGAAAGAGTCCATCACCAGTGATAAACAAAGATAAGAAGAGGTCAAAAAGAGATGGGTGGCCTGTGTCATTCAGAGAATAATTGGGTGGATAGAAAAGTGATTAGTTTTGGAGGCCAAGACAACCTTTGCTTAATAGTTTCAAAAATGAAAGAATCTCATGCAAGAATGTTTGAGATATTTCAGAACACACGTGGGAATATAACCTATTGTTGAAACTGGGCCTTTCGAGCTTTGAACTCAAACAAGCTGCTGACAGAAATTGAATCATTATAGACCCATTCTTTGACAATGAAAAAGAATAACTTTTGTATGGTTCCCAGAAGTACCAGACAGCTTTACCTGCTTTTGATGAACTCCACAAGGACGGCCCAAGTCGGTCCACACATCCTGCGTAACATAGGAGGTATCAAAAACTGGAAAAATAACTAACCAATTATTGATTTCATATCAAAATGACAAGAACTATGAACACCAGGAACGGAACATCAAATGGTTTGCAATGTCATGTATTAGTAATTTTTCACTAAATAGCACTAGCTAGTATTACTATCAGTCTTCTCTCTCCATGTTCACGCCAACTCAAACCAAAATAAAGTAGGATTATCCCAGCTAAACAGTAATTGTAACGTATTTTTTTTCCAACACGACATGGAGATAGGGTACACCATTGCTCTTGGTGAACTTCGACTAAGCTTGAACGATATATTTTTTCTGAAATTCGAGCCTAAGAAAAATCTTTTCTAACATAAGCAGCAACCTCCACATGTAACTTTATCACATCATCAAGGACCACGGAAACCGATCTCCTCATGAATTACTTGAGAAACCTATTCGACTTCATATAGCTGAACAAATGTGACTCGCACTTTTGGCAAACTAGAAAATCAATAGACAATCAATTGTAAGGATGTATCGACTCCAATCAACCGTACAAGCGTTTCAAACTTTTTCATCTAAAAACATATTGATAGATTCTTGTACTGTTCCTTTGATCATAGAGAATTCCCCAGTTAGCTGGTAACCAACTGGTAAATTAGAAATTGTAAAGTAAAATGGCTCTGGAAATCATCTTAAGAAACAGCCATTTTGCATCAAAAGCATGGTCTATCCCAATAGTACTTGGACATAACCAAAAGCAGAACAGTCTAAAACAAAAATGAAGTCATGGAGTCATGGACCAACAAATGAACTAATTTCACAAAATGATACAAGAGAATGTATAATATCTCAGAAACGCGACTGACCTGCGGTGATGCACCAAATGGAATACGCTGACCGCCCACAGCAAACCATAACTCTTCTCCAAGCTGCATGGAAGATTAGATTGAAACACTTGAGATAACTGACTTTTGAAAATGATGGCTCTAAATCGTATAACATTGTAAAAGGTTTTCAAGCTTAACTAGTAGAATAATTTTTATGCAGCAAACACAACGAAGATTGGTTGTGATTTTGAATGACAAAAGGCATTAAACTATGAAAAGAAGAAGAGAAGCTAAGACAGAAAAAATGCACCAACTAAGAGATGGGTCATTTAAAAAACAATTCCATCTCAACTAATACACAACCAAAGAAGGAAAATGTCAAACCTTGGCATGCACTTCTTCCATGTATATACTACCAGCAGGCAATGGAGGAGCAGAAGCCTTATTCATAAGGGGTCCTATACCAACTTTACTATTTTTAGAACTATCATATATTGAGATACGGCATGTAACTGGAGTAGTTCCATCTGGAAACTCGAGTGGCAACTCCGCTGTCACAAATGAGACCAAAATAAGAAAATCAAGTATCATCATTGTTATTATAAAATTTGCCCCTCTATCTAGGGTCTTCAAATACTAGGTGTATATTAAAGCAGATGTTCAAGGTCAATTAACCATGAAATGGACAAGCTGCATACCCTCTCCGTCATGACAGCAGTCCATATACTGACCAGGAACTGGAAAAGCAAACGACAATCCCTTGAAAAAACAAAAATAAAACCATCTAAAGTAAGAAAAACATAACGAGGAAAAGGGTAAATGTAGAAAAATGTTTTAGTGCATGATCCATGTTCAGCTAATGTACCGGATAGAATAGAGTGTAAACCCCTCTTTCTTTGTCATAAATTCCAGGGAATGTTGGCCCAAAAATGGCATAGACAGCTACAAAAGTAGCTAAGATAGATGGTCCCCTGAATTAAATAAATACAAGAAAAAATAAAAATGTAAATACAAATGATAGGTATATTAGTGCACATAAAGTGAAAAAGCCAAAGGTCAATCAGTGACTTACCCAATTACAGAAGTTGCATAGCGCATTTGGAGGCGTTTAACATCAAAAACTTCGATAAGCCGTAGCCTCTGATAAGAAGCCAAGGTTAAGCTAATTCCAAAAGTGCGTCCTTGAGTAAAAAGAAAGGCTTGTGTGAAGAAGAAACTTGATAAATAAACCAGCAATTGGTTGCTAAATTCACAATAGGTTGCAGTAGAAGTAAGAAAATGTGACTCAAGCCTCAACTCCAATGTTTGTGTAGCGCATAGACTATTGGACTGTGTTTAACCATTTGGTTTTAGTAATAAATAAAAGACTCTTCTTCTGCGTGAATGATTCAATGGGACAACTGATCTTTCAATGTTTTGGAGACTGGATCTGGGATTGCATTCCTATTATGACATTGTGATCTCTTTGGAAAGATAGGGTGCCCGTATCATCAAAGGAAAGAAAGGGGATATTACCACGATTTGCAATGAAATCAAAGCCACAATGTGAAGATGGAGGGTGTCACCTGGGGAATCATTTTGAACGTCCCCTTTCATATTTGTTTGTTCAATTAGCCTAGCCTGTTTGTAAACTAGCTTTTCTTTTCTGCTTGTATCGTTTCAAGCTTCTCACTCGTTTTTAATCTATTCTCGTTTATTTTGCTGATGATATAACAATAATAGTAAAATAATAAAAATCTCACTTCTCTCCTCTCCCCTTTTTTCACTGTTTTCAATGGGGTTATCTTCTTTACAACCAAAAACAGCCTAAGATAAATTTCTCACTAATCCACAGGCAACCAGACAATTCACCGTTGTTCAGATTTCAAATGGTGTCCATTGTAATTTGCCTCTTCATGACTCATGAGATTCAATAGATGCAGTGATGCCTGAATCATACTTCATACCCCCGTCTGGTCTCTATCTATATTATAGCCTACACATAATTGAGTGTGTGATTCTCCACACAAATATTTTGCACCTGGTTCCAACTAAAAGCAGGTACCCATGAATCAATCAGGCATCAATATTTTAAATGTCATTACTCTAAATATCAAAATACAAGATGTCATTACTGGGAATATCCAAAACAAAATAAGAGATGAAAGCGTATTCGAAGTCTTTAGGAAGTACAAGTTTGAATTACTTATTGAGATCACCCCACACAACTCAATATGCAACCATAATTCCACGTGTCATCTTGACTATCCCCTGCTAAAACATGGCATGCCCCCCAGCTCGGAACATATTGTCTTGGTTTCATGGACACCTACAAACCCTCCTAATCAACTCTCAACTTGAAAGTAATGCTTCATATCAAACAGAAGGAATAATAAACGGTGATGGCTTGATAAGAATCCAAGGTCTTAAAGAATGCATTCTCATGTCGTAAGCCTGAGGTCCATTAGTAGGTAGTCTATAGTCCGAGAGACATCACAACCATACAGTGACTACAACATAGGCATATTACATTAGTCACGTCTTTTCTCATAGCTAAGAGTTGCTAATCAAGAAAGAAAAAAGGCTAGACAGCCTCATCACTTGATAAGAGTTTACAGCTTTTCATGCAGCTCAAGTAATTGCAAACAAGTATATTTCATTGGTAAGATGACACTAGTTTCACTCAGGAAGCATCTCAAGTGATTGCTGACAATTTCACTGGTAATTGCCAAAATACATTTCTTTTAATGCCCCAGTAATCTAAGATATCAGCACTTGAAATTCAGCACTTAAACCACTATAATAGTAAGCATCATGTACTTATATAGTTCCTAACCACAAAAATAGGAGCTCTCCTTAGAAAAATATAAGAATAACCAATCAAGGTCTATGTTGTGTTGGGCGCTAGGCAAGGTCACATACATATTGTGTTGAGATTCTTCTTTTTTATCTTTTTTTCCCTTAAAGATTCAAAGTTATCGTAAAGCCACAATGCCTTTGCCTTACAACTACAACCCAAAAAAAATATATATGTATATGAAAAAAACATAAAATTATCCTCGGAACCAACTATTTGGCCATTCAACATCCAACTTCAGAACTGTCACAACTGTTTTATTCCCGTCCAATATGTAGATGCTATCTCCAACTTTTGTTTCTTACTTACCCTTCAAACTGCATGATATTTTTCTCCTCTCACTTTCCCAGATGGATTACACTGCCCAACTTTGTTTCTAATTGGTTAATGTTTGACACCTCCAAAGTGTCAATTTAACAGCTGGCTCACAGAGATCGTCGCCCCCTCTCCAATTATAGTCTTCTTCAAAGATCCTCTGGTCAAATTTTTGGATCCTAGTTTGCTTCCTCCAATTTCCAAGCTGAACAGCAATGATACTATATCTATGTTTAGAGTTAGAAAACAGGTAAATCTTCCTAGGTAGATACAGTAGAATATCTTGTAGCTCGAATAAGAAAATAGAAGCCACTAGTTAATAGTTATTATTTCTTAAAATAAGTATCGATAACTCATTTGAGAAATTTATTTTCCTTTGCCTATAATGTTTGCATTTTATAACACAGTTAAACAGCTATGACAACAAATACAAATAGTATATAAACAAGAGCTGAAATGCATACCTGCGACCACGGATCAAAGCGGAGGTGAAACCCATGATCAGGAAAGCTGATAACAATATCCAATTTTAGTGGTTCCTGTTTGGCAATGCAACAAATTAGAGGAATTTGACAGTATGGCAGAAAAAGAACTGTCTTACGTAGAAAGACCTTTATTACTAACATAATGGAATAATCCTGCATACGGATCAGCAAATACAAACTTATGACGAACGAGAACATAGGGATATGAACATGCAAGGCGAACTGAGCTTCATAAGACTCGGAAAAAAAAACTACCAAGTTGGAATGAATATCTTGTTGGTGCGAGCTGTTAATGGGTATCAAGGAACATATGTTGCCATGTTTTAGGTTCCTTGCATTAAGAACATGTTGTAATTTGTTTAATAGGTGTAACCTTTGATGTATTGCCTATAAAGGCTTGTACGATGGAAATGAAAATAGACAAGTAGTTATTGTATAATCTGTAACATATCTATGGAAAGGAAAATATCTCTAGAAGCCAGTAGATTGACTTTAATTAAGTACTACTATGTCAAGTTTACAATAGTGAACAAAATGAGTTTTGATTGGGATTTAGCCCCTCACCGTGGTGTTAATGAATAGTAGTTAGAATGTCTAATGGGTTTGGTGAAACTTCTTCAGGATAAAGGTATCAACAGCTGATCCGAGCTGATGGCCATTTTCTGGAACAGGTGGATTCCCTCCCCCCTCTTGTGAATTTTCTTTAGCGGACTTAACTCATGGCCAAGTGCTTCCCGTGATAACTTTGCACAAGAAGGTAATCGATAATTCCAAGCTTTTAATGTTTGTTTTGTAATTAAAAGTACAAGTTGATTCAGTGTACCCAAGCTAAGAGGTGGAAGTATAGAGTTGAGAAGTGTGGCGTTCCGATGCCAAATGCTAATCGCCAATGGGTTCAGCAATGGAACAGTAGGTCTTTCTCAGCAACTGAAAAAATGGAGTTACGTTAAACTTTTGCATTCTAAAAAGTTGGGAGCTTTCGGGGGGAAGGGGGTGATTTCTAGTTATTTACTATATAGCTTGCTGCTTCAGTTGTACTTTAATCTACAAATTTTTGTGTTGGAACAAACTTCACTCTTTTTTTTTTTTTGGAAAGCAACAAACTTCACTCTTAATTTACCATGTAGTCTAGACGAAATAATATCAACTCCATGATTCCATTTATACAAGCTGAAAGCCTTTACGATATTCATGTATTGAATGTCTAAGGTGGAGGTATTCAATTCGGGATTTGAATGGACTCTGAAGAATTTTAAATCTCGTGGATTTTAAAAGGTTTCAAATGATTTTACAAAATCCACTGGATTTTGAGGAGTTTTAAATGATTGGATTTTGTAGATTTTATAAAAGTTTGTTATGAATTTCTATGGATTCTTATAAATTCAATAGATTTTTATAAATGTGTTATTAGTCATAGGGAATAATAAAAAAACATCAACTACATTGTTATTCATGCCAATACATATCTCAAAACATCAATTAAACAATTGTTTGTATGTTACGAGAATTTTATTTTAAATTAAAAAAACAAATCAAATACATTGAAGATGATCCAAAAGTAATACAAATAACTATTTTACTTCAAATTGTTATTCCCGCCACCGCCACCTCTCATCCTCCTCATCCCCCCCCCCCTTTTTTTTCTTCTTCTTCTTCTCCATCAATCACCACCTCACCTCTCATCCCATCTCCACCCATTTTCATCTTATCATTCTCAACCACCTCCCCCTCACCTTTTCTTCTTCTTCACTTCCTCCAATTTTTTATCTCTTTGTTTTTTTTCTTTTTCTCCTATCTTTTTTTTTTGCCCTCGCAAAGGTTTTGGCAAATGGGGAACCTCCACACGCAAGAACCTCCGCAAGAGTGAAGAAGAAAAAAAATGGGAAAAGAATAAGAGAGGAGAAAAATAGAAAAAAAAAAAAGAAAAACAAAAGAAAAACAAAGAGAAAAGTATAAGAAGAGATAAGAAGGAAAAAAAAATTTAAATGAAGAGATGACAATAAAAAGAAAAAATAAGAGGAAGATAATGAGAAGAAGAAGAAGAATAATAACAAAAAAGAAGAACAAGAACAAAAGATACGAGGAAGTGCGGGTGGTGGTGCAGCCAACGGAGGTAGGGCATGGTGGTGTGGACGAAAGTTGTGGAGCAAGGTGGTGTTGCTCTTGTGAAGAGAGAAGAGAAGGTGGTGGTGTCTTTGAGCGGATTACAAAAAAAATGGAATGGTGACGTCCTTTAGCGAAAATGGTAGTGTTATTTAACAATAGCCAATACAAATTCGTTGAAATATGAGAGGGGGGTTGGATTTGGAATAACTCTTGTTATATACTTTTAACTAACAAATCCTTCAAAATCCACAACTTTAACAAATTCATTAAAATCCACTATTTTCTTAATACCCCTGATTTTGGTGGATTTTTGAAAAGCATGAATTGAATACCCCTGATTTTGATGAATTTTAAAACAATCATTTAAAATCGGTATTTGAATACCCCTAGATTTACATGTATCATTTTAAATCCTTGATTGAATACTCCTGAATTTTAATAGATTTTAAAAACCGACACAATTCATTAAAATTCGTAATTGAATACCACCCCTAATACTTCCGTGAAACCAGATAACACAAAACGTAAGAATACCTAGTGAATTCTATTTCCTTAATCAACCCTTTACATGTTGCAATACCCAAAATGACCAAAAACAATATTTTATACAAAACCAGTACACAACACATAGCATTCAACAAGATAAATGCCCTAAGTACACAAACTCAGCAAACCACAAGTTACTAACTCAAACCTCATCAAAGTACTTCACATGAACCACATCATATATGTTCGGTTGCTGTTCTATTTGAACAAATGCCTCACAGATTGGCATTCCTGCACAAACACACAAACTGAACTTAAATCTCTCTTTACATCAGACATTCAACCACAATTTCGCACCACACAGATGACATGTATGACGAAATTCCAGAAAGAAATCACTTGATGCGACTAGAAATCGAAATCGTGCAGAGTGACCAGAGAGAGAGATTACCGAGAGTGAAAGGACCGATGCCTAGGCCAGGGCGGAGATCGAGAACGATGGAACCCATGGCAGTACCTTCGCACCTTCGTCTAGGTCTCTGCAACATTTCTCTGCTGCTTCTTCTCCTGTTGTTAGGGAGTTACTTGCGTGTAAACTCTCTATTCCGGTTCTATCCCGCGATGATCTCGCGGAGATTATATAGGTTCTTGCGATGACTTGTGTCGTTGGATCTTCCAAACGAATAACCAAAATCGAACATTAGAAAACTGAACCCAACCAAGGTTTCGATTTTTATTTTTCACACATCCGAAATAATCGAACCTAATGGAATTCTTTTCCTTATCTTGTTTTTAATCCCCTAATCCTCTCTTTCTTATTTAATCTCCCACCAATCGAACTCTTATTTAAATTCTCACCTCATTCCAATGCACCCCACGTCCCCGCCCTCAATGTCATTTTTTTTCTCTCTTTTAACTCTTTCTCTATCCAAGCCCTTGCAAGTTGAAGTTAAGAGACAGAGTTTGACTCAATCTTGTTGAAGAAAACCAAACTTTTAACTTGCTTGCAGCAAAAATAAGTAATGGTGATGGCAACAACTTCGACACTTCTAATTTGATAAAAAAAACTTCTTGCATGATGAAATTATGAGACTTGTGAAATCGTCATAGAAGGTTTTAGTCTTATTCAGATCATCACATGAGTGTGGTGGAGATAGATTAAGATGCAAACAATGTAGTTATGGTTATAGTTTTTTGTATGATGTTATAGTATTGTGTACATAAGAGACAGGGCAAACAAAATTTAACCTCAAGGAATTATCAAGAAAAATAGGCAAGAAAAAATTGAAAGAATTCTCTATAAATGAAAAGTTGGAGCCTTGAAATTATCTGTGTTTATTTGTCATTTGCTTTTCCTTTACTGTTTCCCATTCTCTTTCTCTTTTATTTTATTTGTACTATATGTCTCTAAGTTTTCCTCATTTGCAAACCAAGTTTCATTTCCTTATTTCCATTCTTTGTAACTTTGACTTATTCCTTTTGTGCTAGAGCCAATTCGGTTGTATGTAGCAGCGAAAAATAAATAAAAGAAAAAATAAAAGGAAAATAATCGAACCGAACCGATCGGTTTGGTTCGGATTTGGTTATTTATTTGATAAATGTGAAAACTGAACTGAACCGAAAACCGAATTCTTGGTTTGGTTCGATTTGGTTTTTGTCCAACTTTGAAACCAACCAAACCGATTGACACCCCTAACTTATGTTACCTGATTCAAAAACGACTTACTTCTGTGACCATTTGTTATTAGGAACAAACAGATTCGGAAATCAGGAAACAATGCAAATTCATAAACGACCTTACTTGTGTAACTTGATTCAGAAACGACCTTACTTCTGTGACCATTTGTTAAAAAATCACACATTCCAAATTTAGTTTTGCAATAATTAACTGTTTGATTCATCCCACCAATACCAATATTCTTTGTATTAAAAAATTTATAATCACAAGCAAATTACGATTTGGTTGTAACAAAACAAATTATTTCCTTTGGAATTACAATCACGATTAGAGTATGAATAAGAAAAGATATTATATTAGAAATATGATGGTATAGACAATAAATCCAAAATAGAAATAAACATCTTGAGGAAAGAGAGAATAGAAGATGGTCAATGGAAAAGAGAGAAAACCTCAGTCATTACAAATGAATTGTGAAGTTATTATTGAAATGAATTTCATTAAGCACTCAGTTTTCATTAAGCACTCAGTGTTGAGTGGACCAACACCCCAATAGTGCTTACTTCAATCAGAAGTTAAGTTCAACTTCTAATTAGAACTAAACAAACCCCCTCTAAGTAGAGAAAATATAAATGAAAATTACCTTAATCAATTTATATTATTATTTGTTTAGCCAATTTTTATTATATTCTATCAGTTTCTTGATGAGGTGGCACAATTGCAGTGTGATTACATGGCACGTCGTTGAAGAGTGGCAATCAAGGAGACTTCCTCGTACGAACTCTTGGCGGGAACAAAGGACTCACCACATTTTAAATCAGATCTTGAACAGTTCAATAAACGTTTTTTTTACATTCTAAAATTTTTGAATTGTAACTGAGAATCATTTCAACTGTGACGGAAGGAAGGAAGAGATGTCGATTTTGACATTAAAGCAAAGATATGCAGCAGGAGGTCTGTTTGCCATTGCTTTCCACCAAGCTCAGGTCACCCACACTCGCATATTCAATTCGGAAAAGCCGAGTGTGAAACGAGTAATTGATAGAATCAGTAGTACTAATTCAATCATTGAGGGTGCTCATCTCTCTTCGGCCAATTTTCAGGTATGTTTATGGAGTTTCTTAAAATATTTAATTATTTTACATTGCCTAGTTTATACTTTGGATTTATTAATTTTTATTGCAATTATCAATTGTGTTCCGCATCTGTTATGCTTTCGTGAGGCGCAATATATTGGTTTTGAGGTATTAGCTGATTGATTTTCTTAATGTTGTTAGGTTTTTTACCTTTTTAAGATAGATTCTGCAGCTTAGCATGGGCTCGAGGAAATCGGTGGTTCAGCTCAAGCTAAGAATCATATTGGATCTGTAAGTTTTGTTCATTTTTATAGGATAATTTTGTGACTTTTGTTTATTGTTTGAAGTTTATCAAAGTTTAGACGTTGCATGTTCACAAATAAATTAGAGTGTTAGGTGTTGGATGATAAGTATTGGAGTAACATCTACTAAACGTCAAAATGAAGCAATAGAAGGAGACCATATCACATCCTTAAAGAACTTTTGGTGTTTGGAAAGATTGTTTCTAGTTACTGAGAATTGAAGTGTTTAAACTTTATACTTTGCGGACTAATGTTTATTGCTTGAGATTGGTGATGGTGGTTGACTGATGGTAAGGTGTTGGATAGATGGTTTTTTTTTTATTAAGCATTACGCGTATATATTAACTTGAATTAAGATTACATAAAAGTTGGCCTGCAATCGAAGCAAGGTCGTGAGCTTCATCGTTCAGGTTTCGGGAATAAAGTTACAGAACCAGTTACAATGCAGAGAAAGTACAAGTCTAATTATACTAAGAAGAGGTTGCCACAACCAACACTCCATGGATTGGCTTGTCTGATTTGTGGATAGGAGCAATGAGATCAGGGAGCCTAAGTCGCCCAGTAGGAAGCCCGTTTCCCAATGTGGTGTCTAGATAAGCAAAAGGGTCGCATCTACAGCAAAACACTCTGCCATTGTATTATCAGGTACTCATCCTGATATAGGAAATGAAATCCTTGCGATGACCTTTCCATTAGCGTTCGCCGCCAAGACTCCAACAGCACCCTTCTGGGAAGAAGAGAAATAACAAGCATCATAAGAGACCATAATCATATCAGGCCGAAGCTCCAAAGGGATGTTCCAAGCCTGGTGTGCTTGGGTGTTGACGGGATGATTTCTGGCTGCTTGCAGTTGTTTTTGGAAAGTAACCAATTGGAGGGAGCAGTCGTCATACATGGAAGGTTTCGAAGGCTGGTGTGAGGTGGCCTTGGCCGACCGGGTATTGGGTGGGATGGGGTGGGTTGGGGGCAAGAATTGTCGTGGCTATGGTCTGAGGTATGTTCATAGGATCCAGAGGTGAGTTACTGAGGCCAGGAGTGTTGAACCATTGCTTGAACAAAGCTCCCCAAGTGTTTTGAAAAGACTCGTAGAGAGCTTGGATATTGAAATTTAAATGGTTGAAAATGATTTTATTGCGATAGGACCAGATAATTAATATGGAGAATTGTCGTGAATTGAGACAACATTTCGTCCTTAGTCGAGCCATGGAGTTTGGTCGTGTCCCACATAAAATAAAAGGCTTTGTTTGTGGATGGAGGGTTCATGGCTGCTACCCAATTGATAGGGAGCGGAGTAAGTTGCCAGAATCGAGAGATGATCGAGCAAAGAAAAAAAAGGTCAGGAGCATCTTCTTGATGATTGTGGCAGAAAACACATAGGTTTTCAATAGGGACATGAACCCTATTTAAGTTTGACATTGTTGGCAGGATATTCTGAACAATTTTCCAGATAAAAAGGATTGCATTAGCCGGGGCCTTAATCTGCCATAGGTCACGGAGGAGTTTAGCTTGGATGGGATTATCGAGACATCGGGAGGAAGAAGTTTCCCAGATGTCAGCAAGGAATGCTTTGGTGGCACTCTTGACTGAGAAGACTTCATGTTTGTCATAGGTCCAAATGAGTCTATCGTGGTCAGAAGAGGAACAGATAGGGATATCCAAAATATCAGCCACCACCGGAAGTGGAAACCAGGCTCGAAGAAGAGTGAAGTTCCAAGATCTGATGGGGCCAATCGAGGGATCCCAGAAGTCCGAGATCAGGTTAGGGAATTCCGTCGAGATGGAAGTGAAGGAGGGGCATTCAGCTAGAGTGAAACCCGGTCGGACCTAACAGTTTTCCCAAAGATCGATAACATCGTCTGATCTAACTTGCCAACGAGGAACCGTTTCATTTTGGCCAAAGTGCTGAGGTTTCCCCTCCAAGCAAAGGATGCGAGGGAGCTGGAAAAGCGATTTGTCAGGATAGTAAATTTTCGTAAGATGTATGGTCCTAGGATCAGAGGGTTTGGATAATATTTGCCAAATATTTTTTGCCATTAAAGCAAAATTCCTGACCCTGGCTGTGACTAAATTGAGACCACCAGATGATGAGGCAAGGTGATACGATCCCAAGAACAAAGGTGTCTAGATTTGTCGTCATCCGAACCATTCGACCAAAAATTCCTTGTTATCTTGTCCAGTTTGGTAGTAACTGAGGTAGGAAGAAGGAAAGTTTGCATGAAATAAATTGGAATAGAATTGATCACCGCTTTAATCATAACAGTACGGCCGGATGAAAGGGGACCCAAGATATTTCTCCCTAGGATTTCCAAGAGGAGAGTTTTTGTTGATAAAAAATTGGCAAATTTGAAGATTTCTTATTAGACAGGATGAGAGGGGACCCAAGATATTTCTCCCTAGGATTGAAGGATTTAGAACCCAAAACTTGTTTTATCATCTTCACATGCCTCGGGTGGACATTAGTGCTATAAAAGATAGAAGATTTGTTATAATTAACAACTTTCCCTGAGGACTCGCAATAGAAGGTGAGAATGTCTCTGACCTGATGTGCTTCAGACAGGGAGGCTCTGGTCATCTGCGTAGAGGAGATGACTAATAGACGGGGAGCGTTGTCAAATTTTGATACCCTTGATGAGAGCCTTGTTAGAAATTTAGAACACCACCACATGCACGTTTCATTAATTATTTAGCGCAATAGAACATAAGAATCTGAGGCCAAACCTTAGGTCATCTACCATTACTTGCTACATATCATTCATTAGATGATTGTTTTATACACATCGTGGGAAGTGGCTTTATGCCTATTGTGATGCACTCTGCCAGGTGAAGGAGTGAATTCTAGTAGCAATGTGCCTTGTCTATTGATCTGGAAAGTTAAACACAACAGGCGACATCACTCAACTCTTACGAGCACCACATATAATGTAGCATAGTTTGACCTGTGAACAACACATCTAAGATCATGCCTGGGATATAGATGAGTTAAGCTTATGTACATTTCAAATGATTTAGTTTCGGTTAAATAAGATTCAGTATAAATAACCAATAAGAAACTAATCGATCATTGTGGGTTGGGGATAGAAAGACTATTTGCTTCTCTAAAGATATTCTCATTTTTGCTACTCTACGTAGTTTTAAAGTTACTCTTGGAAGAAAGTGGTGAAGATACTTCAGAAAAGACAGAACAAGAAGTTGCACGAAGGCAAGGTGTAGCTGCTATGGAAAAGAGCATGGGAACTACTACTACCTCATATGAGTTTGTCAAGGAGAAACAACATGAGTATGAGCAAGAATACCGTGATAGATTCCTTCTCCTATACTTGAGGAAGAATCTTCAGTGAAAAGGACATGGGTGCACTCAATAGTGAACTAGGCGACAAACTAATAGAAGAAGTTACACTGCTCAACAACAAGAGGAAAATCACAGTTTTGTATGAGCTTTGATGCAGTCGTTTTTCGCTCCATGTTGACCTGCAAAAGTAACACATGTGAGCTACGGACCACCATTGTGGTGGCCGATGACACTCTGATGCTAAAGTCAGACAGGGATCTGAGGAAGGTGTAATGTTGTAGACAGAGAATTTGTAGCGTACCTTAGCTTACCAACCTCATGTCTTATTTATAGTGTAAGGAGTCCTGATTCTACAAGGCCATTGTAGGCGTAGTTTAGGAAAGAGATCTTCATAAAGATCATTTTGTAATTAAGAGTCGTGCTGTAGGAGGAAAGTCCTTGTTAGGCTTGTGCTCCTAGATATGTGAGAGATAGTTCTCAATGCAAGAACAATCTATATAAGGAAGATTCCCTGTGTGGAATGTACTCTGGCATTTGCTTCTTAATTGGAAGAAGATAACAGTTGTAGTTGCCAGTCCGAAGTTGATCCTCAAGATACTTGCCTTAGTAGGACTTACGGGTATTGATAATAGATGTGAGACGTGTGGGTCTAGCGTGTTGTGAGAGTTCGGTCCGTCTGGCAGATTGAAGTGGGCAGGCTTAGAACCGCTTGGGCCGGATCAATGTTGGACTGATGCTGGGGCCTATATTTCCTCAAGATCATCATGACACGTGTATGGCTTAGAGGGGTGATCGTTTTTATGTATCATCAACTACTCCCCCCAAGTTAGTCAGCCATCACATCGGTTCGCTAAATCATCTCTTGAAGGGATGCGCCGCTAATGATGATTGAGTCTAAATCGTTGCTTGAGCCACACGCCGCATTAATGGAACGTGCGTCAGTTCGGCAAAAAAGAGGCGAGAACCCAACCTCTATTTAGGTCGTCCGTAGTATAAAGTCTGACTCTTCTGCTTTCTTTGCTTTCGAGGATATCGCTCTGACTAGAAAAGATTGTCTATCTTTTTCATGGCCCAACAAAACCTTATTGACGCCGCAATCTTGGCCAAGGGCCTGGAATTTTTCGAAAACAGGTTGATGTCCCAGTCTGACCTTGCTGAAATTCGTACGAAGTTTGGAGTTCCTGCCAATGTATGTCCTGATTGGTGACCAAACGTCAATGTCGCCTCTGGCTAGTTTCATCTGCTTGTATCGTGGGATGTTTCAGACTGGAGTGTGTTTTTCAGTTCTAGACGTGATTTGGGAGTTTCTGGATCTTTTAGGGATTCCTCCGGCCCAATTGGAGCCTAATGGATATAGGATCATCCTCATGATTATGCTCATTGCCAAGGAGGTCGGTGTCACCATGACTGCACGGGTAATTCAGTTGCTGACTTCTCCCCAGTTGAAGAGTAACGTTGTTTGTAAGATGACATCGTCGGCTTGCTTCGTTAATTTACCTGATGACTTCAAGTTCTAGCAGAAGTACTGCTTATTGGCTTCTGTGGACTTGAAGTATTTTCGATGCAAGGGTCGTCTGCTCGAGCGACAGTTCAGGCCGCTTCGTAAGTTCAACCTTTTTCCTATGACTTTGATATGCTTGATAGCGGGCTGACTGATCATTGTTTGTGTTCCCTTATAGGAAGGTTTCCTACTACTCTTATTACATTAGCGGAGCAAAACACCATGGAGACATTTCGCGACTTGCCGAAAAGGAATGTGGTCGATGTAATAAGAGTTTTCAACTTCATCCGTAGTAATCTGTGGGACAACTGGAACGTCGCCTCCACTCTGTACCGAACGTCGCGAATTAAGGTGGAAGATGAGGCCCCTTCGAAGAAGTGGAAGACTGCTGAGGCGAAAGCTCTCGTTCTGTCTGATGCGGAGGAGCCGTCTGAAATGCTTTCCTCCTTTGTGAGGAAAAAGTCTCGTGTGAGGACTAGGTCGTCTTTGGCACGACCCGCTCTTGCAAGAGAAGAGCGCGAGTCTACTAGGCTTGTTGGGGTGGAAGCCGGCGTTTCCGACTTGGAGAAAGATTACTTGCTGTTTGCAGGAGTTGTATATAGATCGAGCCTTAGTAATGCGCAGGTCGAAGCTCTAAATGACCGTATCGTGCGGGTTGCAATGGCAGCTTCAGCTGGTGCTGATTCGTGTGGGACCGTTCCTGTAGAAGGCTCCCTTGAAGATTTGTCTGAGGCTGTAGAATTTGATCACTCCATTGTTGCTTTGCTTGAGAGTGGCCGTAGCACTAGCCATGTCTCCTGTAGTCCGAACTGCTCATCGTCTCGCTCTAGGCCACAACTAGAAGTGTTGGAGGATCCTTTGGATAATTCGTTTCCTCCTCTCCATCTGGGTCCCATTAAGTCGTTTCGTACCAAAAGGTTGGTTGTTAGTGACAAAGGGAAAGCCACAAATGAGAGCCGGAGAACGGTGGCAACCGTGAAGGGTGGCACTAGCATAATTTCTAACCCAGGAAAGCTTCATCTGTGTGCACGGATAGGCCGGTTTGCACTAGATTTGGTGAAAATGAGTTCACATGTATGGCACCAAGAGGTGGACGTAGAGTATGCTTTGAGGAAACATATAAGCAGTTGTCATAGCTGGCTGATAATGGATCGCGCTCCAAAACTCGAGGAGGATATGTTGGATGGATGTATGGATAAGGGCTTGAAGTACCTTATGTTGGGTATGTCTCATTTGAGCCACACGACCATTGCTGGGACAAAAGTCGAGGTAGCTCGCGAGAGCGTATACACCTTGGAGTGTGTCTTCTCGTACATGCAGATGCTATATTCTGACGTGCTCTATGAAATTGAGCAGCTGAAGAAGTAGGCCAAGGAGAAGAAATTAGATCAATCGATTGTGACCGCTGAGACTCAGAGGGTTCGCTTGGAGGTCCTTGAACATAATCTGTCAGAGGTGGTGTTAGAGAAGGACGAACTTAAGCAGGAGTTGAGCCAGATCCACTGAGAAGTCGAGGTTGCGTAGGAAGCTGCGGCTAAGGCGTGTTTTGAACTGCGATCTCTTGCTGAAGAACGTGCTTCGTGGGAAACCAATTGGACAGCTGAGAAGCAACAATTGGAATCCGATGTGAAGTTCTATGCTCGAGAGACGAGAAAGGCGCATGAGCAACTCAAATTGGAGTGGCATGAGCTTAGTGTTGTGAAGAACTGTCTGGCCACCAAGTAGTCTCAGGTCGACGCCCTGACTGGCAAGTTAGAGCTACTGGAGCGTAAACTTGTTGACGAAAATGTGCGAAAGGAAGAGCTTCTTCAGGAGTAAGGCAAGTGTGAATTCCGCTGGGTTGCACATGGCCGACTGGAGCTGCTGGCGCTGATGAAGGAGGAACATCTGGAGTGGGATCTCGGCCGCTATAAGAAGATGTCATATGTAGACTTGTTTGTTACCTTTGCGTCATCGGACGAGGAAGACAGTTTGGGCCCTGATGTCCAAGCCGTGGCGCGTGTGGACGCAACTCCTGCACCATCTTCTAATAGGCTTAGCTCTTATGTTTTTGTACTTTCTCCTGATAAGCAGCAGCCTTGGTGTGATTGTACCCCTTTTCGTTTTGACCGTAAATGAAAACAGTTTTATTTGTTTCGTGTTTGTTGTCTTTATTGCATGTTTTTCATTTCGCCTTGTCGTCTTGTTTTAGCATAGGCTGGTCGAATCAATAGGAAGTTGACCGGTCTATCTGCGATAGAAAGCTTGATCGCTTTGTATTGTGAACGACTCAAGGTCATTGCTATGTAGTCATATCCAATAGGGGTCATGTTGCAGACAGTTTAGCCGAGGGTTGATTTGCTCGAGCTGTGTCTTGTCCCCAAGGTAAGTTGTTTGAGGATCACCTTGTTAGTCTGACTGGTCGGCTACAGCTGCTGCTATGAGTGAGTTGTGATGATCGAGTGTATGTGTCAGAGTGTTTGTGCTGAGTCAGGTGTCGTAAGCTCGGGTTAGCATCCTAAGTAGCTCTTATCTGGGTACTGCTCGTACAATCTCAGTATCGACGCGAATGGCCATCGCTAATATTAACATGTCAATCCGTTTGAGCGTGAAGACGTTGACTCAGCTAGATTCATATTTGCAACCGTTGTTTCGAGGGAGAGCGAAGGTCACGTGGCGAGCTACTTGAGACTCCCACCTTCCGAATCATTTATTACCGAGCAAGATGGACTATAGATTTAGGGGGTGAAAGATTGGCGACTAGGCTAAAAAGCAGTAGTCTCGTGGCAAACCATCGGAATCAGTTCAGGACTGACTAGGCTCCCACCCTTCGAATCGCTTATGACCAAGTAAAGTGGATTACAGATTTGGGGAGTAAAAGTTTGGTGACCAAGCTGAAAAGCAGTGGTCCCGTGGCAAGCTGTCGAAATCACTTCAGGACTGACTAGGCTCCCACCTTTCAACCCATCTACACCCTCATCGCGCAAGCCATCCAAATCAGAATTAGTTCGGGACAGATTAGGCTCTCACCTTCCAAATCATCTACACCTGTGAGCATCAAGCTACAAATTTGAGAGTTTTCGACAGCCATGCTGAAAAGCAGTGGTCCTGTGGCAAGCCTAGGGATGGCAACGGGGCAGATTTGGGCAAATCCATCCCCGCCCCGCTAGGGATCACGAATCACCAAATCCGCCCCGAATATCTGTTTATGCTATTTTTCAAAAACCATCCTTGATCCGGTCGGATTGCCGAATATCCGCCCCGCCCCGCCCCGGATATCCGTAAAAAAAATTATCTTCGATTCTTCTCAATAACAACTCGAAAACATGTCTTCTTCAGTTCTTCAATTCTTCTCAATAAGGATAGAAATCTACAAACCCCATCAGAATATGTATTCTTAAAGAAGAACTGAAGAAAATCAACAAACCCCCATCAGAACTACAAACCCCACCAGATCTACAAACCCCATCAGATTTATAAACCCTACCAAAAAATGTATTCTTAAAAAAGAACTTAAGAAAATCAACAAACTCCACCAGAAAATCTCGTAATATGAACAAATCCAAGTTGTGGGATGTCACCATTAGGAACGAAGACGTAGATAGAGATCTCGGTGCTAGCCAAGGGATGAAGGATGTACGAAGAGTTTGATATGGTCAATCCGTTGATGGTGGTTTGGGTTTTTAGAAACTATGCTAACTGGGTTGGGGAGGGGAGGTTGTCTGCTAGGGTGTTGTAGTTAACACTAATTGTTCAAGAACATGAAGAAGAGAGTTGGAGTGGAGGAAGAAGCCTTGACGTTTTTGCTTGTTTGGGTTACAGAGAAGAGAGTTTCTAAGCAAGGCAGAGCCGCAGAATGAGAGTTTGAGAGAGGCAAAGTGAGAATGGGTAATTATGGTTAGGGTTATTTATTTTCTTTTAAAGAGCCTAGGGTATTTATGTAATATCAATACTTAAACGAATATTCGTAGGGTAGACATGGCCAAATCCGTATCCACCCCGAAATCCATTTAGCCATAACCAAAACCGCCCAAAACGATGCGGGCGGGGCGAATATCCGTGAAAATCAGCCCCACTGTCATCCCTAGTCAAGCCGTCAGAATTAGGTCGTGGCTTACTAGGCTCCCACCTTCTAGATTATCTACACCCTCGCAGCGCGGGCTACAAGTCCAGGTTTAGTGATTTGGTGGTGACGCTGAAAAGCAGTGGTCCCGAGGCAAGCCATCAGAATCAGCTCGGGACTGACTAGGCTCCCATCTTCTAAACTACACCCTCGCAGCGCAGGCTACAAGTCCAAGTTTAGTGATTTGGCGGCCACGCTGAAAAACAGTGGTCCCGTGGCAAACCATCAGAATCAGTTCAGGACTAACTAGGCTCCCACCTTCTAGACTATCTACATTCTCGCTGTGGGAGCTACAAGTCCAGGTTTTGATCAGTAGCTTTCGTTGCTAGTCATCACCAGCTAGACTTACCTAATTAGGTTTGATGATCATTGACCGCAAAGGGGGCAATGATCCTTGGCAAGTCATCGTCACCAGGCATGATAGCGCTGATTATTCTCCCACTTTCTAAACCGTCGATGCTTGCGCTAAGCGAACTAGGTGTCGGGTTGAACCAGAAGCCATTGTCACCAGTTTTGGCTGACTAAGCTTGCCTGATTTGAAAAGAGGTTCTGCCTGCTAGGGGGCGTGCGAACCTAGTCCATCTACCTGGTGCATGGGTTGGACGAAGTTACCTTAAATCAGCTAGTGATTCGTAGATGCAATCTGTATGTCAGGGTTGACTAGGATTTCTCGTGTTCGTGCCAAGCATGTGACATAATACTGTTTGAGTAATAGACCGAGCCCATGGGCCCACAGAGGAAGAACTAGGGCACGGTGTGATGTGTGTACAACGTAAATCATGTTGTAACACGTGTACGGTGTAGGTTGCGTGACGGTTGAGTATCGATTACTCTCACTCAATTGATGGGGTTGCATGCTGCGCCATCAATTTGAATGACATGGTTTGCGAACTTTCCTTGGGAACCGTTCTCACCGTTTCCCATATTGTACTCAATGTTTGACAGTTAATGTTGGAGTGCCTGCTTGGTGAACCATCATGTATATATAATGGTGTTTTCTAGTCGTTGTAGGCACTATCTTTCGTAGAGCTTACCTCCTGTAATGCTTTTGCTTGAAGAGAACGCTTTGGGTTTTCCAAAGGCTGAAGGTGGATCTCCGTCTTTGGAGTCTCTGAATGTTCTGACATTTGCACTGGTCATGCACAAAGATAGTTGATGTTATGCGTGGTCACCTGTTATGGGTGGGCATGTAGTTGATCTGCCGAGGTTTCATAATTTCTTCTCATATCGCGGAGTAGTATGGATGATCTCCCAAGGGAAGAGTTTGTTGTTCATCTGTTGGTGTCTTATCATTGTTCTTGAATGTTTAATTTCAGAGATAGCACCAATGTCCAACTCCGTGGTGGTTGCTTCCGCCACTTCTTGTTGATTAAACCCACTGCCTTGCCATGCTCTAGAATTCGGGATCTCGAGATGAAGAGGAGTTGGACATGGTCCATGGATTAGGCCATTGACTCCCGGACTCCCCTATTATCCCTGCAGCCGAAAGGTGCACTCTGCCTGCGTCAACCTAATACTTGTCTCAGGTTCATTCGTTTTGTCAGATTGAGCGCATGAGTTGGATGTATCTGGGTGTGGCTTGTCGCGGGACTCTCGGTTGCCAATTTTGTACCCCCACAGACCATATTTGAGGGTCGCGTTTGTTGGATCATGTTTTTGCTTGCAAGCTGCTTGCTTTGGATTGTTTGTGTTGCTTATGTGGTCAAACAATTTAAGCAAGTCCTCACTCCATGTTTATCAGAAGCCTTCAGTATACGATCTTTTGTATCTACCTCAGGGAGTTCATAATATGTAGCCTTTTGTATTTGTTTCAAAGTGTTTGTTGTTACATTTTTTCGATAAATCAATAGAATTTGTTTTCGTAACTCTTCCTTTATTTATTAAATGATTGCAAATCACACAAGTATTTTAAGAACTAAAACTCAATATTGACTATGGAAAGGGAAACAAATAACTTAAAGTGAACTAACTGTTGACGGAGAGAAACTGATCATGGCCTTGAAGTGAATTCGGGTTGCTCTCGCGGATCATTTAGCGGACTATTGAGGCGTTACATAGGTCACTGAAGATTAAACCTTGCAAAGAAGCAGATCTCTGTGCCGACGAAATGTCGGGAGGATGTTTTCCGCTTGCCATGATCCTGACTTTTCCAAGGCTTGCAGCTAAACTTATGGTTGTACTGCTTGGAGCACCGGTTTCAATTAACTATGAAAACTGGACGGACGCTAGGAAGGTAGCCCTTAAAACTATCTATGCAATTGTTTTAGTTTGCCTGTTCCATTTGAGTAGGCCTTTTGAACATGCTCTAGTTTGTAGATGGGAGATTCGTGAATTCTTGTTCTTCAAATGACTGGACACATGGAGTTGCTTTCCGTGCTAGGAATGTGCATGACTTCCTTGATTATTTATTTCTCAATGCTTAAATTTAAACCAGATTCGTCGACCACACAATAAACAGTAGATTTGCTAATTTTACACATATAGTTGATGCACATATTGTTCCATTAATCTCTCTTAAATAAACCATAATCACCTTAACCCAATTGCCGATCGTATTAGCACACAACTCGTATACGACTCTGTTCATATCATCCTTGTTCTAGCTATTGGATGTCTGGGACACAATCAGACAGTGAAGGATTCAACGGTGAATCACTGACATACTGCAAATTCAATCAAAGAAAAAGGGTGACCATAGCATCAATTCACAGTCACCAGACCTACTTCATTCTCAAATCCCCACCAAGTGGTTCATCATAAAGCCATATTGATCTACCTTTTGTGTTGGTGCTTAACTTCGGAAACTGTTCATTATCTGCAGCCTACTAGCTGGTATTCAACCCGTAGACGTTCCTGGAATTGAAAATATGAGTGATGTTTGCTCTCCTCTCCGGATCAACAGTCGAGACAATGCTTACCAAATAATGATAACTTTTTTTTTTAGGTTGATTTAACAGAACGCATAGAAGGCCATTCTGCATTCCTCTGGACTTCCCAACATGTTCTGCATCACCTAGCATTGGATACCCTTTCACCAGTACTCAAGATCTCTCCTACCAAAGTCAATGAAGCAGAATCGCCAAAAACGTAGTTTTCAATTCACCCCATCATGCATGAATCATGATTTTGCGTAGTTCCCAGTTCGCCCCATCATGCATGATTTTGCCGCAGAGGAGACTTTTTAGTCTAATCAATTGTTAGCAACTTCTGATTGTGAAATTTTATTTTTATTTTTTTTTAGTGAAGAATTTTCAGACAATGCAAGACATGTATATTTGACTAACAATATGTAGAGTTTTGTAGGATGTTTCATTTCAATAAAGTGCGTAGAGGCCTGAAAGGGTCATCTGCGACATTGCTGCTGTCTGTTTGAAAGTCCTGCAACATCGTTTCTGGTCTTCAAAACCCTCCTGATTTGTAAATTAAAAAACACATCTTCAATACACTGCAAGATTTTTCTCCAACATCTTGAACTGGATACCATTCACGAGTACTCAATCTCTCCCACCAGAAACCAGAAATCAGTGAAGAAGAATTCCCAGAAAATGTAGTTCATGCTATTAATTGTTGTTAACTACTCAATCTCTCCCACCAGAAGACGAAGAAGGAGAATTCCCAGAAAATGTAGTTCATGCTATTCATTGTTGTTAACCCTTGCTGACTATATAAGAGTTTTTCTTCTTTTTTTGTTCCGTTCTGGTTTTGCGGAAAGTTCTATGTTACATGGTGAAAATTATAGCAAATTTTGTCATTTGAATAGGAATGTATAATTGCAACCAACAAGAATCAACAAATGGTGATGGCTGACACTCCATTCATCAGCAAGTTTTTCATTTACTTGTAAGGACTAGTCAAAAACAAAAAAAGAGGCAGAACCTCACAGATAGCTAAGCCGAGGCATGAACACCAAATTCTTATGTGTTAGTCCAAGGACTTGCTTAAATCTTCAAAGTGAATGACCAGCCAATCAGCTTCACCAGCCACTGTCGCTCGAAGTTGTACCCCGACATAGCAAATAAACAAGTCGGCATCGCCTGGTGTATGAGCCTATATGAAAATGAAAAGGGAACATCAGTCTGTTAGAAGCTTTCTAGTTTTAAATGCAAGTAACTATACATACTAAAATGATTGCAGAAAGTGCCGGCCAACGTGAGAACTCAGATGTGGTTCATTAGCTGATCTCGGAAGGTATTGGGATCATTCCTTGCCCTAGTCATGGCTGCATATGCAGGCAAACTATGCGGAATACAACTAAGAAGAGTAGCATTCTCAAGAATCCGAATCAGTAAATATCCCTTTGACAGATACATGGACCCAATCTTAACAAATATGAGGGGTACTGAAATCAGCTTATTGTTATGGTATTCAAGATCTGTAAGTGTGTCATATCCCGAAGGAGAGGAATACCCGCTTGAATGTCAGAAAAGTAAATTGCTCTTACTCATGACTTCCATCAGAGAAGTTTGTAACACATCGTCAGAGCTAGTTTTCTCCCAACCAAGAACAGTAGGGCAAACATAGGTTTAGAATGCTTAACTTACCTCAAGGTCAGGGGTGCCATCGCCATTCATGATCATTGTCTTGTACCCACGGGCCTAAGAACCGAATTTAATTAGCAATTTAGCATAATGATAAAAGCGATGAACGCCTGAGCTAAAATGCCACCCCAAAAGCACTAAAGCTATATGTTCCTTATATGTTGAACGGTTGTGCCTTTGCCGCCACTCTTGGAAGTGGCTCATTCTTGTAAAACCCAACAAATTCCCCATAACTTCCAAATAATAGTTGGTTGCAAATATGTTCTCAAAAGGGATCCCAATATGTAACGTGATGGGCTATAAAACACAGGACATAATTGTGTCAATAATTTGAATTGGACATCAGTTTTTAATAAATCAGCTATACTACAGTTTGTTTATGCTGTATGTTTTTTCTCTTTCATGGCACTTCAAACATGCAAGAGTAGCACTGTCTGATTCTACAATTGCATAGTAATCATTGGTTACCATAACTAGCAGAAGGGAAATAAATGGAAGATGTTTCCGGAGTATACGGTACAGTAAAATTTGACATGGAATATTGACAGACGTAACTTCGATACGTTTATAAGCTCTCCACAAAATGAACGATTTTACTGCAGAATACATTCAGAACATTTAGCTCACTCAAAACATTTGATATTATTCCACAAGAAAGAACAATCTTTTAGGACAAATCATTATAAATCATGAGTTGTACACATTATTACTCCCTTTGTACAGAGAGCAACAAATAAAGGAAATAATCTCAAATTCTTAATATTACTCAATAAAGCTATAAAGTTCGTAATCTTTAACGTTCAGATACTTTACATGTAATTCCAGATACGATATAGCAAGATAACCACAAAGAAAATCTGGACATTCATTCCATATCATTTGGTACTTCACATGTAATTCCAAATACGGTATACAAGATAACCACAAAGAAAATCTGGACATTTCATTCCTTATCATTGGCTTCTATAAGTAGTTCTAAAGTGTGAGTGAGAGAGGCACAACAAGAAGGGAAATTCTTTCTTCTTGTGTTAGTTTCTTCTTCTTCTCTGGGTGCCTAACATGGCTAGGAAGAAGGTGAAGCTTCAATGGATTGCTAATGATTCCGCAAGGAAAGCAACTTTCAAGAAAAGGAAGAAGGGCTTGATCAAGAAGGTGAGTGAATTAAGTACCCTTTGTGGAGTGAGTGCATGTGCCATTGTTTATGGTCCATATGAGGCACAACCAGAGGTTTGGCCTAGTCACTCTGATGCACATAGGGTACTCACTCGGTTCAAAAGCTTGCCTGACATGGACCAAAACAAGAAGATGATGAACCAAGAGAGTTTCCTAAGGGAGAGGATAGCTAAGTTGAAGGAGAAACTGAAGAAGCAACAAAGGGAGAATAGAGGGTTTGAGGTTGCACGACTTATGAACCAAGTGTTGGCTGGTAGAGGCCTTCGTGATTTGGGAATGGAGCTTCTTAATGATCTGATCCACATGGTGGATGACAAGTCGAAGGTGATCCAAGAACGGGTTGAGGAGCTGAGCAAGGGGCAGACAGTGGAAGTGGCTCATCCTCATCCTCCACCGCCGCCACCACCACCACCACCACCAATGCCTGAGACAGCGGTTGCTAATGATCGAAATGGAGCAGTGGTTGGTGAAAAGACTGATCTGGACATCGCTATGGATGCTATTAAGAGGCAGCCTTGGTTCATGGACGTCATGAATCCTCAAGGCAATGTGGGTGGTGGTGTTCATGACAACAACGTCAATGTCTTGCCTCCCTACTCTGCTCCTCCTCATGCAGATTATGCTTCATGGACCAGTGGGTTTTTTCATTGAGTTTTATTATCCAGTCTTTAGTAATTTTGTTTTCGTCCGTGTGTTCATTTCTGTCATCCTTGTCTACTTTGATGTCTGTCATTCAAGTAATGTTTATGGGCTTGTAGCCTAGTACTATCGTGAAGATGTTGAATTGTTATGTTTCTTTTTCATGGTGTTCTGTTCTGTTATGTTAATAAATAAACTTGTGGTTTTTGGAACAATTTATGCTTCTCTTCCCAATCACTACTTTATGATCACAGTCAAGGTTCAGTTATTTCCTTTTGATTTGTTCGAAATGATCTCAAGCTCAAGAATAATGTGGATAACTTCAAAGTTTATGCTGGCAAAAAGTTTGATTAAGGAAGATACTGGCAATTATAACTAAGTTGCAGAAATCTTGAGATTGATTCAATCCTTGATACTAAATTGAGAATGACATAATGAGCAAATTTTTATGATCTCCTTGATACATTGTATGATAACGAAGATCAGATCTCCCTGATATTACTATCAAGATTTGATCTCCTTAAACCAAGGAAATCTGATATTAATTATGACAGTACAGAAAATCACATTCAACTTTATTGTACAACTGTTTCTCCATGACATAATGAAGCAATGTGTAAAGAAATAAATAGGTAATGGACCGGCAGAATATAAGGGATTCAAAAGTATAACAGCATACCTGGATCATTTGACGAAAACCTCCAAAAACCAGATACACATTAGTTGTTGCAAAATCAATCCCTTTTCACAAAGAAGCTAGGGCCTCGCTCTCTAGAAATGTTGCAAAATCAGATAGCTTAGCAAATCCCAGAAGCTCCATTCGTGAGATGGTAACATGCAATCTCTTCAATATAGTCAGAGGAGAACATAATTCAAAACATATCAAAAGTATGATCTCTAAGATGTGCAAGTCTTCCTCTTCACTCTGGCCTGAAAATCCATACCGCATTCGTCTCAGATCATGTCTAGTTTTTCCAATAAAATATCAAATGAGGCAGTTCTCTTTCCAGGGAACTTTCAATAGCTCTCATGCTTCTTCCAGATAAAGGAGAGATTGGTAACATAACGTATACGAAGACAAGATATAATTAAAGTCGAATGTCTTTCAAAATTCACCAGGCCAAGCACACATGAAACAAGTCAAAAGTTAAAACATATTATGTGATTGTAAAGTTGATGATGCTCAAAACACGTTCTGTATGTTACATCAATAGTTGGTCTTCACAAGATTTTCCAGTATGATTAAAATAGTTTCATAAAATGTTAGACATTACTATCGGTCAAATGAAGAACACAATTTTGAAACTCCCTGACTACCGTGGTTTTACGATCTATAACACTCAGACTAAAGAATCCTTAACTATCGCAGTTTTCATAAAAGCTCACTAAATTAGGAAACTATCTAAAATTCAACTTCATTATTTTGACAATTTTTTTCTAGCCCTAAGTCGACCGAAAGAAGATAGAATCAAAGTAGCACCATCAGATGACATAAGATTGAAAAGGAACTTCAAAATAATACCCGAGTGTCTTTCAAATTTCATCTATAGATCCTGATTTTACAGAAGTCCAGGTTTCTGCAACTTCTCTGAGAACAATGACAATTTCATTCATTGCTTCTTTTGCATGGAAGTTTGATTTCTTTTGACAATCTTCAAATGAAAGCAAAATTTTTTGGGTCCAAACGATTGTTCTGAGACTGGATCTCAGATGTTCCGTAACTGATTTTCCTCAAGGTGGTGATACAACTCATGGATTCCTTCATATTAGGATTTAGACTATCTCCACCAACCCCATAAATGCAGTGTTCATCCTCAAATGATTCCACAGTAGAATGTATAAATCTACTAGAATGAGATAAGTAACCTAAGAGAGCATCTTGGTTTATAGCAGTTTCCAGAGCCTGAGAAATCCTCCCCAGAAAGGGGATAGCATATCTAAACGTTCTACTTGGAATAGGATCAACAAAAATAAACGAATTTCCATATCCTTGGAAATGCAAACCGAGGTAAGTTTTTAGATGCAACCTTGTGAAGGTAAATGTTGTTGAAGCGGGTGAGAGTTGAGACTTTTAAAGGTTCATTTGGAGCTTCCATAGCAATCAAAGTATGGGTGTGTTGTTTCCTTAGCTGTAGAGAATACTTGTACAATGTTTTCAGTGAACAACTAGGAAACTTCGGAACAACGGGACAGTGCATGAAGCTGACTACCATGCAGACATACTGGGTTCATTTATGCACTCATCAACCCCTCCACAAAATTATCTGTAAAGACTAGGAAAGTATTACCATAATAAATCACAAAAGCAAAATGTAACATCCTAAGAAACATAACCCAACTTCATTCAAACAAAATAAACTAGCCATGTTCGCACACAATGTACATATTTATTAACCAAAAATCATCTAATTAAACAAATAGAAACCAATTGAATAGAAGGAATAAATAAAGATATCGAGCTTAAGAAGAGTTTACCTTGAAAGAACTTTATGAACTAAACTAGATCTCTGTGTTTATCAATCTTATCACAGAGTATCCTCTTCTCTATTTATAACAATGTATGAGATTACAAATGATTCAAAGAGAGACATTACACTTGACACTAACAGACTTCAAACAGATTACAACTCATGACAGTTCATGCTAACCAGGCACGGATCTACGAGGGGGCGAGTGGGGGCACTTGCCCCCACTGACTTTTGAGAATTTTTTTTTTTTTTTTTTTTTTATAATTTATTTGTCCCCCAATTAGTTTTTTTATGTGCCCCTTTATTCTCACTTTTCACTTTAACGAGGACTTTATCCTTCAAATCATGTACATATCAAATTCAAACGAGTTATTCTAGACTAGGGGTGGGCACGGGACGGGATGGGACGAGATATGCCCATCCCTATCCCATCCCGTTCATACGGGATCGGGACGGGACGGGATGGGAAAAACCTCATCCCGACCTCATCTCATCCCAAACGGGTTCGGGACGAGACGGGATCAGCGGGAAGCCTGGACTGTAGTATTGACAAATATTTTTCAAGTATTTTCCTTGCATGAATGGGACTCATCATGGATTTGTAGAATCAAATGTCCAATTTGGATAATCTGATGTATTCAGTTCACCAACTGACGATTAAATAACTCTGGTTTAGATGAACTACGATAGATTGACGAAGCTAAATTACTGAAATGTGAAATCAAACTATCCGGGTGTTAAGCTGTTGACTTGGTTATGGATTTCATCTAAATTACCCAATTTTGCACCAATCTGCAACCCAAAAAGGTAAAAGTATATATAGCATTTCTTGCTTTGCAGAATAAATTTAGCTAGTAGGTATACTTAATACTCTTTAATCTTTATATATAAGTTTTCTTGGAACAACCCTCCAAGAGGCTTTTACTTTACCTAATACAACATTAATTACAAACACGGTAAGACTTATTAAATGCAAGCTTGACTATTCCCGCAGCCCAACTTGTCTGACCTACCCTTAATGATTTGATGATATTTTCCTCTATAAGACTCTAAATTGAGATCTGTAAAATGCTGCTATAATCCTGAGATAGAAAGCTTTCCAGAAATATATTTCTTGCTCATTAACTCCTTCTAAATCAGTACCAGACTTGGTTTGAAAATGGACTGTGAGTAGTTGGAACTCCTTTCCAGGCCTGCTGCTGGAAGCCTGGCAACCTGAACATTTATACAAATGTTCATAAAATAAATAAATAAGTAAATAAAAATATTAATAATTAATATTAAAAAATTAGTTCGGGACGGGACGGGATTGGCGGGATTGAAAATCTTCATCCCATCCCATCCCATTCTAGATCGGGACGGGACGGGATCGGGATGAAATTATTCAATCCCATTAAGACCCGAAAAAATCGGGACGGGACGGGAACGGGATCGCGGGATGGGATGCCCACCCCTATTCTAGACAGCTCGGGTAGACAGTCTGGTTTGTTGCCTGGGAGGCCAAAATACAAATTTGCCCCCCCCCTCTTTAAACAACTTTTTGGAGAAGGTATTTAAAGAGGGGGGGCAAACTTGTATTTTGGGCCCCTAGGCAGCCTCTCCCAGGCTGTCTAGAATTTGGGAATTCAAACTATACTTTTAGAGTTAGAGATAGAGGTTAAATCCCTCAAATCTCTCAAAGAACAAAAATTCTAGCTAGTTTTCCCTGCCTGGGGGGGCGAAAATACATTTTTGCCCCCCCTCTTTAAACACATACTTCAAAAAGATGTTTTAAAGAGGGGGCAAAAATGTATTTTTGCCTCCCAGGCAGGGAAATCAGGTTGGTTTCCCAGACCAGCTAGAATTGTTCCTCAAAGAAACCAAAATTCACAGTTTCTTCTTCATACTCCATCGATTGGATAAGATGAGGAAAACCCGTATATTTCATCATCTTCAAAGATCTATAACTATTGAGTTATTTTAGCTCATCTTCACAAGATCCAGTAGGATCCAAACCACCTTATTCTTCTTCTTCTAGGTACCAAGTGCCTTCATTAATCACTGTGTTGGTCATCTCCACAAAAAAATCGTAAGCAATTCAATTTCTTCCTCATTTTCTTCATGTAGTAGTAATCAATGATTCAAACCCTTCTCTTCTGTTGTGTTTCTATAAGTAGTAATCATCTTCAATGAATATAATAGTAACCATCTTCAATGACTATCTTTGTTGTACTCCCCTTTTTACTATAGTAGTAATCAATGAATATAGTAGTAATTCTACAGGGCCTGGGTCCCCCTGCTTGGTTTGCTGTCTGGGGGCAAAAATACACTTTTGCCCTCCCTCTTTAAACACATTTTCCAAAAAGGTTGTTAAATAGGGGGGCAAAAGTGTATTTTTGCCTCCCTAGACAGCAACCTCGCTGGTTTTTCTAGGCCAGGAAGAATTTCGGATTAAAAAAAATTCATGTTAAAATAACTAATTTTTATATTATATTTAATTAATTATGACATCACTCCGCCCCCCCTCGACAAAAATCCTGGCTCCGTCACTGATGCTAACCGTCTAACAACAATACAAACTAACCATCTAACAACAATACAAACTAACCATCTAACAAACTATTTTGTATCTATTCTATCATCCCCCCTCAAGGGCAAGGGAGCAAAACCAAGATGAGATTTGGGGGTAGGTGAACCTTGCACTTGGAAGATGCTTGGTTAGAAGATCCGCAGGTTGCTCAGTGGTAGGAATATATTTGAGAAGCAAAGTACCTTGGAGAACATGATCACGAATAAAATGAAGATCAATCTCAATATGTTTAGTGCGTGAATGAAAGACTGGATTCTTGGCAAGATGGTAGGCACTGACGTTGTCATACCACAGAATTGGAGTACCAAAAAGAGGAAGACAAAGTTCCTTTAACAAAGCTTGGATCCAAATGACTTCAAAAGTGGCAGTAGCAAAGTCGCGATATTCAGATTCAGCACTGCTTCTGGAGACAACAAGTTGTTTGGTGGCTGACCAAGAAATGAGAGTACCACCTAAGTATACCAAGTAACCACTAGAACTGCGTCTGTCATTAGGATTGGCTCCCCAATCAGCATCAGAGAAGGCTTCAAGAGCAAGGTCGCGTGTAGGATGAATGAGTAAACCATCATTAGAAGAACATTTTAGGTAGCGGAGAATACGTTTGACAGTCAACCAGTGAGACGTAGTGGGTGCTTGCATAAATTGGCAGGCCTTATTGACAGCAAAAGCAATGTCTGGCCTTGTCATGGTGACATATTGGAGAGCGCCAACAATGTTGCGATAGGTGGTAGCATTCATGAGAGGAGTGCCATCAAGCTGTGATAAGGACTGTCCAACAACACCAGGAGTAGGAGAGGACTTGCAATCTACCATAGCAGCACGTTGAAGAAGGTCAGAGATATACTTAGTTTGGCTGAGATGAAGAGAACCATGACATCGATGAACTTCAATACCCAAGAAGTAGGACAAGGGCCCCAAGTCACGAAGAGCAAAAACTGAATTAAGTTGAGTGATAAGAGAAGAAATGAGGCTGGAAGAGCTGCCAGTAACAATAATATCATCCACATAGACCAATAGTATAAGAATGGAATGCTTATTCACCTTGAGAAACATAGAACTATCAGTCCGAGAAGCAAAGAATCCCCATCTCAGAAGTGCACAACTCAGCTTAGAAAACCAAGCACGAGGAGACTATTTCAGTCCATATAAAGACTTGCGTAACTGGCAAACTTTGGATGGATACTTGGCATCAGTAAATCCTGGAGGTTGAGTCATAAAAACCTGTTCTTCAAGATCCCCATTTAAGAATGCATTATGAACATCAAGTTGACGTATGTTCCAATGAAAACTGACCGCAATAGTAAGGATAATGCGAATGGTGGCAGGCTTAACCACTGGACTAAACGTTTCAAAATAATCTAATCCATGAGTTTGATTAAAACCTTTAGCAACAAGGCGGCCTTTATACCTGTCAATACTGCCATCAGGTTTGAACTTGAGCCAAAAAACCCATTTACAACCAATGATGTTGCCATGAGTAGGAGGATCAACCAAAGTCCAAGTGGCATTCCTATGTAATGCAGCTATCTCTTGTTCCATAGCATGAACCCAGTAAGGATCCTTAAGAGCTTGGCGAAGAGTGGTGGGTTCAGAAGTCTTGACCACAGACAAGTCTAGCATATGTTTCTTCTTAGAGATGCCAGTCATGGACCGAGTGATCATGCGTGGAGCATCAGATGATTGAATGAGAGGAGGAGCAGGAGGAATAGGTGTAGAGGCAGATGTAATAGGTGTAGGAGAAGAAGAGATAGATGTAGATGGAATAGGAGATGAAATAGGAGCAGGAGAAGGAATGAGAGTAGGCACTACCAGATTTTCATTAGGCACTACATGAGGAGAAGGTATAAAAGAAGAGACTATAGGAGAAGTGGAAGAGGAAACTGATGAAGGCAAAAGAGGCGAGCAATGCATACGTAGATAGGACTCATCAAATACCACATTAGGAGAAACATAAACTTGGCCAGAAGTATGATCTAGATTCTAAACTATACCCAAGGAACACACAAGCAACAGATCGAAACTGAAGTTTATGTCTGTTGTATGGACGAATAAAAGGATAGCAAAGACATCCAAAAACATGAAGTGCCCGATAATCAGGTAGACGACGAAGAAGAACTTGATAAGGAGATTTATTACGAAGCACCTTAGTTGGCATTCGATTGATGAGAAAAGGCATATGTGCATGAGCTAACAGAGCAAGACCAGTTTCAACTACATGTCGATGTCTACATTCCACTCGACCATTCTGGAAAGAGGAGTGTGGACAAGAAAATCTATGACGGATACTAGACTCCAATAAGAAAGATTTAAACACTTTGAACTCACCTCCATTATCTGATTGAAGACATTTGATAGAAGTATTGAACTGATTCTCAACTTGAATCTTGAACAATTTGAAGACAGCTAGAGCCTGTCCTTTAGACTGAAGTGGGAAGAACCAGATGAAGCGTGAAAAATCATCAACAAACAGAAGAAAAAACCTTGCACCAGAAGTTGATTTGATAAAAGAAGGACCCCAGATGTCCATATGAACAAGTTCTAAAGGACTAGACGCATGAAAAGATGATAAAGAAGTAGGAAATCTATGACTTTTGGCAAGCTGACAGGATGAACAAGTAGATTTAGTAAGTGGAACATTACAAAGATTTAATATCTGATGGACAACATCTTTTGAAAGACGGCCTAGTCTATAATGCCATAATTGTTCAAGATTATCAATACAAGAAGAACTAGAAGTTGTAGATACATCTGATATGCTAGAGCTAGACACATTGGACATTTTAGACATGTCCAATAAGCTATGACTGGAACTAGTAGACAAGCTGGAACTGGTAGTTAATGCAGCCTTGGAGACAGGAAGAACTGGTAGCTTGTATAGCCCATTTTCAAGACTGCCTCGAGCTAGAACCTTCCTCAAAATTGGATCATTCACAAAAAAATAATTGGACCAGAATTCAATGAACACATTGTTATCAGCACAAAATTTAGTAACACTGACCAAATTGGTTGATAAAGAAGGAACATGAAAGACTTGCTTTAGAAGAAAGGGAGTGTGATGAGAAGAAGAGAAAGATAATGACCCGACATTAGCAATAGGAAGAGAAGAACCATTATCAACAGTAACTTTGTCTGAACCTGCATATGGAAAAGAATTGGTGAGACCAACATGATCATTAGTCAAGTGGTGACTTGCTCCTGAATCCAAGTACCAGCCTTCATTATGAAATGGGTTAGATACTGCTGCTAAGGCTGGCATAGCCGGTTTAGGATCAACTGAAGAACTAGAATTCAAATGACTTGCTGATTGCTGAAAGTTAACATCAAAGCGATGATAACAAGCCATGGCTATATGACCAAATTTGCCACATAACTGGCATTGTGGTCGATCACTAGATGGTTTATTATAATGACCACCTTGTTGGCCATATTGTTGGACATAATACTGACCATTGGAATTTCTTGCTCGACCACGTCCTCTGTGAAAATGACTGCCATAACTCCTTCCTCTGGCTCGACCAAATGATTGTTTATTACTAGAATTTGCTACATTTGCTGAGATAGTTGGTATGCTGTCTATAGAACTTTGTTGTTCCAATCTGTTTTCAAATGATAGTAGCATACTGTGAATAGACTCAAGCGAGATCTGATCATCTCGGACATTGATGGCTGTGACTACTGGATTATACTCAGTGCCTAGTCCATTTAAGAGGTTCATTATATGATCTTGATCTAAAATTACCTCTCCAATAGCTGCTAAATTGTCTGCAGCACTCTTGATTTTCATGATATAATCAATCATGGATAGTGAACCCTTCTTGGTAGACTACAAATCCAAACGTAACTGCATGATTCTTGCTAAGAAGAAAAGATCTGTTCTAAAGCCTTCCAGGCTGAGAAAGAGGTAGTATGACCAATGATTTGAGCCATGATTGCTGGTGTAAGTGAGACATAAATCCAACTGAGTATGGTACGATCTTGTCTTCTCCAAGCAACAAAGGCAGGATTGATAACTCCTGGACTTAGTTCCTTTGTTGGACAAATTGAAATTCCTTCAATGAAATCTTCCAAACCATTAGCAAAAATGACATTCTCAATTTGGGACTTCCAAAGTATATAGTTGGATCGATCTAATTTTACTGGTAGAGAATGGTTTAAGACTTGAAAGGAAGGAGAAGAAGACACATTTGATGTCTGAACATTATTGAGAGAGCCAGAGGAAGACGAGGATTGTGCCGCCATTGATAGAAGAGACTCAAAGCTCTGATACCATGAAAGAACTTTATGAACTAAACTGGATCTCTGTGTTTATCAATCTTATCACAGAGTATCCTCTTCTCTATTTATAACAATGTATGAGATTACAAATGATTCAAAGAGAGACATTACACTTGACACTAACAGACTTCAAACAGATTACAACTCATGACAGTTCATGCTAACCATCTAACAACAATACAAACAGTTCATGCTAACCATTTAACAACAGTACAAACTAACCATCTAACAAACTATTTTGTATCTATTCTATCATACCTCAACTGCTTACAAACTTGGAATTCACAAAAAAATTTTGGTTGTGGTAGCACAAGTAGAGAAACTTGTAGGTGCACATAACCTTCACAGTAGAAAACGCGATATAAAAAAGCGCTTAAAATAAAGCCATAAGCTTGGCTAACCTCGCACACAGGTTTTCATTTGAAGTGAACAAAACCAAGAAATTAAATCTGACTCTCTTTCTTCTGTTTGGTTCTAGCTAGGGTTCATCAGAAGCTAATTTCAAGATCAGATTTTTCAATCTCACAGGTAAACCCACGTCGATCCCTTCTTCTCAATCTCTCTCTGTTGTTCGGTTTTTTGTTCTCTTTCTTTCGCTATGTGTGTTGGACTGGCTGTTTATGTCTTTACGAGAAAGTTGTTTCGATTCTCTCAGTTTCTCGCCCCAATTATGAATGGGTATTGGTTGTTTCGTCGTTTTATGTCAGTTTGTGAATTGGGTTCTTTGAATTTTTACCAATTAGGAAGTGAATTTGGAAACCCAAATGAGTTAAAGATTGAAACTTTTGTTGCAGATTGATTTTATTCCCCAGCCCCTTTTGAGTTATTGTATCTATGTTTGAAAGAGATGCTTAAGGGAGTTGTTGTTTGACCTGTGCATGTAGAGTGTGTGCAAGTTTGTCAAACTGAGGTATTCAGTTCGTGTAAACATAAACTATTGGTGGTTGTACATATTTTTGGTTGATAAATTAACCTTAAGAGTGCTAATGCGTAATGATCAAGTGTTTGTTTTGGTGACATGGAATTGTTACATTTGATGAATTTGTTAGATCTCATACCTGTCCAAGACACGATGGTGAGAGGCTGCAATCTGATGCTTGCTTTTAAGAAACCAAAATCAAGGGTAAAAAATGAAGTATCACCAATAAAGACATTTTTCATGTTATTGTCTAACCGGCCACCCCCACCAGCCGGTTCTTTCTCTTGAAAGTGTTTGTCGGGCTGATCCACAAAGACTACAATGTGGATATAGTGATTAGGTGATCAATCTGCAACAATAACACCAGAGGGAAGTTGTTTGAGACTCAGTCATATGGGGGTTGCTATGGTCCCATTTGATATAGATGATATCTACATATTTTAAACAGTTTGCATTTCATTGCCTTAAACTTCATTGGTTCCATTAAAAAAGTATGCAATTAGATCCAGATTTACCAGATTTTTTTTAAAATGCCATCAAGGACATATAGGTATATGTCACCCTAATGCACATCTCAGGTTACTGTATGAACACCATTTGAGAGTTTTTTTTAACACCAATGCTTATTGTCATTTGTTTTACAGAAGAGTCTTTTATCATCCACTTAAAACCAGTTGTAAGTTGTGCCAATGCATGCTCAGTTATACTGCTTTTAGAAAAAAGCGAGAGCGGTGAATTGGCTATGGAAGGTCCCACTGACCAAGCAAAGGATGAGGGAATAAGCCAAAATCATAACAAGGTGAAGGCCCATAACAAGGTGAAGGCCCATAACAAGGTGAAGGCCCTGAAGGGAAAGTCATGTAAGGGATATCTCTACTCCTCACCAATCCTCAAATCCAAAGATAAAAACCCTTTTTGCGTTGGGATGAGAAGAACTCTTCTTGAAGGTATTTTCTATCCTCGTATTCTCTTTTCATGTATCGTTACTTTGTCAGGGTTTCAGATTCTCATAGCTGTTTAACTAAGTACATGCTACCAATCTCTTGGATGCCTGTGATTTTGCTTAATTGTGGGTACAATATAGCGCTTTGGTTGATTTTTCTTATAATATTTTGGAAATGTATTCATTAGTTGCATCTGCTGTTATCTGTTAGTAAATAAAAGCTGATAAATGAAATGGCTCGATAGTAAATTAAAAGTTCATAAGCTTATGTGTGAATTTCATTGCAATTGAAGAATTTTTAGGTCATTGAGTTGTTATATACAAACCTTTTATAGGAAAGCTCATTGAGGTGCCCACTGCCCCAGTTCAAATCTTAGTTAAAACATACCAAAGATGGCTTTGATAATGGACTATACATCTGATCCAATATGCTAATAATTTTGTATTCTTTCTGATTTTCTCTGTTCATTGTTATTTTCTTTAAAAGATTATATGTTGTATATATATATGAAGTTATTGACAAGTATATATCTGTACATGACAAGACAATGAGAAGAACATAACTACTACAACGCGAGGATATCCACAGTGCACCAAAAGAACTGAAAGTATCCAACACTGAACGGGGATATGTTCAGATTGCAAATCCTGATTCTCTGTAGTTATGCTTATAGTTGTCAATGCCATGGATTCAAACATATTTTGATTTATCTACATTACGCAAGTGTTGCATAAGAAACTAATCTCAACTCTCAGCCGTAGTTTCCTTGTTGAGCTGGAAATGCTTTAGCTTGAAGTGCTAAGTCATGATAATCTCTGATATAAAACTTAAAATTATCCAATCAAATCTAACAATGAAAGGGAACTTGAAATTTCCCAATCTAATTTTCCAACAATCAAAGGGAATGAGACCACATCGCCATAGCAAAAGGGTGAGTCAGGTAAAAATTTATTAATGGTCTTATATGATTGTCCACAAACTGGGCATACCCAGTGTAGTTAAGGCGTTGAGGCGGATGAGCTTGAAAACGCCTCAGAGGCGAGGCGGACGCCTCACTTCACTGAGGCGGTCTTTAACATTTTTTTAAGATATTTTATTATAATAAATTGAAACACATTTAGATAAGTAATATTCATCATCATTTTGATAATTTGCATATGCCAATATGTACAAAAAGTCATACAATTATTTAGAATTGAAATGGAAACATAATAAAGCTGCATAGCATAGCAAAAAGATGCACTACATAAGTGTACTTAACTTGCCTATCCATTAAATCACTAAAAAAGAAACAAACAAGAAAAACATCAAAGCATAATGTAAACTAGTTCATCAACTTCTCATTGGTTTAACTTTGGAAATTTGAAACAGTGTTTGGAAAATTAATGGTTGAATTTGAAATAGTATTTGGAAAATTGCAATTTGGTGAGGCATCGCCCAGCAGGTCTCATTGGTTTAACTTTGAAAGTTTGTGCCAAATTTTGATCCATATACTAAAATATTACGATCCTTACACTGAAATATTACTTATTATTGTTTATTGTGAAAAAAAAAACGCAGCAGAACAAATCATATAAAAAAACACATAACAGATCATTAAAAAAAGGAGTAGAACCGATGATATAAAAAAGAGTAGAACGGATCATTAAAAAAAAAATGCAGAACAGATCATATAAAAAACACAGGAAGGAGAGGGAAGAAGAGGAAGGAGGAAGAAGAAGAGAGAAAATATCCTGATATGAAAGAGGCAACACCTAATTTGAAGAAGAGGAACCTGATTAGAAGGAGAAGAACACACACAACAACAACAATAGCCCCCAAGGAGTCGTTCTCTTGTCTAAAACTCTAAATACCCCCCTCTTAACCTTAAAAGACAAGTGGGCTGCAATAGACTTTTGGTTTTTAAGCTGTAAATGGGCTGAGGTGGCCCGAGGCGGTGGCTGAGGTGGACGCCTCACTTCACCGCTCCGCCTCGCATCATTTTGAGGCGTTTTTTTGCCAAAACACCTCGAGGCGAGCCTAGGCGTCCGCCTTAACAACACTGATTAACAGCATACCACTTGTTGCCTTGTTGGTTCTTCGGCAGCTCGAGAGGTATTTAGGCCCTGGGAGATCCAATCTTAGTTCAAATCATACCAGCTGGAATTAAGAGTTTTCAATACTAGGTATTTTGGATCGACTTTGATACGAATCAGATGATTCATAATAGTTAAAAGATAAAATAAAATAAACTAAAATAAAGTGAAGTGAAGAATATTAAAAAAATTGGATGAGCAATCAACGTGCTCTTAATCTAAAAATAATAGGATTAATTTAAGCAAATCCCATTTTATGTCAACCATCATGCCATAGTTTTGCCAAGTGAATAAATAATAATTAAAGAAGTAAAGAAAAAAGGAGAAAAATAATGAAATAAGTAGACAACAAAAATAATATCGTTGATCAGTTCTACATGGATAAGGTTATTGGTCATGTGAAAGTAGGTAGACATTCCATTGAATATCGATTCATATGTTGCTTGGCCAAGGTGGAAAATTCTGCCATGTTATAATTTGCCTTAAATTTGGATGTGTGATGTTTGCTGCTCTAGTATGCATTAATCTACAATTTTTATCTCGTATTACACATATTGCTTATGCCAAGAAAATATGTTTCTAAAATATCAGCCGATTAGCTCCACTTGATTTGATTAATCCCTAACTAATCTCATATCACCCTCTAAACTCATTAGGGTTCGATTAACGATTTGGCTACATAGGTAGGCAGTCTATATCATCCTCATTCATTTCCAATTACCCTTCAGATATATACAGTTCCCCTTGATATTCCTTGATAACTCATGTCATGTGCCTGTAGTTTTTTGTTTTGAACGGATGTATGGCATATTGCATTTGTGATGTTTTTATTTATACGTTAAGATTATTTCAATATTCTGACTTTCCAAGTTATGAGCAGTCCCTGGGTATATCATTGGAGAATCTGAGAGGGAAGCTTCCAAAGAAGGTCGGAATCTTACAGATTTCAAGTATAATTTTGATGAGAAGAAAGATCCAGCAAAGAAAACAGCAGAACTGCCATTCAGTGTTGGTATCGAGGTTAATTCTTGTGTCTCTATTGATTAATTCATCTTTACAAATAAATGGAATGTTGGGCAAGTTCACCAATTATGCAACTCAATTGAAATGGCTGTTTGGAATTGGAGGATAACTTGGAATGTTCCGAAAGAGAATGACTTGCCTGAGGTGTATTGTAATTGGGCTTTGTTCTTCCATGAGTGATTTGTTTGTACTGGGAGTCTGAGTTGGGGGAGCTTCTGAACCCCCTGTTTCTCTTTTTCTTCATTCAGTTAATTCTGGTTTTTGGTTGAAGGTCAAAAAATTATTTGGTAGTGAAACTTACTAAGTAGGCTACAAGTACATTTTGATTTTATATGGTGCATTTGTTGTTCTAAGAAAAATTGTTTTAAATTCTTCTTTCATTTGTCCACATATAGTGCTTTAAAAATGTCTTAAATTTATCCCAAAAGAAAAGTGTGTTGGATTCACCTTGTCTCAGACCTCTGGGTCTCCCTTCTCTTGCTTTTACTCTCCTCCTTGGTATCGAGATTCTAAATTTTTTTGTGCCAAATGCTGAAGACAAGAGCAGAGTTTCTCTGGATGAAATCCCTGCTGAGAATTGTTCTGAATGATTTATCAGAGCTTGCCCAGTATTCGTTTAAGTTCTTTCTCATGATATCTATGATTCGATGCTCGACAGAATATCTAGTCTTGTTTTATATTTGCATGCCCCTTCTTATTTATTCAACGGTTTCTGTTTGTTACAGCCTTTGGTGGATAAAAGAGCTTCAACTGCTGATCATGCTCCTGCTCACAAGAAGGAAGGTAGTGCAAAGCATTTTGTGAATCTTTTGGATGCAGACTTGTTTTAGTCAAGATATATGTTGGCTGCATGTATATCATCCATGAATCTGTGTCCCAATCATTAGTATGTTAAAGGATACTCATAAATCTGTGAAGAAGAACATCTAGGGATTATTGGTGATCTTTCTGAAAAAGTATCTCATTTGATACTGGTTTGTGGAAACCTACCAATCTTAACATGAAAACTATTAATGTTTGTATCAATATTATATTCAGTATAGGTGGTGGTGACAATGTTGGAGGTGATGGTAATTGTGGCAAGTGGCAACAGTAATGTTGGTACTGGTATTAAAGTTATGAACCATTGCTAGAAATTTCCTTTCCAATTCAACTGGCTCAAATAATTTCTAAGAAAAGTCGAAAGCGACAAAGTGCCAAAGCCAAACTGAAACCCTTTAATGGTGCAACGCATGTCACCAGGGCTTTGACCGTTCTGTGATGTTGACGGGGCATTTTTGGTGCCTTAGCAGTAACCTCTAGTAAACACATTGTCAGGACATGTCTCAGCTGTTCTAATGTTAGGCCATGCTCTTTGGAGCATTAAATAGAAAGAAAGTTATGAACCATTGCTAGAAATTTCCTTTCCAATTCAACTGGCTCAAATAATTTCTAAGAAAAGTCGAAAGCGACAAAGTGCCAAAGCCAAACTGAAACCCTTTAATGGTGCAACGCATGTCACCAGGGCTTTGACCGTTCTGTGATGTTGACGGGGCATTTTTGGTGCCTTAGCAGTAACCTCTAGTAAACACATTGTCAGGACATGTCTCAGCTGTTCTAATGTTAGGCCATGCTCTTTGGAGCATTAAATAGAAAGAAATGTCTAGTTATCTGATCCATCCATATTGGTCACAACTTATTTTGATAGAAGTCTGTACTAGGGATTCTTCGATTATAAAAGCTGAATTCATCTCTCCATTTATTTGAAATTCCCAGTTTTCTAGATTCTGTTGGAGGTTTGCCTTCTACATGCCTGACAAACCATAAAAGCTGCTTCATACTGTATATTAATCTTACATAATCTGGAACTGACTCATGGTCTTGCTTTTCTTAAGATGATCAAGTTCTCCCTCAGCCACGACCATACAAACCGCCAGCGCCGGCACCAGCAACAGCATATTCAATGGGGGAGGAGTTCTTAGGCAGGCAAGTCTGCAAGTTGTTGCATCTGTTTAGTACCTTTTCGTGGAACTTGTTCACAACTCAAGGGAGTTGAAGTATGACTTTTCTGAATTTTGGATGCAGGTTTACTAGGAATGCCGGTCTTGTGGCTTCAGGTGTCGCGAGGAACATGAATAGAGTGGGCAACTACATCAAAGACAATGTCAATGACATGTCATACCCTTACCGCAGACGACCCAAGTAAGATGCCTGTCTCTGGCACCAGTGTATAACTAATATTAAAACTGTCTTCGATTGTGTCATCCCTATCCATTACCAACTTTGTTCGTCAAATATGTGTCTTGCCCTCATTTAACACGATTCACAAATAAAAAGTGTTGCTTTTCTTCTTGTTTCCCTCATTGCTATACATTTGTTGCCATCAACAAAATATAGAGGTATGTGATATTGCAGTCCTTGTTTCTATATTGTCATCAGCTTACTGCATCAAATTTTGTGCACATGTGGACGATATGGCCTTTCTAAGTAGACTTAATTGCCATTTCGATGCAACATTTTCATTATTGAAGGAACTGCTGCGTGCGTGCAATACACTTTAGTAAAAATGCGATGAAAATAAATGATTGTCGAGTTGTTAAGATGGTAAAACACCACCTTGTCGTCTCCCTCTGTTCTGTGTGCTGCACTTGAGTTGTCCGCTGTCATATGTGTTGGATCTGTCTGGCTGTCAGAAAATACCAGTCACAGTAGATCGCAAGCTACTAATTGATTATCAAATCAGATGCTTGAAGTCGGGACTTCAATGTTCTGAATAGACCAGCTCCTTGCCTTGTCCTTGCTTTGCCATTAGGTATTTTTGAGCCAGTAATCCATCAGTGCGCAATTCTCATTGTGTTCCATCAATCACCAAACAGCCCTTCTAGGCGGTGAGGAAACAGGCGCAACTCATCCCTCGAGATTCATGAAAGCGCGCATCTCGAGGGGATGAGTGGTTGCACTCCCCCTCGCCCGTTTCGTCGCTTTCCCTTTAGAAAAAGGGATCACCAAATCCAACTGATGTGTGACACCCATAACTTTTCCACCAGCCTTTGTTGGTGTTTTTTCTTCCCCTTTTACCATTTTCGTTGGGCTATTGGTTGCGGGTAAGTAGGCGATTACCCTACCCGCTTGGACCGCGGGGCTTACCTATTCTAGGCAACATGTTCATGATGGACCAACTGACCCATGCCGAACTTGCTCAACTCAGTAAGCAATTTGTAGGGCTAGTTCACCTCTTATGGTAGCAGTGTCAACTCCAGACATGGTTCGGCAAGTTCTTCAAGTTCAAGATAACATTTTCTCTAATCGTCCTGCTAACATTGCTATCAAGTACCTCATTTATGATTGCGCTGACATGGCATTCGCTCGTTACGGACCAGGATGAATTTGTATCCCTAATACAGGAGTTCTCTAAGCTTTTTGGTGCATTCAACATTGCCGATTTCTTTCCATTTCTTGGCTGTGTTGACTCACAAGGGTTTCATAAGAGACTAGCTAGGGCTCGAAAGTCTCTAGATCGGTTCATTGATCACGTAATTGATAATCATATGTTAAGTATTAATTTTATTTAGGGTTATTTCCCTTTTGACCCCTATTTTTTAGTTTACATATATTCTTTGTTGTTCTCCAAAAAAAATTCTAATCTCATCTTAACCCCATTGACCGCGAGGTCAATGTCGTGGATTAACTTTTTCCATCTAACAATTTTCAAATGGCAAAATTGTCTTTCGCTTAGTGCACATCAAGGTTCATCCGAATTGATTAAATCTAATTACGAATCTTATCATTACATGGACTCAAATATTTATCTTCTCCATTGAAGGAACAAAGTTTAATCTCTAAAATAAAAATATAAAAAAATATAAAAATAAACACCATCAAATAAGCTTTCATGCCTTTCTAAAGGAAGACTTCTCTATTTGTTATTCTTTACTATAGCCCTCAATTGTCTCATCATCATTACAACCCACCATCATCCAACCCTAACCCCTCATCCCACCAACGCATAGTTCAAAGACCTTGTTGAAGAACTCGCAATTTCATTTGGATTTTGAAAATAAGTTCCTTACCATCTTGGAGGGAACAACTTTGGCACTATTGTAGAATCTTTGAGTGACAACAAATTTTTGCTTTGGGTTTATGAAATAAAGAGATTTTGGACAGGTTATTGTTAAGAATGGATAAATTTTTACCAAATATTGGTGTTCTAGGATTTGTAGAAGAAAATTTTGATTTATTTTCTCACTATCCATTTCTACGGTTCTTGTGAAATTTTTGCAAGTAGTGAAAGCATAATGAAAAACAATAATGAAGAGGAGAAAATGAGTTTGGGTGTGATATGATCATCCATTTTATATTTGATTGCTAGTTAGATCTCGATAAATTTTGACATGTGCGTTAAGTGAAGGGTAGTTTGGCCATTTGAAAACTATTGAATGGAAAAAGTAAATTCACAGCATTGACTTCACGGTCATGAGGGTCAAATGGGATTAGTAAAAACTTTGAAAGCCAACAAAAAATAGATATAAATTGATGAGGGCCAAAAGGGAAATAACAATTTTATTTAATACACTAAGTATATTCATCCAGTTAGTTTTTATTTATTTATTTTTTAAAACAATTATCATTACATGCACCTCAAAAATATCAAATTGCTAAGCTTGTATCTGAGATTACCAAAATATACATTTTCTTTAAAGTGAAAACTATTATAATTGGAAGATATTTAGAATATAAGATGAAAATATTCAAATATCATTTAACATTCTTGCAGTTGTATGATAAATTAGTACCGTCTAACAACAAAAGGACATAAACAAGGCAAATCGATTGTACACTACATTACCAAATGTCTTTCTAAGCTTGCACGCTCTCATTAACAAAACACAATAGCAAAATCCGAAAAAATATTTCTCCTTTATTTGCTCGTTTATTAAGATTTTTAGTTTTCTCCAATCTCTCACTAAATTGTACAAAGCAAATCATGGTGTTATTTTTTTTTTAGGGTTTACAATAAAGTATTATTAGTATGGAAGGAATAGGTCAACACATTATTTTATATATACACAATCATTTCAAAATAATGAAATGGTTTGTCACAAAAGATGAATGAATCACCATAAACTATTAAACTCGTTGAACATAAAATTGGAATGAACTATTTAGTATTAATTTGTATTATAATACTAACAAGTAACAAAACCCATTACAAACAAATATTTGAGGATTTCGAAAAGTTGCTAATTTATATGACTATACATATTTTTGGTAAAACATTACAAATAGCCGTGATTTGATTCAAGTTAAGCACTTCTGCCAGCTATTAAGTTTCTCAAGTTTTCTTTTACAATTTTTTTTTTTTTTTTTTTTTACTAAACACTTGTACTCAATAACGTGAAAAACATGTGTACCGCATGATCAAATATTATGATATTTAATGCTATTATAATGATGACACAAATATTACCGCATCATCGAATACATGTTTTTTAATACAAAAATTGAGTCACAATGCTACTGTACTTTTTTAATCTGAGAAATTCTATGATGCATCTTTGGAGGTTTTTTTTTACATTTTTTATCCCTTCTTTTTAAAATACAGCCACAAACACCTTTTTTTTTTTTTTTTTCTTTTCTTCCATACACTCCAACATTTCATTAAATATGATCAAACTCTAATGTGTAAAACAATGGTTTACAATTTCATACCTGCTATTCCTGTTAGTATTCTGTCCTTTGAAAAGAAATTTTTTTACTCTAATCTCAAAACCTTGTTTCTGAAATTTGTCAGTGGGACGAATCACTTGGTTAGGCTCCCTTGCCGTCTTGATCTAGGTTACAGAGAGAGAGCAAGCCTTTTGTTTGGAACATATCCTTCATCTTTCATTAACGATATTAAGTCTTTCAAAACCTCATAGATTATGTCAGCTTGTGGATTTAGTCTGTCCATGACAACAAAGCTGTGGACTTCCTTGTCGATCTCAATCCAACTCATCCCCGTCTCCTTTTTCACTCCCATCTCCTTCATTCTTCTAACAACCTCCGCTCTCTCTTTCCATTTTCCTTCAGAAGAGTAGATGTTGGCCATCAAAACGTAAGGCGTGGCGCTTCCCGGTGATGCTAATATCAAGTTGTCAGCAGCATATCTCCCTATTTGAGAATTCCCATACATGCTACATGCACCGAGCAAAGCTTGCCAGATTATAACACTGGGCTCCACTGGCAGCTCCTCAATGAAACTGCTAGCTTCATTCAAATGCCCTGATCGTCCCAACAAATCAACAACACAAGCATAGTGCTCCATTCTTGGATTAATTTGATGAACCTTAGACATGGATTCTAATAACTCCATTCCCTTCTTAACTGATCCAATATGGCTACAAGCATGAAGCAATGATAGAAATGTAACATCTGTTGGTTCTACACGTTCCATTTTCATCTCATCATACAGTTGAAGGGCTTCAAAGCCATGTCCATGACGTGCAAAAGCTGCAATTATGGAATTCCACGAGACAATGTTCCTCTGAACCATCCAATTGAAGACTTTGAAAGATTCGTTCAAGTCTCCACACTTTGAGTACATGTTGATGAGGCCATTGTTCACAAATGTATTGGAAGCAAAGCTTTTCTTGACAACCATTGCATGAATCTGCTTACCTAAAAGTAAAGCCACATCAGCACCAAGAATGGCTGAAACCATGTTGGAATCCATAGCAATGTCGTCCTTCACCATCTTAACAAATATCTTTATAGCTTCTTCTTCCATCCCATTTTGCACAAAGCCCACAAGAATCACGGTCATGGATATCTCATCAACTTCCTGAGCGGAATCAAAAATACGACACGCATCTTCCAAGTCATTACATTTACAGTACATGTCCATTAGTGCACTCTCAATGCATAAATCAGACTGGAATCCCAATTTCAAAACAAGACCGTGAATTTGCCGCCCTTCTCGAAACGCTCTTAACCCGGAACACGCAAGCAGTGAACTTGAGTACGTCAAAGAGTTAGGATCCAACAATTCACGACGCATCTCTGAAAACAATCCTAGACTTTCCTCATAAATTTCACTCTGAGCAAGACCAGAAATCATTGCTGTCCACGTTATCACATTCCTCTCAAACATCTCATAAAAAACTCGCCTACTCGAATCACAACACCCACATCTAAAATAATTGGTTATCAAAGCATTCCCCACCGACGTCTCCCGCTCAAACCCATTCGAAAATACCAAGGAATGCATCATCCTACATATATATAACCTATCCAAACTATCACACCCAGATATTACTGTAGTAAAACTCGCCTGATCAAACCGATAAACACCGGAACCATGCATTCTTTTAAACATCCCAAACCCATTCTCAAACTCGTCAATTCTCATAAAACTCGATATAATCGAGTTCCACGAAACAGTATCTCTAAGGGGCATTTCCTCAAACACCTTACCTGCATCTGCCAACTCCCCACATTTGGAGTACATGGAAATGAGAGAGTTCCAAACAGCGATGATGTTTCGCGAATTGGGTTGCAGTCTGGGATCATAATGTAGGAAATTCTTGATGATTGAGGCGTGGAGGGAAGCCCCATGACGAAGATACCCTTCTCTTCCGCAGAGAGAGAGGAGGAAGCTCAAGTCGAGATGGTTGACGGTAAATTCGGAATTGCAGGTTTGTAGAAGAGGTTGGGGTTTTGGAGGGAAGAGTTTAAGAGGGGTTGGAGAGGAGGGAATGTGAGAGGTGAGTATGCTTGGTACCCATCTTGGTTTCATCCATGAAATACGATACAGTTACCACCTCTGCCTTTTGGGGAAGAATACAGTTACCATGAAATACAAACACTTCATAGAAATGGTAAAAGTGTAAAGTCAATGCACACATCTCGAGATCTCGAGGTGAAAGTCGCTTATTTTTTTTGAAATGTGTGTAAAAAAGTCAACGCATATATTTTGAGAAAAATAAACGACTTTTACCTCACCCCGTCATTTCCCTCACTCGTTTCCTTGCCCTTTCCCACGGCATTTAGAATTTCTCAAAACACAAATGCCACTGGAGAAGCTGCCAAAGCAAATGGTTGTTGCCTCGCTGGTGGGTGCAAGACAGCAAAAAGTGTCACTTGATCTCCACCTAAGAACAAAGTATAGCACACCAACACTTTTAGATCAAAAATTCTATGGGTCAAGGGAGGGAGCGCACGCTTATCTTGAGGGCGATTGGTGGTTGCACCCATCTCTAGCTCCCTCCCTCGATCCTATAAGGGCTCTATATAGATATATATCATTTAATTTTTTTATGCACTAAATTAATATTCTATTATATAAGTCCATAAAACTGGTTGGTGGTGGTTCAATAGTGTCACTTCACTCACTTGGTTTCCAACTATTAACACATTGTAGAAGCAAAAATTCTAGGGGTCGAGGGAAAGAGGCGAAGGGTGGCTGAAGCCACCAATCCTCCTCGAGATGAATTTTACTGTGCATCTCAATGTCAATGCTCTCATCTCGAGGCAGATTGATGATAACCTCCTATCCCTCCTTCGACCCCTAGCAAAGCTCTTATAGAAGACAAAAACTAAAACAATTTAAAAACAAATGAATGCTATTATTTAGAGTTCACCAATTAAAAGAATAATTCAAGAATTTATCTAAGCTCCATAGAACAAACCTTTGTTTTGAGAATTCTAATATTTTTCTGTTTAGAGCATCATCTCCAGTGACGACAACATTCTTACCAATCACAAACCTCGTATTCGAATGATAGATAAACTCCATTTAAAATATCTTGATATATATATATATATATATATATATATATATATATATATATATGTCTTCTTTTGAGCAGTGTTTTAAAAATCATCCTAAGCGGGTTTTAGAAAAAAATTTATTTTCAGCTCAAAAAAATATTTAATTTAATTTTTTTATACATATTGCATATGTATTTTGTAAGTAATTTATATGTTAACTATTATAAATTATAATACAAAAAACACTTAGACCTCTGGGCACTAATCTCCTGCTCGTTGTTCGCCTATCACCTAGCAATTTTTTGATCACTGCCTTTTAGATATAAAAATCAAAATATAATCTATTTTTATTTATTTGTTTAAGAAAATAATACATTGAAAATATTCTTCTTCTTTTTTAGGATTTTTTTAAGACAGGATGTCATTTTTGGTGGTACTGAGACAGTTGCATCTGCAATTGAATGGGCCATGGAAGAGCTTACTCAAAAGCCCACGATACCTAAAAAAAAGTCCAACAATAACTCACTGAGGTGGTGGTTCTGAATCGGCGAGTTCAAGAGACCGATCTGAACAAACTCACATACTTGAAGTACACCATCAAAGAAACTCTCCGACTCCGCCTACCGATCCCACTCTTGCTCGACGAATCAGCCGAGGAGACTGAGGTAAATTTTTTGGAGTTGAGGTTAGGAAATCAGGTTTTGCAATTAAATTATGCAACCAAAATAATATAGCATTATTAGATATATTTTTTTACAACTTTGAGATACACATAAACACTTTGAAAATTTTATAATTCTTTCAAAATCATGTCTCTTTAGTTGCAAAACCTGATTTCTTAGTATTTTCGAAATATTTGCGTTCTTTTATTTGTTACCTAAAAGGAAAGAGCTAATCTAGTCTCATCATTCACGGCATTGACTCCTTTTTAAGGTGTCATTATTTTGGAAGTTTACACTAATCTGCTGATATTAAAAGATAGATAATTAGCTGTTTGTAGTCCAAATATCACACCTCACCAACTAATGCTTATTAGAAACTCATAATCAACCAGCCTACCATTCCAAACATGCTTGGAGATGTCTTAATTGACTAAAGAAATCAAGCAAGCAACCAAGTGGGTTGCTCTTGTAGAGCTATCAGTGAAGTGCAGTCCTTTACAAGGGCGCCCCACTCCCAGTACTTTCCAAAGCATTAACAAAACACACAACTTGACTCCAATTATTGTTGAATTTTTGTTTTTTCGAAAATTGTATTTCATCGTTTTTGTGTTTATTGAAGGATGGTGATTGATGGATAGCATAAAACGGTCATCGAAAATGCTAGGAAATCATGATTTTGTAACCATGGTGACGTGGCATGATTTCGAAAAAATGATGAAATTTTCAAAATTTTATGTGTATCTTGAGATTGTAACATCGTCCTGATTATAAAACATAATTGCAAAATCTGATTCCCTAGCCTCACTCAACTGTCATATTTTTAAAGCAAGAAAAGCCGCAACACCAAGAAAGAGCCCAAACAATGGTCTTGACCAAACTCCACAAAAAATCCCTGATCTTGATGAAATCAGTTAATAAAATTTGATAATTTGCAGCACTTTACTAATGGAAAATAAACAGTAACTTTGCTATTTACCAAGAAAATTAATGCCCAGTGATCTTAATCTAATCAGATAATTGAAGTATTTAATATTTATGTTCATCCTATATAAGTAAAATGAACAATAACTTTGCTATTTTACTAAATAGAAATTAGCAAAGAAAGCAGCGATTCAGCATTGACTCACTCAAACAAAGGACATTCAAGCCTAGGACTCGGGACGGCAATGAGTCGAATAGCTCTTGGCGCGGTGAGTCCAAACACATCCATCATATCGAGCTCACTCGGTTTCATACCGTCGGGCAACTCCCATGAGAAACAATGGACTAAATGTGCGACCGCTAACTCTAATGAGTATAGTCCTAATTGCATTCCTGGGCAAGAACGACGACCCGATCCAAATGGTATGAATTCAAAATTACTACCCTTGAAGTCCGCAGCATTCTCCTTCATAAACCTAGTAGGCTTAAATTTCTCCGCATCGTCCCATGAGGCTTTATCGCGTCCAATGGCCCATGCATTGATCATAATTCGTGACCCGGATGGAATGTGGTACCCGTTGATCTCGCTATCTGCCGCAGTCTCGTGGAGGAGGAGTGGGATCGGTGGGTGGAGTCGGAGAGTCTCCTTTATTACAAACTTCAAGTAGGTGAGTTTCTCCAGATCGGTCTCATGAACTCGCCGATTTAGTCCCACTACCTCAGTGAGTTCTTGTTGGACCCGTTTCAAGTCTTCTGGGCTTCTCAATAACTCGGCCATAGCCCATTCGATTGCTGAAGCTACCGTTTCGGTCCCACCGAACATCACGTCCTGTAATTGAACAAAATCCAATCAGGGAGGTAACTCTAATAAAAATGAATTTCAAGGGAGTGAGTTGGAATATATAAAAAATTTCATATAAATGGAAAATAATTAATTTCTACTTACCATGATAATGGCTTTGATGTTATCTCTAGTGAGTTTGATGGAATTTTGTAAATCGTTGAGTTCTCCAACTTTAGCATTTTCGCTATAAAATGCAAGTAGATCATCCACCATATCGGTATCGACATCGGCATCATCGGCATCGACAAACTTGTTCTTCTTCTTGACCATATGATCATCGATAATATGATCGATAAACCGATCCAATGAGTTCCGCGCCTTAATGAGTCGCTTATTGATCCCTTGCGGGTCAACCCAGCTAAGGATAGGAAAGAAATCGGCAATGTTAAAAGCACCAAAAAGCTTCGAAAACTCTTGTAATATTGACACAAACTCATCTTGACCCTCATGAGAACACGACCCGAAAGCGGCCCGATAAGTAATATTTCTCGTGAGAGAAAATACGAGCTCGCCAATATTAACAGGTGACCCGACTTTCTCCGAAACGGTTCGGATAGTCGTGTCAACTTCATCGCGAACGGAGGCCCATGACTCGGCCCGTTTCCGACTGAACACTTTCATGACACAAATCTTACGCATCTGGCGCCAGAATGGACCATAATGCGCAAATGCCATGTCAGCACGGTCATAAGTGAGGTATTTTATAGCAAGAGTTGCGGGGCGATTAGAGAAAATGCTATCTTGGACTTGTAGCACTTGACGTGCTATCTCCGGTGTTGATACCGCAAACATATGTAGCACCCCGCTGCGTAAATGCACTAGCCCGCCGTACTCTTTTGCTAGTGCGGCGAGGCCACGGTGCGTTAATTGGTCTAATATGAACATATTTCCGAGTAATGGTACCCCCTTCGGACCGGGTGGATATGGGAGCTTCTTCTTCACAAAGAGGCCACAAACGAGCAAAAGAGGAAGGACAAATAAAAGTATCATTGAGAAAGCTTGAAGAACAGACTCCATTGTTATATTTGTTCTTCACAAAGCTTGCTCTGATTGTTGAAGTGTTAAGATGTTTGGTTTTATAAGCGAGTTTTGGCGAAATGTAAAGCAAGCTGTATGATATTGACTTGGAAGATTTTGGTGACTTTGTTTTTAAGTTTTGTTATTTCACATTCTATATATTCTGTGATATTGTGTATAAACTTTTGATTCCTGCAGATTTGTCTGCTTAAAAGGGTATAATAATTAATAAATAGAGTTTCTAATGTTAATAAATATTTATTAATTATTCACCTAAAATTGGTGTGTTCAAAGTACTAATTTAGACCCCTTGTTGCCTGTCCTATCCGCTCTGTATGTGGTCACACACTCACATGACCAAGTTCTTATGGACCTACATTTTACTTATTTAAGTCTGACTTACTTCCTTATCGGAATTTTTCTCCTCTACATACCACAACTTGTTCGCGGTCCCTCTTGACCTGTAACCATAAAATAGGTTGGAATTGATTGTTTAGGGGAACAATAATTCTATGCAGTCAGGAATACAACTATTTTTTAGTCAGGTTTTGAGACTTTTACACTTTTATTTATTATATAAATGATGTTTGTAATTGTATTTTAAAGAGAATAGATAAAAATATATTTAAAAAAAAATCTAACAAAAAAAATGATTGTGTTACGTGACTGCCAAAACTTACTATTAAAGGGAGTAACCACTTTTTTTTGTTCAAACACGAAGATGTTTATTAATGAAAGAAAATGAAACAAAATACAAAGAGAAAACATTCCTATATCAAGGAATGCCAAGACACTATGAAAGTGTCAAAACCCAAATCCCTAAACAAATTACATGTCGTACCCATCCTCCACAACAATTCTCTAATCTCGATAAAGATAGAGTGCTCTGATCTGTTGAGTCCTTCAAATATCATTTTATTTCTTTCTTTCCACACACACCACTTGAACATAAGATCTAAACATACAAAAACACAAAGAAGAGGTAGGAAGAAGTTGGAGACGAGGGTCCGAACCCTTCATCGTGCAAAGACTCTTCGTTATATTTCATAAGAGTTTTGAATGAGTATGACTTCACACAATTATTCTCCAAGGAGTACATATGCCCTAAAATGAGTGATTAACAATTGCTCTTCTACGGGCATCAAGAACATGCCCTATAATTAGGGACGAATTTGTGGAATGTTAGTTGGAGATGCTATTAAATTTGTTGTTTCAAAAGTTTGGTAGTTTTTCTCATCAATGATTTTAGGCAGTCAGGGAACACAATCATGTTTTGGTCAGGTTTTAGACTTTTTACACTTTTACCCCTTATACAAATGATGTTTATAATTGTGTTTTAAAAAAAATGAATAAAAGTGTTAAAAAACTCAAACCTGATAAAAAAAATAATTGTATTTCTTAACTGCCTAGACTTATTCTTCTTTCATAAAATTATGCTAGAAAATCAGCTTTTGCAACTAGAATGATGGGGCATGATCAGAGGAGGTTTTTATAAACTATGATACACACATAAACACTTTTGAGATTTTTAAGATTCTTCTAAGATCATGTCGCGTAACACTTATAAAGAAAAAAAAATTCACCAATAAAATTAAATAATACATTATTGCATAAACCAATCACTAAAATTTAATAATTTATGTGAGATTACTTATTTATTTATCTTGAAATTCAATTATTTATTTATTGAATAATTCTAGGGAGCTTGGGTCTGCTGCCTGGGTTTGCAGCCTGGGTGGGCGAAATTACCCTTTTGCCCTTTCTTTGTTGTTTTTATATTTAAAGAATGGTTAAAAAGACAGGGGTAAAAATATAAAAATACCACCCAGACTGCAAACCCAGGCAGCAGACCCAGGCTCCCTAGAAGCACTCTTATTTATTTGCTTGTTTTGAAAAAGCTCATTGTCAGCTCTATCAGTCCCTATCATCAACCATGCACTGTAAACTTCTTTGAAGCCTCAATTTTTTTTGTCTTCTTGAATAAAAAAAATAATTACAATAAAAAGCTATGTAATCACTAATTAATTAAATACATAATAATTAATAAGCATCATTATTTATTAGCATATCCACTTAATGTGGTTGTAACACTGAATCACATAGTGCCGGACTGAATATGGACTGTGGACTTCAAACAATTACGTTTTTGGTTGTTGAGACATCGTTCTTCATGTAGCATCAGCAATCGAGCCAATTTTATTATTTGATTTATACTTTCATAGAAATATTTTATCTAAGAATTTTTTTACGATATCTATCCATCACTCGCTAATAATGAACTGAGCTGGAACTATAATATATGATGTATAACATGCTAAAAACAACCTACGCGTGTGCCAAAAACGATTTCTACTACTAATAATGCACAGAGGTATTGTCATGCCCCCAATGATCTTTTATATATTTTTCGATAGTAATTTTGGGTATTATTGCATATAACGTAAGTCTAGCAAAACCATCAATAGGTTGATTCGCAGATTCATTTACAACCCCTTTGAAAATTGTCCAAATGGTACTTTTTAAAATACAAAGAAACTTGTCAATGTAAATCAAAAATCGGCAAATCAGTGATAAATCAGAAACTATATTTAGGCGAAAGCCAGTAAACAAATGGAGACCAATCGGTATTACTAAAATTGACAAATTTAGTTAAGAAAGTGACACTGTATTGAGACTATCTAAAATACCGAAAGAGTATAGGGAAATAGTCTCAATCGAAACATATACAATATAAAGAAAATTAAAGTCATGATCAACATTTAACCACGCGAGCATGAAAAAGTCATGTTCATCAACTTGAACTACATACGTATGGTTAAATTTATAAGAAAACAATTTTTATTTTTTTTACTTTAATAATGTCAAAACTGTCGTAATTTGAAATGACGATTAATTTGTTAATTGAACTCTTAATCTTTGACTATATATTTTTTCATGATTTCAACTACCGAAACAGGATGCAATTTATGCAGGGCCAGGCATCCCGACTGTTAGAAAGGATTTTGGGGTGTTTGTTTTTGCCTTTTAATTCTAGAGAGAAGTCTTTTTTTTTTCTTTTTTTTTAAATACATTGTAATTCACAATTCAAGCGTCTATTTATGTATGCAGATGACTTCGTTATCTTGTGGTCTCTATCAATACTCTGCAATTAAACATAAAATGGTCAATGGAATACCAGTTCAACAGTATAGACTTGTGATGAATAATATCACAAGTCCAACAAACCAACATTTGAGATAGAAAGGGTTTAGAAAAAAAACAGTTTTTCTTAAGTGCATTGGTAAAGTGTCTGGTAATTTGCCTGGTGGCTACTAGGCATTGTAGGATTGCATCGAAATAAGTGTTATCACTTATCTCGATGCAATCCTATAGTGTCTGATAGCACCAAGCAAGTTATCAGTGCACTGTAGTATTACTAAAAAAAAAATGTAGAATAAATATTATTGAATATATTACTTTGTTTATATTTAGGAGTTAAAATACCAAATATTATAATAGCATAGCCACCAATACAGCACAAACAGAGTAAACTAAAATAGAGGAATCCAATCGATACGAATCGAATATTCAATTAAGCTCGTACTCTTCTACCTGGATCTTGTTACATAGAATATACTCTGCACTAAGGGGTTAAATTAACCGTAACATGCAACTAATTTAAAAATTATAGTAGCTTAGCTACTAATCTTTCATTAATTCATAGCTTGCATGTGATGCCATGTTAACAAACTACAACTTGATACATAAACAAAATTAAATTAATTAATAAATGAAACAAAGCCAAGTTACAGAAAAAGGTTAGCAAATAATTTACGTTTTTATGGAATATACTGAGTGTAGTAAATTATGTTCATTGAGTGAGGTTAGTAATTAAGTTTTCAATTATGATGATGTGGTATTATTAGAAGAGGTTTTTTACAATCTCGATATACAAATAAACACTTAGAAAATTTCATCATTTTTTCAAAATCACGTCACGTGACTCTGATTACAAAAATCTAATTTCCTAATATTTTCGCGATTGATTACAGGATGGTCACGATGAGGATATCACTAGACAACTTCTCTTTAATAGGTAGCAGCAACATTTAAGGTTAACAAAATGAAAGGTAAATACAAATATAAAGTATATAAAAAAAATTGGCATTGTCTATGATGAGATACAAAAGTTCATAGATCTCAAAGTTGTTTGTCTATCACTGAGCTGGTAATCCATCGACATAAAAAGCTCTATCTATTGCCAATAACAATGTTATGTAATAAACACATCCATAAATAGCAAAAGCGAAAGTTCAGAGGGGCTTCGGCTCAAATGACTTGTAATACACTTTAAGACGATAATCATCAATGATGAGTATCCCACTAATGTTTCATATTTTCTATATCGCTAATTCTTATTGAAGAGGAAACGGTGTTTCCTCACCGTTTCCTCAAAATATGTGCATTCACATATTTCGAGGGAGATAGAGAGTTGCACCTCCTCCCACGCCCATTTCCTCGCTAATAAGACATACTCTTTCTATATTCAAAGTGCCTGCGTGAGGACTGAGGACCATGTGATGACAGTTATAAAAGTTTATAATAATTAAATCCAAATTGCATTTTGTAAAATAGAAACCAAGTTAGGTAAAATAAAAAATTTGGTTAATAATACTATCTTCTATTCAGATCCAGCAAATTGTGAAATAATTAAGCTGGTAACTAAGAAACAGAATTTGGTTTGATTTTCTAAACAATTTGGATCAGTTTCTTATCATAATTTGGTCTTAGTTTGATGTTTCAAGATTTCATTTTAAATTGGCTAAATTGGCCGTCCAAAGCTAATCTATTCTAAAGCGTGGAGTGGTTATAGTCTAGGATTCCTCACATGCCCATGTAGTGTGTGTGAAAAGAGAGAAATATAAGAGTTTTTTAAAAGCTCAACAAATCGGAGCAATCTATTTTTATCGAGGTTAAGGAATTATTGTAGATAATGGATTCGGCTTGTAATTGTTTTAGTGACTTATTTTTTGAGACATTCATAATGTTTTGGCATTCCTTGATATAGGAATCGTTATCTTGTATCTTATTTTCAATCAAAATCTTCATGTTTGCCAAAAAAAAAAACAACAACAAGGTTTTTAAACATGGTATAATATGCGGAGGCATATTCTTTTTGCACATACTTCTAAATCTAGTATAATTCTAGAAAGCCTGAGTTTGCTGTCTGAGGGGGCAAAAATACACTTTTGCCCCCTCTTTAATAGGTAGATACAAATAAACACTTAAAAATTTTCATATTTCTTTCAAAATCATGCCACGTGACTCTAATTACAAAAACCTAATTTTCTAGTATTTTCGCGATTAATTACAGAGTAGTCACGATGAGGATATCACTAAACAACTTCTCTTTAATAGTAGCAGCAACATTTAAGGTTACCAAACTGAAAGGTAAATACAAATATAAAGTATATAAAAAAATGAGATACAAAAGTTCATAGATCTCAAAGTTGCGTGTCTATCGCTGAGCTGGTAACCCATCGACATAAAAAGCTCTATCTATTGCCAATAACAATGTTTTGTAATAAACACATGCATAAATAGCAAAAACAAAGGTTCAGAGGGGGCTTCGGCTCAAATGACTTGTAATAAACTTTAAGACGATAATCATCAATGATGAGTATCCCACTAATGTTTCATATTTTCTATATCGCTAATTCTTATTGAAGAAGAAACGGGCGCTCCCTCGAGATGTGTGCCTTTGCATATTTCGAGGGAAATGGAGGATTGCACCCCCTCCCATGCTCGTTTCCTCGCTAATAAGAAAAACTCTTTCTATATTCAGTGTCTGCGTGAGGATCATGTGTTGACAGTTATAAAAGTTTATAATAATTAAATCTGAATTGCATTTCGTAAAATAGAAACCAAGTTAGGTAAAAAAAAATATTGGTTAATAATACTATCTTCTATTAAGATCCAGCAGATTGTGAAATAATTAAGCTGGTAACTAAGAAACGTAATTTGGTTTTATTTTCTAAATCAATTTGGATCAGTTTCTTGTAAGAATTTGGTTTTGGTTTGATGTTTTAAGATTTCATTTTGAATTGGCTAAATTGGCAGTTCAAAGCTAATCTATTCTAAAGCGTGGAGTGGTTATAGTTTAGGATTCCTCACGTGCCCATGTAGTGTGTGTGAAAAGAGAGAAATATGAGAGTTTTTTAAAAGCTCAACAAATCGGAGCAATCTATTTTTATCGAGGTTAAGGAATTATTGTAGATAATGAATTCGGCTTGTAATTGTTTTAGTGACTTATTTTTTGAGACATTCATAATGTTTTGGCATTCCTTGATATAGGAATCATTTATCTTGTATCTTATTTTCAATCAAAATCTTCGTGTTTGCCCAAAAAAAAAAACAAGGTTTTTAAACATGGTATAATATGCGGAGGCATATTCTTTGTACTCATATCTCTAAATCTAGTATAATTCTAGAGAGCCTGGGTTTGCTGCCTGGAGGGAGGGGCGAAAATACACTTTTGCCCCTCAGCAGCAAACCAGGCTGCAGACTCCCTATAGCATTACTCCTAAATCTATATCGAGAATTCCCCCAAATGAATGGTAAAAATTGTCTTCAACCTGAGTTTCCTTTCCACTTTTATCCTCTCAACTCTACAGTATTTATAAGAAAAATCCAAAGTAGGCAAAAAGTAAATAGGGTGTTAGGGTCATTCAAATAAAATATATTATTAAATATTTTTTTACTATTTTATTTTATCGTATTTAAAACATTTACAATCAAAATTAGCTCTGTAAACATTAACTAATTATACTTAAGCTCCTAATTTTAAGCTTTTCAATTATTTATAAATTATAAAAAGGTCATCACATCTAACTTTTGGATTTTTCATTTTACCCTTCACATTTCATAATTTTATAATCAAAATCAGTCACTCTAAAACATGAATGAATTATACCTATGCCCTTAATATAATTTATTTGAAACATTTTATTTATTTATAAACTATACATAGGCCCTTAATATTATACATAATTATTTTATTTAGAAACTTAATATTAACATTTTTATTTATTATTGAATTGTTATAATAAATAAATAAATAAAAATAAATATCCGCACATGTAAAGCGCGTCGACAGCCCAGTGTAGTGTTAGTTTTGCATATATAAGCAAGGCTTGCCATATTGCCAACAAGTTGTACAAAAGTGGGGTTGTGGTTTATTAACTTACATAAGCCGGGCAATTTTGGTGGTCGAAAACAGATCAACAACCTGGTGTTGGCAAACTTGAACATTAAAAACAGCAGAGCTATTATAGTATGGCTAAATACATATTGTTTATTTAATCATGAACAAATATATTAATAAATAAAATAAGAGTAAGGCTCGAATTAGGTTTTGTAATTATGTTTTGCAATCAGGATGATCTGACATTATTAGAAGAGTTTTTTACAATTTTGAGATACACATAAATACTTTGGACGAAAGATTCCAACGGAACCTTTTGATTCTCGGCCAAGCACAAAGATCATTCCAAAGCCCAGCCCAGTCCAATACTGTTATGTACTGGGCCGAATTGGTTGATGACTTCACAACCTACTAAAAAGAGTATAAAAGTGAGTTGCAAGTCATTTCTCGTTTCATCACTTGTCATGTACTTCACTATACCGTGATTTCGGTTTTCGAGTTAATTTCAGTATCTTGGTTTTAAGAAATATTTTGGTATATAAAAAAACGTAAAAATTTAAAGAATACATAAAGTATATATAATGAAATATCGATGGTATATGAAATATGTGAAAAATTAAGATGCAATTAAGTAAATCTATTAAACACATTTAATGAATCCTAAATACCAAAAAATAAAATAACATGAAATCAACAGATAATTAGAAAATTAGGGAGTGATTTCAAAATTCAATATAAAGTAAAAAAAAATTATAATTAAAAATCAGGTGACGGTTTCAAAAATCAATAAGTAATTAAAAGAAATGATAACTAGAAGAAAAAATACTCAAAATTTACGAAAAATCCCAAATATTTCAAAAAAAAATCATCAAAAATATAATTTTTGCATTTTTAAGAAATTTTTTCCGAGATTTCATGAAATCTTATTCCTTGGTAGAGACAAAAAGAAGCCATATTTTGTGTCATTTTTATGTACTGTTACTAGTATGGAGATTATAAGACGTTTTGGTCTCTCATCCTTGTTGCATTGGTTTTATATTCATTTCAGGTTAATAGGTTTTGCAATAATGAAACTAAAAATGGCATTGTAGAAGGTAGAGTTACTTCATATAGTGTGATTGATAGTAATAGCATAGTTGGCCGTAGTGGTTGTAGTACTACTATTATGCAAGTGCGGAGCCAGATTTCTCAAAGAAGAGGGGCAACTATTTATTATATGAGTTAATGGAATAATGGATCCACCGTTTAAGGAAGTGTGAAGAGCAAAGTAGAGTAATTCATCATTTTTAGGGGGGCAATAAACACTATTAACTAAGTGAACCTCACATTCTATTGGTAAATTAATGAAATTTCAAAGTTAAAGAGGGACAATTGCCCCCCTGTCTCCAAGGTGGCTCTGCCCCAGCTACTATGTATGGTGGTGGCGGCAGAGGAGGACATGGTGGTGTTACTAACTCCGTGGTTGGATTAATAGAAAGAAACCATAGACACAAATGGTGATGGTGGTGGCAGGGGATTTTCTGGATGAGGTTGGGCATGTGGTGGTGGAGGAGGAGGGAGGAAGTCAAATGGGAGGAGAAGGAGAGGGCATCATCAACACAAGCAGAAGAGAAGAGTAGCAAGGAACGATAAGGTAGGAGAGTATGCACATTGCTTGATTAAAGGGCCTTGCTTGGGCTTGAAACTGAACGGACCTCTTCGTTTAGTGGGCCTTTCTTTTATGATTGGTAGAATATGTTCAAGGCCCATTGTAGATAACTTACTTTGTTTGAAATTAGTGAAAATTGTAACCTGGATTTAATTAGCAACGATTTCAAGGAGTCATGTTTGGACTTCTACTTGTTTTTATGGACGGTATTTGTAATCGAAAATTCTAGGGGTCGAGGGAAGGAACGAGGGAAATGACCATTCGCCTCGAGATGAATCTATCAACATTAATATATGCAAAGTCGCTCATCTCGAGGCAAATGGGTGGTTACTATCCATCCCTCGCTCCCTCTCTCGACCCTAGCAAAGCTCATTTGTAATTGTGTTTTAAATAGAATGGGTAAAAAAACCAAAAGTTGCACAAAAATGACCCCGCAAACATGACTCCCTAGACAATCTTGTCACATACGTGTTCAAGATCATCCAACGACGAGTGCTACTCCATATGTCCGGAGCAGAGTCACCGAAACATAACTATCACGTGAAATTCTAGGGAGCGAGGGTGACTTTCCACCGCTCATCCTCCTCGAGATGCGCACTCCTCATCTCAAGGTGGTGGACGGTGGGGGTCCCTCGCTCCGTAGAAAGGTTCAACCATCACATTTCAGCTTTCAATTCACGAAAACTTGGAGACAAAGCACACTCCACAGCGAAACCAAATCAAATAATTGCATTTGAGAGTTGGACAGTTTTCATTCAGTCCACAAAATAGACCATTTGAAAACGCAACGCAATCAAACGTGAAACGTCTCTCCCTGTCTCACACGCTCTCCACGTGCTCCAACGACCACAAAAGCGCTCTCTCTTCTCCGTATGTGCCTGTGTGGTTCAAGTGTTCAACTCACTCAGCTCCGCATTTCTTCAAACACTTGTCGACATGGACGTCAAAACCCTAACCCTCTATTCTCCGCCTCTCCCTCTCCGAAACCCTAACTCCCACCAACAATTCTTCTCATATGCTAATCGATCGCTCTCTTTCAAGTCACGTCGTCATTTCAGGGTTTCGTTGCGAACCAATCGAAGAATTAGAACACGTTGCATTAGCCCTGTTGAACAAAATCTCGAAGAAGAGAGTTTTAATGTAACCACTAATACTGAATTTGAAGACGTCGAAGAAACTTCTTCGATTGAAATTGGTTCTAATGGAACAGTGGCGGTGGAGGAATTTGGAGGGAAAGAGAGTATTTGGGGGCAAATGAAGGAGATTATCTTGTTTGCGGGACCGGCGGTGGGGCTTTGGACTAGTGGACCTTTGATGAGTCTCATTGATACTGCTGTTATTGGGCAAGGGAGCTCAATTGAACTAGCTGCACTGGGTATAATTTCTTGCTTTTTAAGTGAAATTTGATGTTTTTTATTAGTTGTAATTATTATGGGTTTTGGTTTTGATTATGGGTTTTGTGATGAGTAGGACCTGGAACTGTTGTCTGTGATTATGCGAGTTATGTGTTTATGTTCCTATCTATTGCTACATCCAATATGGTTGCGACGTCGATGGCAAGAGAGGTTAGTTTTGCTTGCTTTTAGGTCAATATAGCATGTTTCATTGTTACAATTGTTTTTCGTTTGTAAAGTGTTGGCACATTTGGAGGACAATGAAATAGTTAAATGGGTTTAGTGGTTCAGAACTAATCAACTTGTAACTAATTCGTATTCTATGCTTTAATGGTTCCGAGGATATATAGTTTAGAATGTGGAGTGTGACAAATGTACCTGGTGCACTTAAACTATAAAGGGAAACTATCTACACGATAGACCGGCATCCTTTGTCGTTGCTTTAGTCATGCAGCTATTGTTTGCTATGTTAATCCTAGATTGGAAAACATGGAAATTGATTTCTCTATATTCAAGCCTTTTAATTCTATTTTGCTTCTTCTTATCCATCAAATATTACTTGCTGGGACTGATCTTCTTGTTAATACTTGTTTCTACTTTTCTGAAGAAAAGCTACCATTTGGCAAAGTAGTTATTTTGTTGCTTTTTACAATTGGGTACCGGCTAAAAACTTGTGATTTTGAATATATAGATTCACTAACTGCTTTATTTATCCATAAATGGAACACACATACACACACTAATAGAGAAAGAGATAGAGAGAGAGGTAGGTGACAGAGCTTCCATGGAGTCTCAACTCAAACTATAAAACCAGTACTAATCGTCAACCAATTTCGTCTTTGTGTCATCACATACTTGTAGTTGAAGACACAACATTGAAAACTGAAAAAGTACAATACATGATATCTTTGTTTTTTCAGCACAAACAAGATATCTGTATACTCTTTTGTCTATAGCAGCATGCATAACTACCTATATAATGCTAATGCAGGATAAAAACGATGTACAACATAAAATATCTATCTTGCTCTTTGTCGGATTCACCTGTGGAGTTGGGATGCTGTTGCTTACTAGGCTCTTTGGTACACAAATATTAACTGGTAATGGTTGCTACTACAAATTTCAAGTACTTATTTATATTATTTGTGTGATAGGGTTGAACTGATTGTGGTTTTCTTTATTATGTTCTGTATTTGACGGAACATTAAGTACAGAAAAGCAAATCAAGCAACTAATTTATTTTTTATTTGTTTTCAGCTTTTGCTGGGCCACAGAATTTGCATATAGTACCAGCTGCGAATACGTATGTTCAGGTTTGTTTACTTCCAGTTGACTCTTTATTAAGTCTCTATTTTGTGTTGCATAATTTGTTTCCCTTATTTTGGTAGAATTGAAAATTTTTCATGGAAATTCCTTGAATGTAGTCTTCATTTCACATACAAATGTAAAAGCGACTCATTAGCATACCTTGTTTTCTCATCGTCAAGAAATGCAACAAAATCAAACTTTCCAACACAATCAAACACGCCATAAAGTATTCAGTTTGAATGAATTTGTCTACTCCATTTTTTTTTCTTGACTTGCAGGTAAGTGCCCTCTTCAATCTTACTTTCATTTTGATAAATACAAGATTTATATAGCAGTTAAAATTTCAAAAATTAAAGAAAATAAACAAAGGATTTGATCCTTCTCATAACAAATAGTAATGGATCAGGTCCTTCTTCAAGACTCTAGCAAAAAGAGCTCTTTCAGACAAAATCAATATTCAAATATATTGCTTAGATCGATTTCTCAAAATACTGAAAATGGGACCAATTTGGTTAAGACTTAAGACCATATGAATAAAGAAGGGTAAAACATAAGGTCAACACGCGTGACACCACTGGTTTATTTTAAAATGATCCCCTCCCGATTCTGTAAATTCTATCTCATCTAATCTGCCCAAAGACAATATATTATGAATGAATTGGTCCACTTTCTTTTGTTTTTTCTAACCAGAAACCTTATGCTTTCACTGTGGAATTTTTGCTCCCTACATATGACCCTTGATTGAATGGTTCAATTGTTTGCTCATAAATCATAACACGTTTCTCATACTTTCTCTTGTATTTTTAAACTTATCTTCTCGTTTCTTTGTATGGTTTATCTTCATTCGTGCCATTTTCTCACCTCTATACAAATTTAGCTATGTTGATGCATTTATCTTTATATTTGAGTGGTTTTAACGAATTAATTTCTTCATCTGATGATAGATTCGCGGCATAGCCTGGCCAGCTATCCTTGTGGGTTGGGTTGCTCAAAGTGCCAGGTATATTAATTTTTTCCACTGAAGTGATGATGTATATTGTTCTTCTCCAAGGTTTGTTATGCCATGTGCTTAATATCTTTACTAGCTTATATTTCTATACTCGTTTGACATCTTGGGGTACTCATTCATAGCTCATTTTCTTGTTATGAATGAATCTTATATGTTCTTAATTTTATCCATCTTCTTTGTGTATCTGTTGTGCTACCAGTCTAGGCATGAAAGATTCGTGGGGACCTTTGAAGGCATTGGCAGTTGCTGCTGCAGTAAATGGCATCGGTGATATTGTGCTGTGTTGTTTCCTAGGGTATGGCATTGCTGGCGCTGCATGGGCAACAATGGTGTCACAAGTAAGCTGATCACAATTTTCAATTTAACCCAATCAGTTACGTTTCAAAGTATGAGTGCTTCCTTACCAATCTCCTAATTCCTAAATGCTTTACCCCCAATATTGTGACTTGTGTCTCTTCAGATCATTGCAGGTTATATGATGATTGATTCTTTAAACGAGAAAGGTTTCAATGCTTTCTCTGTCTCAGTTCCATCGCCTAGTGAACTTCTGCAAATATTTGAGCTTGCTGCTCCAGTTTTCATAACAATGATTTCGAAGGTTTTATTTATTACCGTTTAACGGATTCTAGATGTATTTATGTACAGCATAGTTCATTTTATCTGAGAACCATTGATTTCAGGTGGCCTTCTATTCCTTGCTTACATATTTTGCCACATCTAAGGGTACAATCACCATTGCAGCTCATCAGGTGATATTCTCGCTTTCCAATATTGCAGCTTTGATTCCTTTCTTTATTCTATTGCTTCTTCCAATCTGAAAGGCACCTGTTGGGTTTATAACTTAGTAATTGTGTTACTGCAGGTTATGATTCAAGTTTTCTGCATGTGTACTGTATGGGGTGAACCACTCTCTCAGACTGCACAGTCATTTATGCCTGAGTTGATATATGGAGTGAAACGAAGTCTTGCAAAGGTTAATATTTTTTTCTTTTAATCTATGTAACAATGACACTCTATTCTACCAAAAAAAGTGTGTCCATAACTATCGTGTTGGATGCTCATGTCCAAACTCACTAATACTCCCATTGGACATTCCATGCTTAGATTATCGACTTCTTCACGTATCTTGAAAACTTTCAATTTTATGCTAATGTTACAAGTATACTACAACAAGTTAGCAGTACATGCAGCAATTTTGACCTACAAGGAATGAATGTGATTAATAAAAAAAAAACGTATCGCTTAAAAGTAAATAATAGTGAAGTGTACACAAGTGTCCCTAGCGTACCCCGTACTGTTTTTTTGCCAAACATTTATGAAACTTTATATCCGTGTAACCTTATTGTTATACGTAATTTTTAATTATTATTTTTGTATTTTCAATCCTCCTAGGCTGCAACCCAATTACCTTGTGGTTAGCTATCAGATTGGCTGCAGCTAAAGCTCTTTAAGATTTCTGTAGCAAAAACTGCAAAGTTACGTAATATTTATTATAAATAACATTGAAGGAACAATGTTTAGAATTGCATCCTTTGTTCGAGTTGACTCTTCAGAAATGCTCTAAAAGTTTTGCAATACAAAACAGGCACGAATGCTTCTCAAGTCACTCGTGATCATTGGAGCTATAACAGGAATTACATTGGGTATAATTGGAACCTCAGTTCCTTGGTTATTTCCCAAACTTTTTACAACTGACCAAGAGGTCATTGGACAGGTTAGTTTTGTTTCTCAAATATAATTTCTCTGGTCCCTACCCTGGGTAAAACTAGGTTTTCTTCTTATAATGTTCTTATGATGACTATCAAATTGATGCCGTCTGAGGAAGGACCAGTGAGTTCTGCTGATAGGTGGAAGAATACCGACTGTGGAAAGGCAATATGCCAATTGTTATGGAGCTAAATCTCCTATTTTAAAGTATGAGTAAGCTGCATTAAGTATGTAACTATATAATTTCGGAGTTGCCCAAGACATCTATTGGATTTATTGGATCTGACAAGGAATATAATTAACTTTCCTACATTTATCAAACTTATGAAGGAAAAATGAAAATCAGGTCAATCAATATGGATGATGTGTTCATATAGATAATTGTACAGTCCCCATTTTTCACATTCTTCGTTTCTTTTGTACATGTAGATGCATAAAGTGTTGCTTCCATACTTCATTGCACTAATGGTGACGCCCCCAACTCATAGTCTGGAGGGAACATTGCTGGTAGGTTTCTTGAACCATTTAAGTTCCATTTTTATTTTGAATATATAAAATCTAAAATGATTAATATCAATCAGTTATTAAGCACATTAGACATTAGCATTAGTCTAAGTAAAGTGGCATAATTAACTACTCAAAATCCACTTAAGATTTTTTTTTTTTGTTAATTCCCTCCCAAATGTTCAACTTTTTTGATTTTTTTGTCTTGAAAAAATCATTTGAGTTGAGCAGCTTGGGCATGTGGGGCCCCATACCTTTTTTAGGACAACATTGGTATCATTCCTTGAGAAATAGTGGTTGGCTTGTCAAATTCGAGTTACAATATTCATTACAAACCTGCCTTCAATTTTCAAGCTAACTACGCTATCTTTTTATGATTTAGGATGTTGTTTGATGAATGCATCCTATATTTTGTTTGACTAAATTCGGTTAATGCATTTACTTATTTGCCCAGGCTGGCCGAGATCTCACATTTCTTAGTTTCTCAATGAGCGGATGCTTTTCTCTGTGTGGCCTTATAGTGATGGTATGTCTTCTAATTTTTGGACTGATAATTGTTGAATTCATAATATCTCTGGTTATCATAGTATCAGTTTTTTGCTTCCTTTTACATTCAAGTTTGCTGAGTATTTGATCTTACTTGATATGTATGGTAAATGGGTAATCAAGTACATATATTCACAAATATCATCCTTACCATACCCGAGTCTAGATTACGCTTGACGAATCACTAGCCCCATTTGCCAAGTCAATTTATTCTATCTCGTCTTGAGAACATTGAAACATATTTCACTCTTAACAGAAGTAATCTTTGGGTTCCTTATTGCGATGAATTAGGAATATGTCATTGTATCAAGATATAAGAAGCTTATTATCTGAAGCCATGGGACCAAGTAGAGATTAGTTTACAATCTGATTTTCGTAAAGATTTCATCACCATGGAGATTGCCGCCTCAGTAGTAGACAAACTCTCCTGAAACATCTACTCGGTGAATCTACATTTTAGAATCATTTGTGATTGTTTAATTTCTAACCAGTTGTGGAATTTACATTTTGTTTGTGATCCTATGACTTCGCCAAAAACCAACCATATTCTCATCTAGATATAGGTGCCCCGCCTAATCGGCTAGAAACTCGGAGAAATCTTGATCCAGGTGTTCTCTCCAAAGCATGACTGAACTAGATTTCTTCGATTTTGTTTTAGAGTCTTTGATCCTTGTATTGATAAATTTCATGTGCTTGTAACTTATCAGCTGATGAGCAGTAGAGGATTTGGTTTACCAGGCTGCTGGTGGGGCCTTGCAGGATTTCAATGGGTAAATTTTTAACTCAGTATCACTTTCATTTAAATGTTTTTTTTTTATTTGAACTCTGCCAACTGAACTAAGTTGCTCCTTTTAGATTCGATTCACCCTCGCTTTAAGAAGGCTTACTTCTCCCGATGGATTACTTTACTCGGAGGAGTTCAGCCAGCGCCACATAAAGAAGCTGAAAGTTGCTTGAAGATACAAGAAATCCTTTCTTAGCGAATGATTCATATATTTGTCATCTCCAACTATAGCTTTACAGTGAAGATTTGGGCCATCCCCAATTCAGAGCTTCTTATGTACGACTGTCCGTCATACTCAAACCAGTTGCACTTGTGTGATGCCAACATGCCCAATTCAGAGCACTCGTAAGAGGTGGTATTGTTGCAGTTTACACTCTTCTAATGGTGTGTTCTTCATTCTTGAGGATTAGTGTTGTGTCATTCAAGTAATCCGTGATAGTTTGATCTGAGCTAATTAGGGCATGCTCTTCCAAATTGTAATATATTGTTGTATAACTGTAGTAATCTTTTTACCCCTCGCTAATAGAAAAAATAGTTGCTCTTCTAAGTAGTTGATTAGTTTGAAAAATGTCGTTAACAACTTGTATTAGTTGCAAGACGCAGGAGAATTGGTAATCAAAATGGCCATACTCCCGATCAAAACAATTCATTTTTGTATGTCAAAATGACCTATCTAGAATTTACTTTGATTTGCCTTATTGTACACATTGTTTCTATTTCAAACCAACTTTGTGATGGCTGAACTTTAAAATTTTAAAACGCACTGGATTCATTTATTTTTCATTTCTTACCATAAAATATCATTCCCACCAAATGTTTACACATTTTATCTATCATCCTAGCAAAAAATCGATGGTAAATTTTCAATACTAAACTGAAGGTGTAACTTGGAATATCTACGGTAGGAATGACACAAACAGAAAATAACTAGCAAGTGGATCATCCTCTCAAGTCTCAAGGGATCATTGTATTTTGAAGTTTGCAAGCATATGTATCATTAGGCAAAAATTGGCATCCCAATCTGGACTATATAACTATCTAGGGTTGGATGAACCATGTTGTGTGTCACAGCGCCAGTAATTGGGCAAGTTCTATACGAAAATTTTCGCTTTGATTACACCCTGTGAGGCAAATATGGTTTCTACTTAGTTTCAGTCCTATACACACAGTTGTTTGCATACAATTAAACCAATAAGGATTGAAAAGAAAATATTCGTAGAATTGTATTGAATATAAGCTAACTCTTACCTAATCTTGTGGAAACAAGAAACCTAAGATTTCTTATTTTATTATGACTTTCCTATTCTGTAACATTTATAGACTCTTTTTTTTCTTTAACTCTGACCTAACCTTGTGTCGCTAGTGTCTTCAACAAAACCAACCACATCATCCAATTTGTCCCATAGAGCCTTCAATTTGGTAGAGTAGGTACTCACATTCATCGTCCCTTGAATGCAACCATGGATTTTAGATTCAATATTATAGATCTGCAATAATTAGTTTGTGCATACTTTTCTTTCAAATCAGTCCATACATTATAAGCCAATTCACAGTACATGGTACTTGCCTGGAGGTCAAGTGAGATGGCGTGAATGAGCCATGATTTCACTAAGTTGTTGCAACGATTCTATTGTATTAGTTCATCGTTATTGGCATTGTCGCCGAGTTTTCTGATAGAACCATCAACAAAACACAACTTGTGTTTGGCTTTGAGACCCATGGTCATCCCTCGACTCTATATATAGTAATTAGTAGGAGTAAGCGGCTGTGAAACAAGAGTCACTCCAGGTTGATCAGAGTGGTGAAGATAACATGGATGATGAAGATTGTCATATGGTGAGGTGGTGGTAGTGGAACCACTGCTTGTATTGTCACTCATGGCGGTGGCGATTTTGTGGTGTACTAGTGGATCTAAACTCTGGGTCCAAATAGTTTTTTTTTCTCAAGCTATGGTGGTCCCCCCCCCCCAACACTCCGTCTTCCTCATTAGAGTGATGAAGGGGGCTATATTGACTCATAGGTTACCTATTCCCTCCCAACACTCCTATTATTGGGTTCTTTGTCTGTCGAGCGAGAGTGATAAAGAGGGTTCATGTGGGAAAGGAAGAGGAGGTTGCCAACGACGTGAGAAATGCTCTTTTCGTTCTGGTTTGAGCTCGTTCAATTCGACTCTGATCATGGATTGTTTACATCAGTTAGTGGGATGAATTCGTGGAGAGATCCGTCCAGTTGTACTGTGTCGATCGCCAATCTACACGATACGTGACGAAATATAGACACTGTGATGGGAAGCTGGATGATGGTCTGGTTGGCTAGCTAGTGATGATGGTTGTAGGATGGAGAATGGTGATTTGTTGGTTGGAGAAGGGTTTGATTCATCAGATAAAGTGGCTCTGCGGCTAGGGTTTAGTTCAGTAGAGAAATTGGCTCTGATTCCATAAAAAGAAAGTATTCGTAGAATTGTATTGAATTGTTGTATAATTTCTTGATTGAATAGAAGCTTATATAAACCAACTTTGACTTAACCTTGTGGAAATAGGAAACCTAAAAATTTTATTCTATTATGACTTTTCTAACATATTCTATACTAACTTTCCTATTCTGTAACATATTTAGATTTTTTTTCTTTAACACGTGGCATTTCTATACAAATTTTCTGCTTTGATTACACCCTGTAAGGAAACTAAGGTTCCTGCTTAGTTTTAGCTCTAGACACAATATTCTTTGCATACAATTAAATCAATAAGGATTACACAAAACACACTCTGTATTTGGGATAAATCCCTTAGTTTATTGCCTTGATGTATGAGCACCGACTCAATTTGAACAAGTTATAGGATCTCACAAGATTACTCCAGCAATCTATATTTGACACAAGTTTGCTCCTACAAACTCATATCTCCATCTTTTATCCTCCCAAATGCCTCATAAAATGGATACATCATTCAAAACTCTGCAATAACTAAATATCCATGTGTCAATCAAGCATTTGCCACCAAAGAAACCAACCTAACCAATACATTTCATTACATGTCCAAATGCAAGCCTTCTTGTATTCAAATACTCAAATCAGGCTTGCAAGCCTTGGTCGAACATTCATACTAAGCCCAATGATGCGAGCATCCATACTCTAATTTGATGGCCAATCGTCCGTCGTCAGTCCATCACCACACACCACCATCCATGCGTGCATCAATCATGCGTGAGTCCCCCCACGCAGTCTAGACCGTCAGCCATCCATGCATACGCGGAGCATGCATCGTGCAAGCATGCATAATCCTTGGTTTGTCTATCCATTACTAAGCCAATGTGCCTCATGATTGGCTTGTGTCCCATGCATGTCTAGTCAGTTCTTCGGTCATCTCATTTATCCTCAAGTAATCCCAATTCATTCTCAAGCATGGCAATGCACCGACTTTACATCCATCTTGACAAATACTTGGGAGACACCTTCCTCTAATGTAGACTCTAAGCACTTGGGGCATTTTTCAAAAGGAAACATTGGGGATTGAAACCATCGGGAATGCCACTAGATCACCCTTGACTTAGGCATTCCCTACTACACTGACTTCGACATACATTTTCATTATAATTACCCTTACAAGACCCATACCAACACCTGTTTATGGGCAAAACCCTTGTACAAAACCAATCCATACAAAACATACAAATAAAGGTAACATGAACATAAACATGAACATTGCTCTGACACTGTCCATGGCATAAAGTGATCCAACATCCATACTTGGTCACCTTTACTAGAGTTTTACTGTATTCTTCACTTGGATCCGTCCAACAAAGCCTTCCAATTTTCATCTAGCAACTTGGCACACACATGCCTTCACTTACATTCAGCCAATGCACGCATATGTATGCATCAAGATGTTGGTTGATCTATGATGAGTTACCGAGGGTCTGATAAACCACCCCAACTAAACCTGCTTGACATCCTCGCCGAGGTTTTCAGCATCAGACTCATTGATCATCCTAATCCCGATGAGTTTAGGATGCACAACATATGTATCTGAGCCTTCCACTTCCTCAAGCAACAATGTTGCCAACCTTCATTTCTTGGACAATCCCTCGCACGATGTGGTCCACCACATATGAAACACCCTGTTTCGGACTATGTGGTATTATCTTTCCCTCCATCAGTCATTACATTTGTGTTAGCATGTCCATTTTCTTTCCACCATCATCCCTTGATGGTGTGAACATTTTCTTTCCCTTGTCGAACTTCTTGTCTAATCCACCCTTTGATGATTCTTGGACCACCCTGTAATCTACCAAGCCACCCGCAACAACCAATGCTTGCGATAGATCCTTGACACCAAGCCTATGCAATTCCATCTGCGCCCATGGTGGAACTACATGAATGAAATTGAACAATTTGTCCTCATCACTCATATTGCTAACCTCCAACATGAGTGAAGAGAATTGTTTTACATAGTCTCGCGGCGATCCAGTATGCTTCAACTTCCTCAACGACTCCCAGGCCATCCATGCAATATTTGTGGGCAAAAATTGGTCCCTCAATTCAGTCCTCATTGTCTTCCATATCTGGATCAGAGGCCTACACCTTGCAACATCACCATCAAAACATGCGCTCCACCATAATTTTGCATCTTTAATGAGATACATATTTGCATGACCGACTTGCTCTTCATCAGGGGTGTGGATAGTCTTGAAATATTGCTCCATATTCCATATGAAGTTCTCTAGTTCCTTGGCATTTCTATCTCCCTTGAAGGCATTGGGTTATGAAATTCTAACTTTTTCTCTGGGCAAACCCCTTTGCCCTTGAGGAACTGTCGCAATAACCCTCTTTAATACTAAAATTTCAACCTCAAAATTTGAGGTTGTGTCCCTGCAAAACGTAATCTTCTTATAATCATTATGAACGCCAAAAATAATTTTCTTCTAATCATTATTTTTTCCTTGTAAAGTAGCTTCCCGACTCCATAGTATTTTCTTGCGATGCTTTTCTCATATCTTTGGAAAAAGGAAAATGTACTCAAAATCCCTTTAATTTCATATCAACTTAAGTAAAAACGTTGGTTGTAGTTATCTATTCTAGGAAGTCCTTAATCAAATAACTTATATTCACTGAAAAAGGATAATATTTAATTTTTTTGTTTTAAAAGATGCCTTGAGTCAACTCATACCGTCATAAGAAGGTTTTCTCTTCATTTTTTGAAATTTGTATATTGCTTTTATGAAATCAGGTTTGCGTCAGCGATCACCTTCTCAAAGAGAAAAAAAAAGGTGTTAGTATAGTCAAACTCAAAGAGTTTCTAAACCATGAAAATATGATTGTCATTTTTTAGACACTCATTTTCTCAAGAGTGATTCTTATTGTCGAGGAAACCAGCGAGGAAAAAGAGGTGGAGGGGGGTGAACCGTTCATCCCCCTCGGGATATGCGCACCAAAAAAGTGGGCACACATCTCGAGGGGGTGAACGGTTCACCCCCTGCCGCCTCTCTTTCCTCGCTGGTTTCCTCGACAATAAGAATTTCACTTTTCTCAAACAAGAACTTTTCAACAATTCTCTGCTGGGAACTATTTTGAACGCCAAAAGTTACTTTCTTCCAATCATCCTTCTAACGGATTCTATCAATTTCAATGTCTATTAGGGAAAATGGGCTTCTACCTTTTCAAAGTCTATTAAAGCGATCATATGAAAGGTAACGACTTTCAACCAAAATTGTGTATTTTACTGATTTATTAAATAATGAACATCTTGATCACAGCACCAGTGGTCTAGTGGTAGAATAGTACCCTGCCACGGTACAGACCCGGGTTCGATTCCCGGCTGGTGCATTTGTTTTGTTAATTTTTTTATGCTTCAAGTTTATTGAAGGTTGTGAAGATTTTACAGCAACGAAAGTACACATAAAATACACTGCCCATAGCAACGATTACAATGTAGAGTTCATCTGTGAAAATAGGGCAGCACCATATGCAGCTTTGGTTTGAGCTGCTCGACTTACAGGCAAACCAAGCACCCTTGATCATATCTCAATCCATTTCTCATTTTTAGACCCCCTCCAACAGTGAACACTTTTCCACTTCAGTTGCACCCAGATCCTTCAACAGCCTATAAACCTTAGCCTGTAGTAACATTTTGGAATAGTATAAATTGATCAGGAACAAGGAAGTAACATGCCCATTTAATACGTAGGTGATATTAAAAACTTCAGTGTCCAATTGTTAGGGAGTTAACAACAAGGCTTTATCTACTTCAATTCGAGCAATTGATTCTAGAATGCCATGTAAATAGTCTGCATCACATTCAGGCCGCAGATGTATTATGCATGTTTACATTATTTTGGTTAGAAATTGATTCTAGAATGCCATGTAAAGAGTTTGATATTTTATTTTGGTTAGGTTGTGTAGCACCTGCTGCAATGAAAGCGGCTATACTATCTGTTGTTCCGGTGCAGACAACACAATCTTTAGAGAAACCTGAACACGCTTAGTAAGGTCAGAAACAACTTTAACATACAAAAGTTCAAAACAATCTAAGTACATAAATCCAGCTATCTAATTAAACATCTTGTAAAATCAACATTTAGGTATATGCTTTAGAGACCTTGATACGAATCTAATAATACTTGTCAAAATTGAGAACCTAGAGCACCTTGCATCAATATATATCCCAACCTAACCAACTGATGGGTCAGGTTTCAGTGTGACTTTAATCTTAAAAGGCCTTCGTGATAGAGAATTCTGAGTTTTTTTAGAAATGTTTTTTCCCCACATGGGATTAATATTTACTAGCTCGAACCAATCCATATGTTCAACAATCTCTAGTCCACCTCGGGGAGATTCTACCTCTTGTAGTTCACAGTCCAGTGCCTGGGATTCTATCTGCAATGTCCTAGTTCCATCTGGAACTCTCCCATTTATACTTCTCTACCTTTAGCACTTACCTCATCACCATATATCTTGTCATACCGAGCTAAGAAGAGGTGCAAAATTTATATATACATCAAACCAAAGATGAGGAGCAAAAAATGACAGGATCATTATCTAGGGAAATGATCTTCTCACTTCTCAGCACTGAAAATGACCCTGAAACTCTATCTATCCCCAAAGCTTGTGCTTCCTATGATCTACTTGGGGACAAAAGTCGACAAAACTAGTTGAGTTTACCCTTTTTTTTATTTTACTTGCGGCATCTTTATCAGTTTATGGTGTGTTGACCAGTTCTGGTCTTTAATGGGTTCTGGGATCCTATAAAAACCCTGCTCGCCTTCCAAAAAAAAATGTACATTTTAGGCAGTTCACAAAATGAACTGCTGCACTCATGACAGCAATGAGTTGCAACAAACCAAAGTAGGAGGAACTACTCATGGGAATAGTACATTTCTCATTTAATCATATGTATGTCATTATTCTTAAATTGGAAGGTTTGATTGAAGCTAATCAGCTATAGCTCATTTCCTCACAAAACACAGAAATTATAGACATGAACATTACATTTGTCTATACCTGGTACATTTCTCTAAAGCAGCTCTCTCATGACAGCAACCAATGCAAACTATAAGGACTTGAGGTGTCTCCTGTTGTAGTTAAATTTATCCAAAAATATGCTTTGCATATAAAAGATTAGACACTCGTCAAATTACTAGTAGATGTAAATCATCAGGACAATATAATAAAACTAAAAGTCCTTGCTAGTAAGCTTCAGCATATTATTAAACATACCAAATTGCTCTCTGACATCCTCTTTTAATGCGCCAATAGAAGTTCCAGGAGCTGTCACAGAAGGTAGCATGTCTGAATATGGCTGGGAAACCAACCAGTTTGGATAGGTTTCACCTTCAGGATCATATCTTGAAGGAATTTTGTAATGAGAATGATTTCTATATATTGTATATTGTGCAAACTCTTACAACATATATATACAATTTGTAATGAGAATATCCATTGAAAATATCCATTATTCTAGAGCCTATTCTAGGTAATGACATCAATTACATATAATCAATTGCGATTATTTCCTTCAGTTGTGATTCTTTCCTTCAATATATCCAACCAGCAATAAGCTGACAATTTCATACATCCGTCTTTCATATATAAGCGCGTAGAGAAAAGGAAAGAAGCTCAAAAGAAGAACCATGTCGCTCTAGAGAAGCAAAAGTGGAGTAAAACCTTCAGAGCACTATTGTAGTCTGAGATGCCAAGCTTCCCATGAAGAAGCCACAAAAGCCAATCCACTTGATGCAACAAAATGGCAGTGTCTTTATCCGAATCATGGGTTTTCCACCATGACACAAGCTTGCAGAGGATCGAAGATAAAGAGAGAAGAAGAATGAATGAATGTGATGATTTATTGTTGAATCAGAAAAGTACATGTTTATATACAAGTAAATCTACCAAAAATACAAAGATTATTTCCATACACAAGATTATGTTTGTAGCCAGGAATAAGTTCACTGATTATAAGAATCATGGAGATGATTTGTTGCCAAGAATAAGTCCAGATACATATATCTGCAGCCAATAATCAGTGAGAGGATTATGGCTTATCAGAAGAACCAGTGCAGACTGTATAGTTTGCTGGAGAAATGGACTTGACCATTGGTAGCGCATTGGGGCAGCTCTGATCATTGTAAAGTAGAGGTTTACATAATGGTTCCTTGCTCTTGCTGCAGTTTTATTTTTGTTGCAAAGTTCAGCAAATGTATCTACAAGGGAATAAATACAACACATCTATATGGTATCCACCTGTCTATTATCACGGTTGTTGCAGAGGTCCCGTTGATGGATACATAAGCAACCAGCAGACGGAAACTAGCTGGGACATCTTGAAGTAGCAAGAAAAGTGCCTTTCTCCATGAGCCCGCTCAATCTGCTATGTTTCCACTCTGTCTAGAAAACCAAATACAACCTCTAAGTTTATATAGCATTCAGACTACAAAATGATAACTCAAAGATTCAATATGACTCATCAGAGACACTGGATGCACAACCCCAACAAAGGGTATTGAAAAGCTAAACCGCAATGTCACCCTCATTTAACAAACTCTCTGCTTTTCAATTTTGAACACAGACCAATAATATTTTCACTATATATATATCCATGCATTAAGTGTTAAGCACCACATTTTCTATGAATTTGGAAATATGACACTAATAGATTCAAGGACTACGGAATATAAACATACCATACATTGTGAGTATTCTTGTTTTCCCTCAGCATGGTTCACGGGTTTCTAGTCAATCAGTGCATAACATGTTCCCGTGACCGATCTAGGTGGGGGCACTTGCTCCCACTGAATTTAAAAAAAAAAAATTGAGTTTTTATTTTATTTTATTTTATTTTTTATGTGGGGGCACGTTGACCCTGACGACGCAGCACTGCTCCACCCCTTCTCTCTCCCTCTATTCTCTGCCATGCCGACAACTCGTATCGCCCCTTTCCTCTTTTTTGCCCCCTCTCTCCGTTTACTGTGAGACTGATAACCGCTCTGTCTCCTCCTCTCTTCTTCTCCCTCCATTTCTGCTTGATTTATTTCTCTTTCCCACCATCGCTTCCAGCCACCGGCAATCTCAACATCTCTTGTATACTTTGAGAAAGAAAGATTTTATAAGTATTTTCTCGAGATAATTTCGTATCTCGTGGTCTAGTTTTTTTATTTTATTCATAAGATTTTTCTAGAAATACATAAAAATTTGGATTCATTAATTTTTTTCTCAAGATACATATTTGTATTTCGAGTGTGTGGGTTATTATTTAAATAGCATTTTGGTAATCAACGTGAGCTTATTAACAGTCCATGCATGTGAATTGCTAGTCTAGGTGAGACTGTAGTAGTGATTAATGATGGAATAACCTCTAATTAGTTATATTTTTGATAAAGGCAAATCGCAAATAACCCAAATAGATTGATCAAATTACTCCCCCAATAGATTCATCATGTTGCCCCCTTCAACAAAAATCTTGGCTCCGTCACTTCCTGATGTGCCAAAGTCTATCCCAAGATATAGTTTTTTGTTTATCTGAATACCATCACCTTCAACATTTCCAATTCCACTGAGGGCCATCACTTTTTTGTTAATCTTTGTTGCGAAGCTAATTGTTCGATTTCTCACAATAAATTTCATTGAGCATTGAGTTCCTATAGTTTCATCATTAAGGAGGAAAACAAAATCAAGTAATCATTTTGCACTATACTATATGTTCAAAATCACTCACTACTTACCACACCAGTTTTCATAATTCATTTACAATAAGGACTAAACATCATTTCACTCGTCACACACTAATATAGAAATTTATATACCATTAACATACCCCTCTATCTCAAAGACAATAACAATGTAATTTAGTCCATGCATTGGTTGCACTGGAAATTTTATGGTTTCAGTACTCACTGAACTGATTTTCCACCTACTTATGGTGGGAAAATTTTTCCCACTACCCCAAAATGAACCAAACTAAACATTCTTAATGGGTTTTCCCATGTATGATGTGCTGAAACGCGGAAAGAGGGGGTAATGCGTCCAAATATGTTCTCCTCGAGATTTGACCTACAAAACATGATTAGATTGTCAAAGACCATTTTATTGGTGGTCGAAGGCACTCCGATACTTGAGTAAAATAGGAAAGAAGATGAATTTGGTCTGAGTATAGTTGTAGGGCTTTTCATATGCACCTTCCTCTTATATATATATATAATAAGAGTAATTAACTCTGTACGTGACTTAAGCATGCACGACATAATGAAAGGGGACGTTTCCTATAATAATCTTCTCTTTCAGTGAGATGCGACCTTGGGGAGAGATTTCCGCCATGACTTGTCTCATTTGTAACGTCTATTTTCTCTTATGAAAAAATTTGTTTGGGTTTGACACTTGGGCCTTTAGCATTTGTAGTGGTCCATCATTAATGCCTCTATGGGCTTTAGTGGTTGAACCTATTAATTGTCCCTAATGAGAGATGATTTATGCCATGTATTCGACCATGATCGAATGACTGTTTTGATGTATCATCAAGGGGTACCTTGTTGGGGATGATTTGAGAAAGGAGAAGGGAAGAGCAAATAGTGGATAGTAAAAGGTCGATAGCATCTCTGGTTGAATCCTTTGGCTTCTAGTTCTCAAATTAAGTAGGTAGACTTTAGCTTTGGGGATAACAGACAGAGAGGTAGAAGAGTGGGTGGCCTGTATATTTTGGAAGTTTATAAAATCAAATTACTTTGTTATTACTTTGTGCAAAATAATTTTCTGAGTTAATGGTATTTCACTGAAATTTGGAGAAAATGTGTGAATTAATGTCAACTATATAAGTTTTAGCTTAATGCAAGAACATAGGTTTGTGTCATTTAATAATTGATTAGTGATTTTCGAGAGCTGAAAAAATCAAAATAATGTAAAAAAAGAAAAAGATACCGTGCTTAGTTACTTTGTCATGTCGAGACAATGATATTGAGGGGTGCGAAAAATTCAATTGTTCTCATTCCGGTGTATCTAAAATTTCATATATTTTGTATGACAAACCATGTCATATTTTTAGAATGTTTTATGTATATAAAATCAAGTATTTATGTGTTCTTATATTCACCGCATCCTCTACAATGTAAGAACAACTACTAAAATCCAATTAACAACACACTGTACTATATTATGATTAGTTTTTTTTTTCCCTTTAATTTAATTAAATGAGATATTGGAGAATACTAAAATATAATTAGAAATATAATTATCCAAATAGGATTTTTTATATTACTTGATTTGCAAGTACACAATAATTAGCATTAACGGTAAATAAGAACATGGAGGAACCTAGAGAAACTAGGAGGAACCGAGAGAAGCCACAAATGAGGTTAACTCTGATTAATGAAGGAGAAGATAATTCACGATTGGGTCCATATGTCAATTTAGGGATAAATAAGATGTGCTTTGTGAGATTAAAGAGTGACATTATCTTGTCTGTGAATTTCCATTTTTGACATTGATCACAAAATTAAGTAGTGAATGATAATGGTTACCTCAATTTAGCTTAAATATAAATGATACCTCATAGATTTATATGAAATACGATTTCATGCAACAGAACATATCCTTAATACCATGTTGATGATACCTGATATCTTAATATGTCTAATGGCAGATATTAAAAAAACATGTTAATAGACCACAATACTCTTAGATGGAATAGTATAAAAAAATAAAATAGAACACGAGAGCAGTTCTAAATGTCGAGGGAACGGGCGAGGAAAACGGGTGAGGGACGTGACGTGGCGGGGTGGACACTCCACCCCGCTTGAGATGCGTGCATTAAAAATGGCGGCACACATCTCGAGCTAGGTGGACGGCTCCCACCCCGCCACATCACGTCCCTCGCTGGTTCCCTCGACATTTAGAATTCCTGGGTGCATATAGCAACAGTCGCTGCCGTCCTCAACAAACATTTGTCCCTCTTCCATTCCATGTCAGCTCAGCTGGATGTCTCCCCATCCAACATACCCAAAACCAAATTACTCATTTTTATTCTCAAGGACCCCATCTTTAAAAAATTCAAAATACGTCCCCATTTCTGAGCGAGAGTTGCGTTCTCTCCCACGTCCACACTCCTCCACGAGCATGATTACGGTTTCTGGTCGGGCATGTTTGGTGCGTGACTGAATGGTATCAGACACGTGCATCGCATGATGTCAGCCACGTGAATGGCTTGAAAAAAACAAAAAAAAAAAAAATCTGAATTGAACCTAAAATAGGGGGAAGAGGCTTTCCAGGCATGCCAGAGCAGGCATCGTAGAATTTTTGCTCCTCCACATGCCATGCTTAGAGACTCTTTCGTCTTCAACTCTCTCTACTCACTTGTCTTAAAACACAAGCCAAGCAACCCAAACACACTTTCCTCTTTATCACTCTCTCTCTCTTTGCGACATTTCTACAAACACTCACCACGCATTACGAAGAATATGTGACATTTCGAACAAAAACTCACTCAAATTCGAAATTCCACCGATTCGCGAGCAATGGCGTTCGAGTACCAGAAGCCATCGAGTTCATACTCTGATTCGTCTTCGACTTCGTCACTCGCGAACGGGAGACTTGTCGTGCCGATCTCTTGCTCGTCTTCTCCGGCCTCGCCGGTCAATCGGTCTAGTAGTAATGTGTTAGCTCCTGCTACCAGATCCACCACCAATACGCCGACGCCGAGTCTCAGTCGAAGTGACTCGCTCTACTGCGGATCTCGAGGCATTGACATTGGTGGTGCTCCGCTTGAGCTTGATTTGGCTGAGGAGTTCACTGGTGAGCCGATCAGTGCGCCCATTTCTGCTGATAGCATTTCCGTCACTGTTCGATTTCGGCCTTTGAGGTGTGGATTTGGATCTTGAATTGAGCGTTAGGTTTTTGAATTTGAAAGATTTGTAACTTATTGGAAGTTAAATTTAGATTGCCGAGTTATTAGTTTTAAATATTGTGCATTGGGTGTCAATTGCGAGTTAATGAATGTTAAATTAATGTGAATTGTTTTGTTTTCGCAGTTCTCGAGAAATTCAGCGAGGAGATGAAATTGCATGGTACCCAGATGGAGACTATACTGTTCGTAATGAGTATAATCCGGCTACTGCTTATGCTTTCGGTAAGTTATCCAAGTCACAATTTAAGACTTCATTGTTGAAATTATGAATGTTACTTATTCATTTATTGATGTGACAATGTGGATGAACGTATTAGTTGCAAAGTTAAAAGATACTATATAATGTGGAACTATTGCATAAATGACATATACATGGGAGAGGAAGAAATGAGGGATGATCATTTTCGTCAACTTTTTAAAATTATGGCTGTCAATTGGATCGGATTTTTTAATCTCATTTCGGATTTGACAAAGGTAATTTTAACAAAATCAAAATCCATTGAAAATCCTATTTAAAATAGTGTTTGCAACATCAAAAAGGCAATTGCAGAATCAAGGAAGAAAAATATGGAAACAGTGAATCAAGATCTAGATGGAATTTCCCACAACATACTGAGATTCTGGGAATGGCAGTAGAATCAAAATTGTGGAGCATAATTGGAAACGGGACAGATGAAATCAGCTTTTCCCTCAACTATTCAATGCAAGTTCGAAGAAGAATGGGTTTATTTTGCGAGTTTGTTTTCCAATTGGGACTACAGAGTGGCTGGAATTTCCACTTGAGAAGAGAGATGTTCGACAGTGAAATGGGATAGCTGGGAGAGCTAATTCAGTTAATCACCGATAAACAGCTTAAAGAAGAGGATGATTGAGTCTTTTTTTTTTTTTTTGAAAGGCAAGCGTGCCGCCGGTGGGTATAGAACCCAAGACGTGGGGGTTAAACCACCACAGCCTTAACCATCCAACCAGGCTAGTCTGAGTCAACAATAGAGATGGTTTCTATTCTAAAGCTGATTACAGATGTGTGTATGTGGGAGGCCATGGACATAATATATTTGACACAGGTGGGATTCCAAAACACCTCCCAGAATCTGCTTTGTCATGTAGTTACTAGTGCAAGGGAAACTTTAAACAAGAGACAATTGATAACAAGGGGAATGCAGGTAGAGGGAGCTCGTGGCCTGTGTAATGAGACTGATGAAATTGAAGTACTGATCAACTTCTGTTAAATTGTAGTATATCCACGAATATTTATGTCCAGGTCCTCATTGAGTATTGTCTTGTGAAAGTGGTTAACGGTGGCTTTCAATAATGGGTTCATGAATGGAAAATAGGGAATCTCAATTGACTAGTTGCGTGCTTATGGAGGTGTATACCACGTGCAATTGCATGAATTATTTGCAAAGAAAGGAAAGCAATAATTTTTAAGGAACTGGGCAGCCACTAAAACATTGCTCCTCCCAGTGATATTGATTCTTTAGTATTGGCCTCCATAGCAGCTAACCTTCGCTTGGATGGATGATTTAATTGTTTTGTGGGATGGTTTTATTTTTCGTGAAAATAAACTTTATCATGTTAACTTTTGCACCCCTTAGTGAGTCTCTCTTTCTCACCAAAGAGGTTTATCATCAATAATGTTTTGCTTTAAAAGTTTTGACTTGTCTCATCAAACAAAAAATCTGATGTTTTTTCACCTTGTCTTATTGTGTTTTGTGATGGAGACACAAAGTATGATAATCTTATTGTTTTGACTAAAGTATGACAATCTTGATGTTTCGGTAGCTAAGGCAAATGTGTGTGTCTTTGCTACAATGCACCATTCGCATGTTCTATATCTAAAAATGCCCCATTCACATGTGTTTTCGGAAACAATCTTTGGGTGTTGGATTATGTTGCTTGATATGGAACTCCTTTTTGGCAAGTTGATTATTTGGCTGGTCTGAATATAAATGGGTGTTGTTGGTGTCACATATTTCATCTTAGTTGCATATGTGCTCATAAATGGTGTTGTACTATTCTATTACAGATAGAGTTTTTGGACCTTCTACAATTTCGGAGATGGTCTATGATGTTGCTGCTCGACCCGTCATCAAGTCTGCAATGGAGGGCATAAATGGTATTCTGTTGTCTAAGTTTCTAAGTTTCAGTTCCCACTACCTACTAAAAGCAAGCAAGTTTTATTAGGAAATAGAATTGATTGCATTCAATATGTTCATTTTCCATGTTTTTGTCCATTTTTATTCTGTTATCTGGGAGTTTTCTGGTTGAAGTGCTTTTGTGAATCAAATGTCCCAGCTTCTTAATGGAAACATGCATTTATTTGCAGGGACCGTTTTTGCCTATGGGGTCACTAGTAGTGGGAAGACACACACAATGCATGTAAGTACCTGTTACACTGTTTGGCTCATTTGCTCTCAATATATACTGTATAGAAATCATAAAGCTGAATAATCTGTGATGGATTGTTAATTGGATTGCTCTAAATTTGTAAAAGTAAAAACTGGCCTGCATTCGGCTGATTGAGACTTTTATCATGTTCTTTATTGTCCCTTTGTTAGTTCAGGCAGTTGGGTCGAAATATGATACTGGGGTTTTATTCAATACCCTTTGTCAAGATATTTCTCATTCTATTGGACAATTGTGGAAAGGGTTTTTCACTTAATTATAGCTTATAAGCTAAAATGTAAGTAACATCTCCATTAAAAGAAATATCACGATGCTAGTGTATTACCCGTGTTGTTGGCATGATAGAAAGTGGGTCGTGCCATTTGCGAAAGACATCTGCTGTAGAGAGTTCTTGCCGAACTTTGATTTTCTAAAATATGGAGTCCAGAGTCTTTGTTTGAATGTGCTTTAAGACGGTTGTCTCGTTCTTTGATAAATATTGAAAATACTTACAGTGTAAAATGCAGTAGAAGTTTTTTTTTTGGGTGAAAAATACAACGTAAAATATTAAGTGTTTGTATATATTAATCATTAATTTCATTGGAAAGATCTTTAAAAATGTATTTCAACGATGCCAAGTTCACAAAAATTCGACAACTAAGTAGAGAGTTATGATTATTTTCATTTCGAGAAAAATAAAACGCAAAACTCTCTCTGCCACATGTACGTTCAACAAACTCATTTTAAGTTTTATGTCTCTTTTCTTTAGCCATTCTACTTGCTTCATACTTTCAAACATTCCATTATAGATAATGAATTTCAACACCCCACATCTTCCTCAACTCTCAATTCTAGCCCTCTTTTATCTTTAATTCTTTTTTAATAGTAAAATCCCTAGCTAATTTGTGAGATAGAGAAGTGTACTACATGTGCCGTTGATGTGGGTCATGGCATTAGGGTTAAACTCGACCAAAAGTTAAAAAAAAATATTTTCAAACTGCGGAAGTGAGTTCTCCCCAAATTTTGACTTTGTCAAATATGAAGTGTGGGTTCTTTGTTTGAATGAGCATAAGATACTTGTTTCGTTCGAGAAAAATATTGAAAATACTTATGGCGTGAAATGTATTTGATGTTTTATCCAACATAAAATACATATTAAAAAACCCTAGCCGATTTGTAAGATAGACTAGTGTTTTACCAGTGCTGTTGGCACGATAGAAAGTGGGTCATGGCATTAGGGTTAAAGTCGATCGAAAGTTTTGGAAGAAAAAAACATTTTCAAACTGCAAAAGTGAGTGCTCCTCAGACTTTGACTTTGTCAAAATATGAAGATCGGGATATTTGTTTGAATGAGCATTAAGATACTTGTTTCGTTCGAGAAAATATTGAAAATACTTATGGCGTGAAATGTGTTTGATGTTTTATCCAACATAACATACATTTTTTTAAAAAGTATTTGTATTGATCATTGATTGAATTGAAAAGATTTAAAAATGCATTTTAACGGTACCAATTTTACCAAAATTCGACAACTACATAGATGGTTATGACAATTTTCATTTCGAGAAAGAAAACAAATTTTTTTCTTTCCGCCACATGTACATCCAATTTATTTTAAGTTTTATGTTTCTTTTTATTTTGCCCTTCTACATACTTTATAATTACAAACATACCATTATAGAAAATGAATCTCAACCCTCAACATCTTACTCAACTCTCAATCTTAGTTTTCTAATTCTTTTACCTCCAAATCCTTATGAATAGTAAAACACCCAGCTGATGTAACTTGTGAGATAGATAGTTAGGGATATTCTTCATACCTAACAAAGGGAGCACTCCTTTATTAGTTGAGGAAAAGTTGTAGATTTCTTGCATTACATTGTAATTGGTGCTGTACTTCCTGGTATGCAGTTTCCTTGTTAATATACTGTCATGTAACTGTTTAGTTGTTGTGCAGTAATATAGAAGAACACTTATTGTGACAATTCGGATTCCCATCCAGCATTTAACAGCAGAACGTGTGCCACCTGGAAATTTCCATAAACCCACTTATTTGGTGGTTATGTTCTTCACTACATATGAAATCTTTCTGAATGTTCATTAATTTTGTCCATATTATATGTGGCAAATTGGTGGATTTGTTTAGTATCCTTGGTAGTTCTTTGGGTGATATGCTACTTTCTCCCCAATAGTCCTTAAATTACATTGAAGAGAGACATATCACTTGAGCTTTCTTGGAGTTCAATGAAATGATTCTGAAAGCGTGCCCACGATTCCTCTATTACAAGGAGGCATTTACTTACTTGCAGCGAAGCAGATTGTTCCATTGTCCAAAAATTTCCACATTTTCTAACAATCATGTTTTAATTCATAAGTCAAATATGTGCTAAAAGTTGTAACATTTTGAAAACTCTCCTTGAGCAACTAACAAAGAGAGTATGAGACACGTTAGTACTTATTCAAATAAAATGAACTTAGTGTCAGAAATTCATATCATGTTCTTAACAAAACAGCAGCTGTTTTTATATTACAGTTATTATTTTAGATACAATCAATTATGTTAAGAGACATATGCCTATCAAAGGGATTCTCGAGTGTCAAGTACATGCGGGAGACATTAATCATGCTGCTGCCTTGTGAAGAAGGATTAAAAACAGTATGCTTAAGGTGATAGTCAATATATCTTGATTTTGACTCTTCTTCAATAATTTGTTTATTCTATATTTTTGCAGGGAGATCAAATGTCTCCAGGTATTATACCGTTGGCCATCATGGACGTGTTCAACATAATACAAGATGTAAGTTATTTATACAAATACAACTCACCGCGACAATTTGAAAAGTGAAATTCTAAGGCACATTTTGAAATATGAAATAATCTGCAGATTATTTTATTGTTATATTACGTAGATAGCTTCTTGTGCTTATTTCATAAAGACATGTCTCTTCTTGTAACACAATGCAATTTCTTGAGTGGCAACAAGACCGCCCTATACTTTTGCTTCTCCCCATCATTGATTGTCTGCCACTGAGAAACATATATGGATGTTGACATGTATCTGTACAGATGCTCAAGAGATTCAACCCCTTATTTTAATGTAAAATCTACTTGACCATAGGACAAATGTATACATTGTTTGTTATATTTCCCTTTTTCATCACTTATCAGTTATCAATTTTTTCCTTTTGTCAAAAGATTGTGAGTAGTCAAAAGGATAAGAAGTACTGGGTGCACACTGAGCCTCAGGTGCACTGTCTCATACTTGCCAGAAATATTATTCCCCTCTGCAGTTTCTATTGTGGTGTTTAAATGAAATTATGCCCGAGGAACTTATAGGATTTATCACATCTGAAGAACTTCTAGCTACTAATGTTAATTAGCCTACAACTAGAAGTAGTCATTTATCACTAAGTACTAATACCTAATGAAATAAAGAAGTGATGAAGGAATAACAAATGAAAAATAATTAAGTTTTATACTTGTCATTCATCAATTTAACCTCTCCCATAAATAGCCAATGTTTATTTATTGTGGATCAACTTGTTTCTTTCTTTGCACACATCAAATGAATCATCCAGGATTCTGATAAATTACCTTAATGATGAATTAAAGGGGATTCAACTTGCGGTTTATATGTACACTAGCGTATTACCCGTGCCTATGAATATGATTATTCGTGTGTCCAAAGTACTCCATTGATTTTATCTAAATCAATAAAATTAGATCTTCAATGAAACTCGCGTTTTAGCGTGTAAGCTAAAAGTGTTCAAGGCGTGCTAAACTGGGTCAAACTTTAAAAACATTTTTGTCAAACTCCGTCAAAATGAATCGCTTGGAAAGAAACTTCATTTTAAATTTACTTTTGTATTGCTCATTGATATTATTTAAGCAATACAAAACTTTGAAATTTAAGGTCAAACTCGGTTAAAATTTTGAAATGTATTACCTGTGCGGTTGGCACGATTGAAAGTGTGTCGTGAAATTAAGGTCTAACTCGGTTAAATCGATTGGTAAAAACACATTTTCAAATCGCCATACTGAGTTTTCTACAAATTTTGACTTCTCAAAATATGGAGTTACGAGTCTTTGTTTGAATGTGCCTTAAGATGCCCGTCTCACTCTTTGATAAATATTTGAAATACTTAAGACGTGATATGCTTTAGATTTTTTTTTTCTACATTTAGAAAGGCCCATAAGTGTGAAATTAATATTTTAAATTTTTTTATGCGTTTGTATTGATCATTGGTTTCATTGGAAATATTTTCAAAATTGTGTTTCAGCGATACCAAGTGTATCAAAATTTGACAACCAAGTAGATAGTTATGACAATTTTCATTTTGAAAGCGCACACACAGCTTTCTTTCTCCCTCACTTAGACATTCCACATACATTTCAGGTTTTATGTTCATTTTCTTTTGCCATTTACGTACTTTATATTTACAAATACACCATTATAGAAAATGAATTCAACCCTCAGGCCTCAACATCTTTCTCAACTTTTAATCCTAACCATATTTTATCTCCAATTCTTATGAATAGTGAAATCTTTTCTTATGAATAGTGAAATCTCTAGTGATGAAACCTCTAGCTGTTATATTACACAGATAACTAAACAAAACCAGAAAACAATTGGGAAAAACAACAAAAAGAGGGTTTAGGTGTAAAGCTAGGCTGCCTTACGCATTCTTGGAACTAGTCACCCATGCGATGCACCCCCCTTAGGCTTGTAAAGTTTACCTCATTGCTTCTGGTACGCAGTTAATAATACAGTTTGTGTAATATATTTTGATGACATTCCAGTTCTCTCAAAGGCTGTCACAATCACCTTACTTGTATCTTGGATATTGTTGGATATTGGGACGTTGTTTTTAATTTGTAAATGACTAAAATACTTAGTTATTTGCAATTTTTGTTATCTTCTACTTGTTTTAAAGACCTCAGCTACAACTTTTTATCCTCGTAGAGCTAGATACTTACGTTGACTATAATTATGATTGCCGTGCAGAGTCCGGGAAGAGAGTTCTTACTTCGTGTGTCCTATCTTGAAATTTATAACGAGGTTAGTACTGTGTTACAAATGAAACGATTTATGATTTGCGAGCCTTTACTTGACCAATAATTACTTTCCTGTTATTCCCATAGCTGTAACCATATATAGTTATTTGATACATATTTTTTTTCCTGGGCATTCCTGAACTAAGATTTTTCCAAGTATGCGGGTTTGTTTCCAAATTGTTTTACAAGGAATAAAATTGGAAAGGAATGTACTTTATTTCAATTTTTTCCATTATAGTGATGCGCTCACGTACAAATGAATTTTGTTAATTTTTCTGGTTCAACAATCTTATTCTCAAACAAAGAACTCATATCTGAGCCAGACACAATTTCTATTAGAACCACCCCTGAATTGACTATAGGCTTGCGATGTTAGCCTTGGGAAACAAGAAGCAATCCCAAAACAATTATAATACAATACATGAAACTAAAATAGACCAAATTCTCGAAATTATAAACGATGTAACATACCTATAAGGCTTTAGTGTCTAAAATCCTTTAAAACATATCTCTACAATTCTGAAAGTTATGATAAATCTTTCCAATTATTTAATGATTTTCATGACAATCACAACCACCACAGTCCATACACACCACTGATGTCACCTTTGCCACCAAATAATAGTTATTGCCACGTCATCACTGCCACCATCATGCTAGGGCCTTGACCCTGACATCCAGTGCTACAAACATAATCACCAATGCTGTTGCACAACCAGGGACACCACCAGCATCTTAAGTAGGTTGATGCAATGGTTTTTGTTGCCACACTCAATGCATCGTGATCCAACTACCAACTCAAGTTACAATATATGTAAATGACTCCCAGGTGGGCTATACTTGGCCTCACCTCCTCGCTAGCCTAGGCGCCACCTAATTGTTAAAAAAAAAAAAGAAGGCGAGCACCTGTGAGGTGAGGCTGTGACTGCCTTTTTTTTTTAGAACATGGCCTATTGCCTTTTGCCCAGGGTGCTAGGCGCTCATTATAGGCTCCTCGCCTTGCCCAGCGCCTGGGACTGGTGAGTTTACAATGCTGGATTACTTAGCCTCTGCCATCAATGGCATTGCAGTTGCCACTATCTCTATTAGTTAGAAAATTGAGATAGTAATGCTATAAATAGAAATTTTATTTTGGTGTTTCCCATCTATAACTTCATGAAGTGGCTATCTAACTTGTCACATAATTGGAGATTGTTCCTGAGATATGGTTATTATCATTATAATTATGGTAATTAGTATATATACACCACACATAATTTAATTTACTTATTTGAAATCTAAGTCTCTCAAACTGTCTACTATCTAATAGAAAATATTTGCTACTTTTCTGATTTCAGGTGATAAATGATTTACTAGATCCAACAGGACAGAATTTGCGCGTTAGAGAAGATGCACAGGTATTCAAATACCAAAGTCGTAACATATGAGCACCCTTAAGTATCCTAATTAGTCCACAGTTAGCATCCATATTTTTCCATCACACCTAAAAAATATCTGAACGTGGGATTGTCCTGGATTTTAATCTAGTTTTTCAGCCTTCATTCTTTCATCAACTGAGCATTGATTTCATTTCAGCTGTAATTCACTTATTTGTAAATAACAGTTATTGAAATCCATTTCATATTTGGTCAAAGAAAAAATAGTTCTGCTTTCTAAATTATGTATCTTACTATCTTGGGTTTCATGAGTGTCCAATTGCCTGCCTCCTAAATATTGTAGTACTTTCTTTGCAATGGTTTGGTCATTGAAACATGGACCTACAACAAAATTGATAAATAGTTAGTCATCTTTACTTTACTCTCGAATCTAAATTTCCCCGGGATGCAACCATACCAATGAAGAGTTAGTGTCACACTGTCAAAGTTTTTCTTTCTTCTAATTATTATCAGGATAATATTATGCTGTTGTATTCCAGTTTATTTGGCTACTAACAGTGCTAGCTAAAAGTTCTCTAGGGAACATATGTTGAAGGCATAAAGGAAGAAGTAGTTTTATCTCCAGGGCATGCACTTTCTTTCATTGCTGCAGGAGAAGGTATACTGGAGTTTTTGATGTTGTATATCCTAATTTTGATGTATGCGATAATCAAAGATTTGGCTACTGTGGTTTCTAACTGGTGATATTTTTTTGACAGAGCATCGCCATGTTGGTTCAAATAATGTTAACTTGATGAGTAGCCGTAGTCACACCATATTTACCATGGTATATAGTCTTAAGCATAATTACTTGTTCAGTTTTTTTTATGTAGTTCTTTATTAATAATCAGTTGATCTGTTATAAAATTTGAGCTCTGCCACTGTTAAATGATCTTTTATTTTTTAGGATTAGAGGAACATGTTAGTATGGTTTCCAATGTAATATGAAACTATCAGTTTTGTCTCTTATCAACAAAAGCACTTTCTCTGGTCTAAAATTATTATTCTCTACTGAACATAAACGAATCCAATTTAGTTTGTGGAAAGATGAATCAAGCTAGAGTTTTGGTTTCTATTTGTTCTAAAGGTTGGAAGATCTGCAACGATTCTGAGTACAAACGAGGCATAAGAAGTTCTTTCTGGAAGTGCATTAGATTTTGCCGCATAGTTATGGAATTGTAAAGCCTATACTTCACTGATGCATGATTACCCATTAAACTGGAGTTCAAATTTAGAGTTTACTTGGGTGTCAAAAAACTGTTAAGATTGAAGTCTGAGTATGAGGATTTGGATGAATTGCTAATGCTCCGGCCTCTCTTTTTGTTATCATCATCTTCAGTTCTCGTTGTTTTCAGCATCAGGTTTCTTCTAAATTTGATGGCATCAAACCCCAATTTTAGCCTAGGTATATGCTAATCTAACAATAAAGACATGGTAGCTAGGTGAGCCACCTACATGCCGTTGACCTCGCATGGATGCACATACACACGCACAAAAATGCAAGAGAAATATACATCAATCTCCTCATATATGTTTGATTGGGAAGAGATTGTGCATAACAACACATGATGTAACTGATCTCCCCATGTATGTTTGATTGGGGATAAATTGTGCATAACAACACATGATGTAACTGATTTCTTGGCAAAGTGACTGAATTTTCACTGTTAGGACCGTTCGTTTCAATACAGTGAGGCTGTTTTACTAATAAAAAACGAAACAAAACATAGCACAAAAAAGGATAAAGGCATATGTCGGATATTCGAAGAAGGGCATCCACATGGTCAGGATGAGGTTTCACTATATATTTGAGTTTGAAGCGTGTATTTTGGTTTGTTTAGTAGTACATCTTCTTTGGTATCTTAATTCTACTATAGTTATGTGGATGGCATCCTGGTTCATCTTGTTGGCTGTATTTATCCTCTCATCCTACTTTTTTTTTTTTACAGATGATAGAAAGCAGTGCCCATGGTGATGAATATGATGGAGTGATATTCTCTCAGTTGGTACTCAATTCTAGTCATCATTGTTATAGATTCTAGAATAATTCCTTTTAATCATTATTTCTTCTTACATTCAATTTCTTCTTTGTAGAACTTGATTGATCTAGCAGGATCTGAAAGTTCCAAAACTGAAACAACAGGGTTAAGGAGAAAGGAAGGATCCTATATAAACAAAAGTCTTTTAACTCTTGGAACTGTAAGTGTGTCTAACAATCATTTGCTTTGATATTGCATGAGAAATTCCATGCTAATAATGGTTTAATTGTGTCTTTTATTTGAACTTCACATCTTATTTTCGAAAATAAAGTTTATGTCCTGGAGTTGGGGAAAAGCACATTCATAGTCGAGTCTAGAACTTGTTTCATGTTATTTAGAAGCTGTTTGCATCCTCTGAATTTATAGTCAGTAGCTGCGGGAAAATCACCTTTGCAAAATTACAGTCTGAGTTTCAGTTTATTGCTTGAAGGTAATTGGCAAGCTTAGTGAGGGGAGGGCATCACATGTTCCATATCGTGATTCTAAGCTTACCCGTCTTCTACAATCTTCATTGAGTGGCCGTGGACATGTATCGGTGAGTTTGGCTGCTCAACAGTAGTTCCTGATTGGTGAACATTTAAGTTGCATGATTTTATTTGTTTTAGAATATCTTAAAACTTACGCTTGTGCATAAAGTATGACATTTTCCATACAAAATGTTGGACTTGTTGATATTTATGCTACCTGTTTCTCTTGGTTGGTCCTCTTGACCAATGTGGCCACATGTAGATTCATAGTTTGCCATGGTGCGAGGCTTCTTAACATATAACTTTTGTACAGCTCATATGCACAGTTACACCTGCATCAAGTAATATGGAAGAAACTCACAATACGTTGAAGTTTGCAAGTAGAGCAAAGCGAGTGGAAATTTATGCTTCATGCAATAGAGTAAGTAAAAAGTTCTGGCAACGTCTCACTTTCAGATATTGTGTATGTATATCAATGGGTTATTGCACCAGTAAAGAAATGTAAGCTTAGGTTAACACCTCTATTGGAATTGCAGATTGTTGATGAGAAGTCATTGATTAAAAAATATCAAAGGGAAATTTCAACTCTCAAACAAGAGCTTGATCAGCTAAAGAAGGGGGTGCTTACTGGTGTCAATCACGAGGAAATCATGAGCTTGAAACAAAAGGTTTCTTCATTATTGTTTTGATAAAGTTATAGCTCATATACTCTTCCAGTTGCCTATTCATAATCATACCATTATTCTTTGTCATGCGTTCCATGTATGATTTTATCAGAACACAAAATTAAATTTTATAACTCTTACCTTCTGGGGTTGTGAAATTGTCATTTGAACAGTTAGAAGAGCGTCAAGTGAAAATGCAGTCAAGGTTAGAGGAAGAAGAGGAAGAAAAAGCAGCTCTCATGAGTAGAATTCAAAGGCTAACAAAGCTCATACTCGTATCTACAAAGAACACAATTCCTGGACTTTTGAGTGATGCAACTAGTCAACAACGTTACCATCCTGGTGGTGAAGACGAAGTGAGTTTATGCTTTTCCTTATGGTCACTAGGGCATGAGTCAAGTTTGCATTGCCCACACCCTCTAACAAAACAATGCCAGCATGTGTATTGGCACACGACACTGCCAAATTTAACATTCCTTGAAATGATCTCGACTCTGAAGGATATATTTGATGCTGACCCTTCATTCCTTTTATGGCAGAAGTTGAACGTTTTATGTGAGGGTTCGCCACTGCATGTAGAAGGCGATGACCGGAATGATCCATCAGCTGCTCTGGTGGTTCCTACCGAGCAGTCTTCTGATCTTAAGCATGGTTCATCTTCTATTGAATGTAGTGATGAGCAGTTGCCCTTCAACAATTCAGTAACTGTGTCAACTCAAGCATGTGAACCTATCAGTGGGATTGCTGGAGGACCCATACTGCCAACAGTATGTCATTTTCTTTTTATTAATGTTTTTATGTAATCTGTTAGTACTTGTATTTTAGCATCGTTACCATGATCAACTACAACTTGATGTTATATAAAATGGAAGTATGAAGTATGCCAGTGCTTGTTTCTGTTATTTATTATTTATTTGGCAAAAACTTTAGCTTCAATTGGTGTAGGAAAGCTCACAATTTGCATTCATTTTTAGCTTATCTGCTGCATCTTACTCACAGAATGCACATGTGAATGTCCACTTGCTATATTACTTCCTTTTTATTTATCAAATTACTGTTTAGGGTAAGAAAGTCCATTGGCTGTTGTTTTCTTCGGTCATTGTCACATTTTCTACATTTGATCATTTTCACATTGTTTAGTAATCATCTTTTTCAATTGAGTCTTAATTCTTAAATTGAACCTAGTTTTATTCCTACCATATAAAAAATATCATGCAAGCTTGCATCTTTGATTTTAGTTGAGACTAACTAATCAATGGATGATCGAAAATTACAATTGTTTATTTTGCTGAACATCCATCTGGTTTGAACCTTTTGTTTTTTGTAAAAATGGAGCATGAAATGCGTTGCCTTCTTTTGTTTTATAGGACGAGATAACAATGTCAGATCAGATGGAGTTAATGGTTGAACATTTTAAGATGCTTGGTGGAGAGATTGCATTTAACACCAGTACTTTGAAGCGCTTGGTTGAGCAATCTAAAATTGATCCTGATGGCTTGCAGACCCCGGTAATGTATCCTCCATTCTAAATATGGCTTTTATGAAATAGAAAGAGAAAAAGAAAAAAAAGAAACAAACTAAAAGAAAAAAGAAAAAAGAAAACAGAAAAGAAAAAGGAAAAAAAATATATATATATAAAATATAAAAAATATAAAAATAGAAAAAAAAAAAAAAAAAAAGAAAAAAGAAAAAAAAAAAAAAAAAAAAAAGAAAGAAAGAAAGAATAAGAGTGGTTTTTGCTATGTATGGAGCCTTGTTAAGATTATTTCTTGATATGTTCCCTGTTTTGATAAAGAAAACTTGAAAAGGCACATCACATGCTACCCAAGCAACAAATTTTATATTGTGTATTCCTTTCGCTTTTAAAATTTGAACAATGAGTCGTTGAAATAATTTGTTTTATATGAACCTATATTTGGTACCTTAGAATCAAAATAGAATTCCCAACAAACTCGTACGTGGCCATCTGAACAGGAAAATCCTTGTGGATTAGGCTGCTTCCTGGTCTTGACCACCCCTTCAGGAAGTCCCTTAAACCATTTTCTTTTGTCAAATGAATATCATCCAACTTTTTACGAGAACCTGCCTAACACGATCGGTTGTGCTAGAGTTGAGCATATTCAATTGAGATGTCAGGCTTAGTACTGAAATTGTTAAGTTCGTCTTCAGTTAGACCTTCCCCCACTCAACTCACTCAAGTAGCTGCCCTATAATCTATGTCTTGTAATAGGTTAGTTCCAACTGGTATTCAGATGGACGATAGGCCGACTACTATCATTATTGATGTGGTACAATAAGGATTTTGGATGTATGTGGTAGGCACAAATGTCTGTTACGAATTGTATCACATATGGATATCGACCGTGTATATCACAATACCAACAATGTATCACAATTGTCAAGGCTTGCATATTCATCTTGATAGAAAATTATTAATTATATACCGATTAAAATATAATCGATGTTGATCTCGTTATTATTCTCATCATAGTTGCTAGAACAATTCTTAAGAGCCAGACCCCTAGCGCCAGGGGAGGCTCAATACCCTCCAATCCTCATCTCTTCTTCTTCCGTTTTGTTCTTCATATGTTCTTCATCTTCATCTATTTTCTTCTTCTTCAACACGTTCTTGAGCTTCCCTGGCGCTAGGGGTCTGGCTCGTAAGAATTGTTCTAGTTATGATTATTTATATATATATATAATTTTCCTTGCACCTGTTTATAACACTTTACTCACGGTTATTCTATGTGTTTCAAAATAAAGATTCAAAACTTGGAACGTGAAATCGAAGAAAAGAGAAGGCAGATGAAGGTTTTAGAACAACACATCAAAGAGAGCCGCAAAGTTGTTGTAGCTAACACGACGTTGGTTGAGATGCAGCAGGTTGTTTACTGATCATTCCTATTGGCTTCTGCTTTTAGTTTTGTATTCTTGAAGGAACTTATCATTTTTGTTATAAGGTCAACTAATCTGTTAGTTCTCATAAACAGACAATTATGAGATTGATGACTCAGTGCAATGAGAAAGAGTTTGAGCTAGAGGTGAGTCGTTTCACTGTTGATTGTGTTCCTGACACTGCAAATCTATCTAGTAGATGTACAGTGTAATGCCTAGAAGAGTGGAGCTTTTATTTATGGAATTTTGTTTAGAGTTTGGATTGTTGAGAATTATTTTTCAGAATGCAGTGGTTCAAAATATTATTTTCTGACTTGAATTCTTACTAATGCATGCAGATAACTTCAGCAGATAATCGTGTCCTACAGCAGCAGTTGCAAGATAAGGTTGCTTAACTGTGATCCTTTTAGCTTATGAGCTGTAACGAGTATTCATACATTATTTATTGTAAACATTTGATCTTTGACTCCCTTAGTCGAAAGGCACTGCTGACTATTTGTTTTGTAAAAGATCGGCTCAGACTTCTCCTTTCCCTTTTTGTGTATATCTGACAACACAATAGGGCAGGAATGACACTGATTTGTCAAAGAATTGCCCCCGCCCTCCTCTTTGTTTCAACTAAGATTGACTTATCTTTTTTAGCTTGCAGTGTTCAGAGTACGAAGAGGTGCAAGAAAAATTACTACTGCTGCAGCAGCAATTGGCTTCAACCTCGTATACTGATCACTCTTCCAATAAAGAATACATTGATGAATTGAAAAGGAAAATCCAATCTCAGGTGATTGCCATATATTTAATCATACTATAGTTGAAGATCTTGCAATATGCTATTTTTCGCTCAAATTTACTGGATTATGTTGGGGAGAGGTAGTTCAATAGAGAAATAAGACATTAATCTATTTCATACGAGGGACATGATGATTGTATTTTTACTATTTGAGCTATTAAAACTATTTTGTTTTAAACTAATGGATACGTGACAAAACCTCTAGAAGGGTTATAACAAAGCTGATGATACACTGGAAGTTGCCAATCCTACCTATGTTTTTGAACACGGATCTGTATCTGTCTTGACGAATGACCTTCAAGGCGTAAAGCCTCTTGTGAATGATTAAGTCAAACAAGTATATGAGTCTCACAATTTGGGGAAATTATGACAGCTAAAAGTTTTAGTTTCCAAAATAGCACACCCATTTTCTCAGCAGGGATTCTTTTTCACTTTTTTTTTTATCACTAACGACAGGATGAAATACGAATTTGCTTTTAGGTGCTATCGAGATCAACAATTTTCATAGGACTTTACATCTCTCAGCCGTCATGCTAGTGGACTATATTGTCCCATGGTTTACTTTGTGTTTTTACTAGTTCTACTATAGAGTTAGCTTATCAGTTGTAAAGAGCACACCTAATGTCCGTGCTTGAGGCATGCCTTCTGTATGCTGGGGTGCAGACCTACTTTTTTGAAATATCATTACTAAAAATATGTAAAAATAGTCTGCACCTTTAGCGTTAGAGCATCTCCATTGATAAAACACACCCCAGTCAATGTTTGCATAGGCTAATACCAACTGAAATATGGTTTTGTATAAGATAACATCCAAAGCTGATAAGTATCAATTGCTAAAAGGTTTGAAGACAGCTCGTAAAAGTGCCATGTCACCTAAAGCTAGTAATTCAAGGCTGTATTTCAGGTTATACTTCAAGTGGCATGGAAAATATAAATGCAGCCGACCCTCCTATTTATATTGCTGGATTTGAAGACTTTATGTTGATATTTACCCATTAAATTATTTTGTTTTTCTGCATTGGAGATCCTCGTAGACATTAGGAAAGTGTGAGATGTGTTAAGGGTATGATTTCTAATATTGTTAGGCGCATCCTTGATTTATGTCTCAATATGAGTCTGCATTGAAAAATCTTGGGTTGTTTTTCCTATTGTGCACTAACACCAGTATTTATTGGTCTAACAGGAAATTGAAAATGAGAGACTGGGTTTTGAGCATGTTCGGCTTATGGAAGATATAAGTGGGTTACACGTACAGAATCACAAGTTGGCTGAAGAGGCTTCTTATGCCAAGGAACTGGCGTCCGCTGCTGCAGTCGAGCTGAAAAATTTGGCAAGTGAGATCACCAAGCTTTCTATGGAGAATGCCAGACAAGCGAAAGAACTTTTGGCTGCCAAGGAGATGGCTTATTCAAGAGGCTCTGACAATAATTCCAGCCGCAACTACTATGAAAGCAAGGGTAATAATATGAAGTTTGGGAGGAAAGGTCAGAGTTTTAATAGAGGTTGTGAAGTTCTCGGAACAGTTAATGATGATTCCAAGTATCATAATATTGATCCAAATGACACAAAGATAGAGTTACAAGCAAGAAAACAAAGAGAGGCTGCACTTGAAGCAGCCTTAGCTGAAGAAAAGCGCGCGCAAGAAGATTATAAGAAGAAAGTTGATGAAGCAAGGAAAAGAGAGGCAGCTTTAGAAAATGATTTAGCAAACATGTGGGTGCTTGTTGCAAAGCTGAAGAAAGAGCAGGAAGCTGTTCAAGAATTTAATGTTGATAGAATGCCTTATGAGGAACCTAACCTTTTGAACGGTCTTCAGAAAAATGTAGTTGAAGATAAACTGAACGGTCTTCAGACAAATGTGGTTGAAGACAAATTGAACGGTCTTCAGACAAATGTAGCTGAAGATAAAGATAATGTCCTCGGAGAAATACAAGTTTTGGGTACTGAAAAGCGGTTTGATGGTGGTCCTGAACTAGAACCAATGATTGCTCGCCTGAAGGTAAACTTGAACTATGGCTATACACTCGTAACTGTGTGCTTGACTCTTCTAAGATTAGGTCCACAGTTCTAAGATAGTTTGATTGCTACCAAAGGTTTCCTTTGATCTTTTATATGAGTGTTTAGGTTTTGATTTTATTTTTCTGCTACTTCTGCACTTTGATTTTGTTCCAGAACATTTTTACTTTTAAACTTAAAATTTGAAATGCTACAATACCCAGTGTGGTTGTTTTATTGGTTACAGATAGCAAGCTACTTTTGCATTTATCATGTTTGCCATAGAGACATGGTTAATTGAGAATCCTTCAAGCGATCCACATCTATTATGCAACCAATAGTTCACATTCTCAAGTTCATCTGACAATGAAGCAGCTACATAAATCCTAGTACATATAGCCTTCTTATCCATCTTTAATTCCTTTCATTCTCCCAGCCTCTTGAAGGACGGGTCCGAATTCTACGCTTTAGTTTAGCTGATCTTTTTAGTCTGTTCATTGCGTCTTTGCAAACAGATATAGGTTAAGCAACCTAGATCTCATACATCACTTCTAACATGATTTGAATCTGTCTGTTTCACATTCTGATATTAGCGCTTGATATTGTTTACCAAGGACGGTCATAGCATTCAACTTATTCCTTCTTGTTGTTCGGGTTAACATGGTTTACCATTTTTTTGCAGAACCAAAACATATCGCTGTTTACTGTGAAGAGTTTAATAGATTTATCTATATTTCTGTATGCTTTTATTTTTGTCTGTTATCTTCTTGATCTTTAGTAATATAATTATCAAATTCCACATATTGAAATCTATTGAAGTATTATAAATTTATAAAGGGTTGTGCCATTTATGTCAAATGTATTCAGGCTCGAATGCAAGAGATGAAGGAAAAGAAGCTCGATTCTATAGAAAATGGAGATGCCAAACCTCGTTTGTACAAAATATGATTTGAACACCATTCGCAGCACTACTTCAACCTTGCACGAATTTTTCTGTAAGTGATCTTTAACCTTATTTTACATATAATTAAATATTAGGATCATTAAAGTTGATTGATGCAGTGACCCACTACGTTCAGATGGTGTACTTGTGTACCTGCTATCCCATCACAATTCCTCTCTCCTTTGTTTGGCCTGGGCAGAAAATTATCACCCTGGATGGGTTACTCCCTAGCCATTAGACTTGAATATGTCATCAGTGCCATAAACTTTTGTATTCTACCTGTGGACCTCGACCTCGACCTCGACTTGATAAGAGGGTTTCCTTATCACGAAATAAACTTACTTTGTAGTGTGGACTCAATAACAAGTGGTTGGTGTTCAAATTCATGAGTTTATCAATAAATATTTGAATTAAAAATCAAAAGATGAGCCTGGCTAAAAACTACAATCACTACAATCAGACCCAAGCTAAATGGAATCGATGAAAAAATCATGCAGATCTCGGACTGGGCTATACAATCTATATTTGACTCCCAATATACCCCAACCCCATTGCTCATTTTTCAAATTCCAATACTACCGATACTAATTTTATGCAAGAAGATCCAGGTTCCCTTTGAACTTGAACGAATTAGGAATTCCCGCTCATCACCCTCAAGTTAACAAAAAGTAGTGTTGATGTTGTGTTCAAAACGAATTTAATCTCCATGGGGAGGTGATCATCTTCACCTATATGCCTTATATAATTCCTTATATAATACCTTACTAATGTAAACGGATAATTCGTTTGTAGTTATTTGTAATTGAGCTAGATATAATAAAGCTCATATTAATTAAGGCAGTAACCAAAGTAGGGTTAGGGTTAGTTTGCTTTCCAAGAAGCTACTAAATTTATAAATAAGGCTTAGTGTTGAATATTATAGGGATGCATTGATTGAATGATAGTTAGTTTATTTTCCTTATTTTTTATAGTTTATTTTCCTTATTTATTATCTTAGGGGTGTTAATTGGTTCCCAAAAATTGGCTGAATTGATCGAACCGAAAAAACCGAACCTGAATAAAAATTGAAACCAAATTGCATTCAATTTCAGTTTTGTTTTTCCCAACCTGAACTAGCCGAACCGAAGGCCCACTTCTCCCCTGTGCCCCACTTACCCATCCTCCCTCTTAACTCCTTTCTCCCCTTCTTTAATGCCCCATTAAGATAGAGAGAGTTAAAAAAGCATACGTTTTCTCTCTTATTTAAGCCCCGCCAACCTCTCCCCACCTACTCACATTTTCTCACTTTTTTAATGCCCCACCTACCTTCTCTCTCGTTTATCTTTTTTTTTGACTCCGTTTCTCTTTCTCCAACCACTTGCAAGTTGAGGAGAGACAAAGTTTGACTCAATCTTGTTGAAAAAACCAAACTGAGCTTCTTCATGCCTTCTTCATATCTTTTCTCTCTCAACTCTGGAACCCTAATTTGCTACCATCAATTAGGGTTTTTTCCACTCTCACAGATTAGGGTTTTTGCTTGCTTGCAACAAAGATGAGCAACGGCGATGGAGACCACGTTGTCGAACTAATCCCCGCCACCGCCATCACCACGAACCACGATGAAGATCACTCACCACTAGCTCCACTCCTGACTCAAAACCACGAACCCAAAATCAATCACTTTTGACTCAAGACCTCTTATGTTTTTGTCAAGAAGAAGCCAACTCAGGTTGTTTCTGTAGCATTAGAAAAATGAATTAAAAAATAAAAATAATAAAGAATAAAAAAAGGAAAAAATCGAACCGGAACTGAACCGATCGGTTCAAATCGGTTTCTGTTTTTATTTGAAAAATATGGAAACCAAACCGAACCAATAACCGAATTCTTGGTTCGGTTCGATTTTGGTCCAACTTTGAACCAACTGAACTGATTTTATCATAGTTTTAACTTTAGTTTTAATGTAGAATTCATCAATTGGTATCAGAGCCGAACCGCTTTTACTGTGTATGTCGACACAACTAAATCTGATAAGTAGGCAACACATAAAGCTTGGAAGATGATTGAAGAAGATAAATCTTAGTTGTTTGGAGCTATGGAAGCTTGGAAGACATCGAAAAATCTCTTAAATGTTGAAAAAGAGCAAGATATATGTTGCAAAGAAGATGATTGGCGGATTAGACTTGCAGGGATTGACAAATGCTTGATCGCGAAAGAATTAAAAGGACAGAATGCCAACACAGATTAGTGGGATTGTAGGATTGGGTTCAGAAGGAGGTTGTACTAGTGGTTCAAAGGGAGATGAGAATGATGCATCAATTAGGTAGCTTACAAGTGGAACTACAAGTCAACTGTCAAGCAACTCAACAGCGCTGCCAGCAGCACCCCCGGGCTGGTCGGCACCTTATTGGACCCCTCTACCGACGACACACCCCCTCTCCTCACACGTCGATCGACCGCCTCCAACCCACCCCTCCCCCCCCCCCCCCCCCCCCCCCCAATATTTGGAGGTCCACTACCCCAACAACAACCTTTACACGCCTTGAAACCCTATGCCTTATCAACCCTAAATAACCCACACAACACATTCGGACAAGATGTTTTTTACCATACTTCGAGTAGTTGGCTAAACCCTACTTTCCTTCCACAATACTATTTTTTTTTTTTTTGAAAGGCAAGTAGGGTTTTTATAGGATCCCAGAACCCATAAAGATGCCGCAATCTGGGTTTGAATCCATGACCTAGTGGTACCATCCGCCAAGTTCTAACCGTTGAGCTATTATGCCATTGGCAGCTTCCTTCCTTCCTTCCACAATTCTAGTATTACTTCAGTTTCCCACCACAACACCCTAATTCTCAGATTGAATCCTATAATAAGGCGCCGACGTGATTTGGTATATCCTCACAGTTTCGACCTTCTTGAGTTGTGGTAGTGGAGTTGGGAGAGGAGGAAATCTGCCTTTTCGCCCCTCTTATTTAGGAGAGCAGACTTATGGCAGTGGTAACTTTGTTGAGAATGATCAGTTAGCATAGTTGATAGCTGTCATGGAGAGGCGAGATGATACGGGTCTAAAGCTGGATGTGCCTTCCTATGGGGGGTGGAACTTGGTGATCCCTCTGTTAATTGGTCCATGGAAATTGAGGGCATTCTTGAGTTTAAGAATATGCGGGGTCTGAAAGCAGTGCAGGTAGTGGCTACCAAACTGAAGAGAACTACAAATCTTTGGTGGCAGGAATAATGTGCTCGTCGAACAACCTTGTGTTTACCTTCATGACGAATTGGGATGATTTGCACGAGTTAAGGCATGTAGTTTTTGTTCCTTTGGATTATGAGCGTAATGTTTTTTGGTCAGTTAATGGGAGTCACACAAAATGGGCATACCGTTAATGTCAATGCGACAAAATTCTAGACTTTGTGTATGCGAGCGAACCCTTAGGAACCTGAATGACACACAACTTACCGTTTCTACCATGGGTTGGATGATGATGATGATCATCATCAAAGCCCATTCCCTATACTTTTGGGGTCGGCTACATGTATTTTGGTCCTCCAAGCAATGCGGTCTTCCCACATGTCCTCACCTAATCCAAGCTCAATGATATCTTCCTCCACCGTCTTCATCCAAGTTTTCAATGATCGTCGCCTCCATCTATACCTTATACTAACTTGTCAATCTAGACATTTTCTAATTGGCGCCGTACTCAGTCTCCTCCGCACGTGACCAAACCACGTTAAATGCCTTTCTATAATTTTGTCCTCTATAGTTGCTACATCTAACTATTTCCTAATTCTTTCATTCCTAATTTTATCCTTACAGATTTTGCCACACATTCATCTTAACAAACGCATTTCTGCTACCGCCATCTTATGCATATGTTGTCTCGTAGTAGCCCAACATTTTGAACCGTAGAGCATGATTGGTCGAACAAGTGTCTTATAGCATTTCCCTTTTAACCTTGCTGACATCCTTCTATCGCATAATACTCCTGATGTCATTCTCCATTTCGTCCAACCAGCTTTAATCATGTGGTCTACATCTCCAATAGCACCATTTTTTTTGAATTATAGATCCTAGATATCGAAAACCTCACACTTTGGAACCTCCACGCCTTCGATCTCAATTGAATTACTCCTTCCCCTTGATTCACAACCAAAATTGCACATGAGATATTTTGTCTTTGAACGACTAATTCTACCATGGGTTGGATGCGAGGACTAAATCCGTGCTAGCTTTGGAAAATTTTGACACCCTTTTAGCTATTGAGAACCTGGCTAAGCGCACAAAGACTAAGCTACAATTACAGGATCGAACAGAAAATAAACTTGTTATATCGGTTCGTTCTTCTACTACCTTTCCACAACGACCTACCTCTGATGTGTCACTTAAATGCTTTGGATGTGGTCAACCTGGCTGAAGTCCATGTTGTTGGTTGATGAGATCGATGAATCAAGAAGGAGTGAAACAGGTACCTCCGGTTGATGGTGAAGCGAACTCATTTCTTTAGTCGTCGAAGGAACTACATGCACCCTTGAAGCTTGTACAAGCTTCTTCAAGCCGGGGAGGTTGATGTAAGCGGGTAATTCATGAGTAGTTATTCATAATTGGGCTGATATAATAAACCCCATATTAGTTATGGCATTAGCCAAAGGACGGTTAAGGTTAGATTGCTTGCCAAGGAAGCGACTAAGTTTATAAATAAGGCATATAGTTGAACATTGTATGGGGTGAATTGATTGAACGGAAAAGTTAGTTTATTTTAGTTACTATTAGAGTTTATCATAGTTTTCGTTTTAGTTTGATTGTAGAATTCATCACCTACGCTATTGGAACTAGATTTAAAGGATTAATTCCAAATTCTTAGTTTACTATCTATCTATTAGACAGTCAGAACTCAGAACTGCCAGCGTCGATTTGTGAAATAGATTTCCTTCCCTTCACGCCCCATTTATATACCAGAGAAAGATGTCATATTTTGTCTTCTCGTTGGAGGTCTTGACTGAATTTAAGCTTGGATAGATAGATTACATATTTCGATTTGCAACCTTCTCTTGAGGATCAGTTATGGCACTGTGTTTCAGTACTACTTTTTAATTTGAATATATTGGAGATCAGTGTGTTTTCACCCTGCACAATGTCGTTGTCTTTGCTTGCAACTTCAACCTGTGCTCAGTGAAGATAATTCATTGTTAAAAAGCTGGCTTTTTAAGTTTTTCCCCCTCAATCAGAGTAGAGATGTGTAGTGAGATAATCCTTTATGAAGAGAAAGCCTGATGTGAATTCATATAGGGTATAAATCACTTTAATTGGTCAAACGACAACATATCTTTCGTGCTATTGTTTCTGTACTAAGTTGATTACGATGCTAAGCGAAGACGAACATATTAAATGCAATGACACATATTGTCTGACAACGATCATGTGCTTCTTTTGTACAGTGTGCAAGCCTTGTTCAATTGCTTGTTCGGACTTCAGAGTACCACATTGCTGCAAAAAAGTTGCACAAAGGGTCTCACGCTTTTTTCCTTCCCAGCAAAGCATTGTACCTCTGGTGGGCAAAGACTCAAAATTCTGTTGAGGTAACGATTAACATTCTTCAGGTTGCTAAAGCAAACTAAAAGAGTGGTGTATCTTACTCGGAAGGTATATATTATAGGCTGGGGTATTTGTTCATTCATCAATGTCAAAATGGTGCATCCTATATGTACAATAGAGAAGTGAAGTTGAATCTGGGTTATGAATCCATATCGTATGGAGTTTCTTGTTAATAAAATATATTTATTTTTAATTATTATTCTATTTATTTTTTCAATGTTCAGTGGCAAGTTATTTCGGTGTAATTTGAACTCTGCCCGAAAATTTTCTACCAATTTATTTTTCCACCATTAAGAAATGTGTGATGCATGTAACAACCAGAGAATCAACTTGGTTGAGGGAAAGCAATATTGGTAAAGTGCTGTTTTATCACCTGCATGTGTCATTGGAAATTTGTAATCTTTGTACAAGTGAATACCCAACTGGAGTTTTGAACAGAAAATTTTCTCAGTTCTATATGTTAACTGTGCACAGCCATTCACATTTTACAGTCTTCTTTATCTATTATTACTATCAATATAAAATGCTACAGGCTGCGAAATCTGTACTACAAGCCCCTTTTATATATTATTACTATCAATGTAAAATGCTACAGGTAGCAAAATCTGTACTACAAGCTCCTTCAAGAAATAAAAGTTCCAAATCGCTTACACTCCCTTGAGGACTTCTGAACCCCCCCTTGACAGAAAAAAAACCCTCAATGGGCACTGAAACAAGCAGTTATCGCCCAAGCTCACATTAGCATCATCAGGTTTCAATGCCATTAATGGCGCAGGAATTGGCCCAGACAAATAGTTACCACCAAGCAATAACCTCACAAACTTGGAACTCCCACCAATTGAAGGATCAGCAACAGTCTCCAAAGCATATTGAGTAGGTACCATCCCTGTAAACTTGTTCTCTAAAGACAGAGCAGAGAGCTTCAGCATTGTTGGGAAGAATGCTGGCAATGTTCCTTGAAGCTCGTTGTTGCTCAGGTCGGGTGGTTGTAAAAATGTGAACTTGTCGTGAGAAAGTGTGAGTTGTTGCAGAGATGGGTGGTCGAACATGGGAGCTAACACCGTGCCTGTGACTTGGTTGTGACGTTGCGACTTAAATCGAGTACTTGTAGGTAGCCCAAGTCTCCAATTTGAATCGGGAGGTTTCCTTGAAGGGAATTGTTCCAAATCAAAATCTCTGCAAGTGATTTTGGCAAAGTTGCTGGAAATTGCCCAGAGATCGAATTATCACTGATGTCTAAGAATGACAGCTTTTCAAGTCTACCCAGATCAGGAAACTCTCCTGAAAGTTTACTTTTCTGAAGTTCTAGCCTTTTTAAGGCTGAAAGATTATTGATGCTTGAAGGAATTGGACCTTGTAAATTATTGTTATCAAGATAGAGCTCTTCTAGTGCAAACAAAGAGCCTATTGAAATGGGAATTTCTCCGGAGAATAAATTCATGGAGAGAGCAAGCCTACGAAGCCTAGTGAGGTTGGAGAGTGAGCCTGGGATAGACTCAAGAGAAGAAATTGCTGGAAACATCAAGTGTGGTCAAGTAAGGCAGGTTCCAAGAAGAGGAAGAGAGGGAGCCAGAGTAACCAGAAAATCGAGAGTGAGTTCGGTGACTCGCTTGAATCCGCTGATCACAATGTCACATCTGAATCCACAGGTGAATTGCTCGGAGAAGAGGTGATCACATGGATCGAATTCAAAGTCCCATGAGCTTAAACAAGATCCAGGAATGATGGAGGCAGAGTTGATGCTTTGTTTAAGTTGCTTCAAGACTTGTATGTCTCCATAATGTGTTGTAGAATCTGTCAACTGTGAAGTTGATATTATGAGTAGAAGAAGAAGAAGAAGGTAGAGTGAAGGAAAAATTGCCCATTCAAAGAGGAGAAGTGATTGATGAAAGACTTTATTTGGTTTTGGGATGCTGAGATGAGGAAGCAAAGGGAGAATGTTTGATTGCAGTGAATGATTGTATATGTGATGTTCTTTTATAAGGGCCAATGGTGAGTATATCTGGGGCCAATGGTGAGTATATGTTATGTTATGTTCCTCAAGACATATTTATCGCCGATAATGTGAGCATCGCCCATGAGACTTTTTTTTTTTTTCCAAATGAATCACAATCGTCAGAAGAAATAATGCTAGATTGCTATCAAGTTTGATATGGCCAATGCCTACGACCGTCTGGAATAGTCCTTACTCGACATTCTCAATCGATTGGGTTTTGCTCCTGACTGGACCTATATGACACAACGATACATATCTACCGCCTCTCTTTGTGCTTTGCTCAATGGTACCCTCTCACCTATCACTCCCTCCCGAGGAATCCGACAAGGAAACTCACTTTCTCCCTATCTATTCATTATCATGGTAAAGGCTTTTTCTCGTATGTTCAATCAAGCAGAACAAAACTATTTGTGGTATCAAAATTCAACGACACTCGCCATCTATCATCCATCTTATTTAAGCAGACCATCTTATGCTTTTTTGCAGCGCAAACTTGAATGAAACACGTAATGTCAATGACATTCTTCAACAATATTGTTCGGCTTCTGGTCAAGCGTTCCATTTTGAAAAATCTTATATTTATTTTAGTGCCAATGCCCATAGTCAACATGCAAAAATGATCAACATGATTTTGGGATCCAAATTCTACAATCCCAAAGACCAGTACCGAGGCTCTCCCCTTCTCATCTCTCGTAAGAAAACTCTTGATTTTCAGTTTCTAGTAGATAAAGTAAATCACAAACTGGCTAGCTAGAAATCCAAAGTTCTCTCCCACGCGGCTCGTACTACCATGATCAAAGTTGTCCTTAATTCCATACTTGTTTATACTATGTAATCCTTCATCCTTCCATGTGTGATGGCCACCAGACTCGACAACCTAGCACGAGATTTCTGGTAGAATGGAACTGTGGACAGCAAAGCTTGACATCTTTGTAAATGGAATCGTATAGCCCGTCCTAGACATCTAGGCGGGTTCAATATTATCGACTCTAAAGCCAAAAACCTTGCTCTAACAACAAAAAACATTTGGCAAACCTTTAAATTTCCACTCACCCTAGAGTTATTCAACTCAAGGCCATCTACTTCCACATTAAAACCCTATCTCAAATCCAAAAATCTCCAGTTGTGGCCTCCTTTGTCTGGAGAGGTCGTCTCTCAGCTCTGTTTAAAATGAAACACTGGATACTTTGGCAAATTCTTTAAGGCCAACAGATGACTCTGTGGAAAGATAGAGTCCCGCCACGGGAATCGCAACATGTCGATGCGTGAACTAACCCGTAATACACGCGGATCGTAACCGCCACAACATCATAATATAACACATTCTTGATACGAGAATCAAACGGAAATAAAACTACAATAAAATTTGAACAAAATAAGTATATTTGATTCGCCCCACCAGAGTCATAAAGACAAACCAATATACAAGCATCTAGTATAGCAATATAGTACACCTGATAACACAGAAGAAGCCAAACATACCCGTAAAGGGTGGACACGACCAAACACCACAAAACGCGCCTACAACGGAAAACGGAGCCTACGCGCCACGCTCAGCAGGAACGCCAAGACTGCCTGCACTCTAATAAAAGCACACCCCTTGTGGGGTCAGCAAAGCACTAAGCTAGCTGATGCGAGGGAACTAAATACAAATAACAAAATAATATACAAGGAAAATTCATGCCAGACAATAAAGGATAGGTAACAAGTTCTAAAGTCTAAATCACACCGTGTCTCTAAGGATAATATTTCTAAGTTTAAGCAACAACACAAACATTTCAGATTCAACAATAACTACAAATTTACGATTCATGCCGATCATTACACGTGATTCAAACATGGTAAATATCAAGCAAAAAAAAAAGGACAATCTCATAATTCTTCATAGTCTCCTAGGTATAGCAATCAAGTCGAAGCCAAAAAATCTTGTAAAATTCTGTATAAGTGTCTCATATCGTAGGTGCATACCCTACGAATGTGTCTCACCCAGACACATCCCACAACGTGCACTAGTACCACTTCGGGCTCGTTTGTATCCTAATGGGGTGCCATCTGCCAGGATACAAACTCAAACATCCCGAACTACTGGCCTAACACGGCCAACCTAACACAATCAAACTCAAGCGCCCTGGGAGGGAAAGCGAGTAATCTCCAAAGCACGTCCTCCGAGACCCGTCCTACTGCACTCTATAGTGGCAAGTGCGTGCGGGAACTCACCGCACCTCAGCAAGCTTACCACATGCAATAACGTCCTCAATGTCAGGTGCGAGTCACCTCCTAAGCATCAGCACAACAAACATTATAGCGGGGTAAAGACACTTATACTACTATCCACATGCACAAATGACGAGTCTGTACAAAATCAAAGGTAACAGACGTGCAATCATAATCAATTCGGCAATTTTTATAAAACGACGACTATGCCAGGGTCCTAACATGACCCAATTCACCACGAAAAATTTATTCGAGTCAATTATCATACATGCTCAAGACTCGGCAATCCACGGTAAAACATGACATATTATGCAAACTCGAAAACGAAGCATACAAGTCCAATGTCCTTCCTAATCACACCAAAATTCATTCACTATTCGATTTCATTCAAGTATATCATGCTTTCAGAAAGCCCAATACATAATTCATTCACAAATAACCAACACAATTATCAAAACATCTGAAACCCCGAATTTCAAATTTGAATTTAATTATACACAATCGACGGTATAATGTAAAAATTAAATTCAGGATTTAAAATAATTATTTCTCAAAATAAATATTATAATTCCACTCACCTGGGCGGAATGGGTTTTCAGAACCCAATTCCTACCGGTCAAAGCTCCTAACACGCAAAACCGTGAATTCGAGACCACGAAAAATTTTAAAACTGCAAGGCAGACTCGAAGGTGAGCAAACTAGCCAAAAACTTAAAAAAAATTATAAGCGGCGCATGACGGAAAGAAAAACTTACAGGCAATAAAAATTCGGCAAACACCCCGCCGAAACCCAAAGTTTGGCCAAAACTTGCTGAAACCCTCCCTACTACAGTTTGATCTCCTCCAAACCGCACAACAGGCCGAAAATAGGTCTAAGAACCCTCGGAGTCACGAATGTGCACCCACGCACCCAAAGTCCGGATTCACACCGAAGAACCCTCAAAACGGACATGCACCCTGATTTTTTGAAAAATCCAGCCAACACCGAAACCACCCTTGCATGTGGGGTCTAAGGGCTCCAAATGACGCCACCAAGGCCCCTCAACAGCTTATCGGAGCTAAGGAAACCAATCAAACTAGCCAACACCAAATCAGCCGACACAAATATGAAATTTTGATTTTCTTAAATAAAAAAACGAAACAAGAAGGAGAGGGGAGGAAGATGAAGAAAAATGAGGAAGAGGAGGTGAGATTTGGGGGAAGAAAAATTGACAAGTTCGTCGAATATCCGCTGGAGAAGAAGGAGACGAAGAGTTCATCGCTCCCTGGAAAGAAAAAAAAAAAAAAGAGAAAGAGAAGAAAGAAAGGGGGAGTTTTGTCTTTAAAGGGTGGGTGGCTATGTCCCCCGCCGCATTAACTGAGTACACCCCCAACCAAAGAATTTTTTTAAACACAGGTATTACATCATACACACCTTAAAAGAGATCTCGTCCTCGAGATCAGACAAAGCCACGACAAGAAAACCTAGGCAAAAAGCTCGGGGTATTTTTGTCTCATCTGGTCCTCCAGCTCCCAAGTCACGTCACCCGCTCGGTGGCTCCACTGAACCTTCATTAACTTCACTGTCCTCCAACGAAGTTATTTCACATCATCATCAACAATGGCTATTGGCCTCACTGGATACGTCAACTCATCATAAATCTCTACCTCAGCGGGCTCTATAATCTGCGATGGGTCTGCCAAATACTTCCGCAACATGGATACGTGAAACACGTTGTGGAGACCTGACATACTCTGCGGCAAAATCAATTTGTAGGACATTGGTCCAATCCTCTCAGTAATCTCATATGGCCCTACAGACCTCGGTGCAAGCTTCCCTCGACTTCGGAACCTAACAACTCCGCGCATCGGGGAAACTTTCAGAAAAACCCTGTCACCAACATCAAACTCTAACTCTGTACGCCTCCTATCAGCGTAACTCTTCTGTCTACTCTGGGCTATCAACAAACACGCTCTAATCAACTCAATCTTCTCAATAGTTTCTCTGATCACATCTAGCCTCATCACAACTGACTATCCAATCTCTGCCCAACAAACAGGGGACCTACACAGTCGTCCATAGAGTGCCTCAAACGGTGCCATGCCTATACTTACATGGTAGCTGTTGTTGTACGCAAACTCGCCATAATGGTAGGTGATCTTCCCAACTGCCCCCAAAGTCTAAAATGCATGCTCTAAGCATGTCTTCCACTACTTGATTCACTCGCTCAGATTGGCAATTTGTATGTGGATGATAAGTTGTACTCACGTCCAATCTAGTACCCATAGCTTGCTGAAAGCTCTGCCAGAAGTGGGTTGTGAAAAGCGGATCTCTGTCGGATACAATCGAAACAGGTGACCCATGAAGGCGGACTATCTCCCGAATGAACAACAACGCTAGACTGTTTGCCGTCCGATTCATACTAAAAGGAATGAAATGTGCACACTTCGTCAACCGATCAACAATGACCCATATCAACTCATACCTTTCCTCGATCGTGGAAGTCCATTGATGAAATCCATAGTGATATACTCCCACTTTCACGTCGGATATCAAATGGATGCAATAACCCAGACGGTATCTGATGCTCGGCTTTCACCTGCTGACAAGTCGCACACCGTGCCACAAACTCTCCAAAGTCTTTCTTCATGCCATGCCACCAGAAAGAACGTCTCAAATCCCGGTACATCTTTGTTCCACCAGGGAGAATGGTGAAATGAGATCTATGAGCTTCCTGTAAGATATCTCTTCACAACTCCTCATCTGACGGAACACAAAGCCGCCCACGAAACCGTAACCCTCCATCTGACCCACCGACCAATCGGTATGGCACTCATCCAATGTGTCCACTACCAAATCTACTATCTGCCTCGTAATCACTGGGTCGGAGGTCTGTCTCTCTACCACTCTACTGATCAACGGCGGATAAACTGCTAAACCTGCTATCATGCTCCCCTCTGTACTGAAAGTAGGCTGAACTGCAAATGAAAATAATGTCTCAAGTGTTTGGTACTTTTGAATCATCATGGTTGCCATCACTGCATGTCGCCTACTCAAAGCATTTGCAACCACATTGGCCCTACCAGGCTGATACTATATCTCGAAGTCATAGATGCTAAGAAAATCAACCCATCGTTGTTGCCTCATATTCAACTCCCTCTGAGTGAATATGTACTTCAAACTCTTGTGATCTGTGAACAACTCGAACCTCTCACCATACAGATAATGTCTCCAGATCTTCAAAGCAAAGACTACAGCTGCCAACTCTAAATCATGTGTCGGATATCTCCGCTCGTGGGTTTCGATTGTCGAGACGCATAGGCTACGACCTTCTTGCCTTGCATCAACACTCCACCCAATCCTGTACCGCAAGCATCAGTAAATACCACCAGCCGGCTACCAGGTGTCGGAATAGTCAACACTGGTGCTGAAGTCAACCAAAGCTTCAAAGTTTCAAAAGCTTCTTCACACTTTCTACCCATACTGCAAATCTAACTGTGAAAACACTATGGCTCCCCTCAACTGATCCAATAGATCATCAATTCGAGACAATGGATACTTATTCTTGATGGTCACTTTATTCAGATCTCGATAATCTATGCACATCCTCAATGATTCATCCTTCTTGGATACAATTATTGAGGGAGCTCCCAAGGTGAATTGCTCGGATGAATAAACCCCTTACGAAGCAACTCATCAAGCTGTACTTTCATCTCTTCCAATTGTTTAGGTGCAAGCTTGTACGCTGATTTCGATATAGATGCAGTACCAGGAACAAGATCAATATGAAACTCTACCTCACGACGAGGAGGGATACCAGGAATCTCCTGAAAGACATCAGGGAACTCACACACAACCTCTACAGAGCTAGTGTCGGGACAAGAAATCTCAAGAGAGCTAAGAAAACCCGACATCTAAGAAAACTCGACATCAAAGAAACCGAATCGGGCTCACAAGCCAACACACGAGGCGAAGCATCAGGTGGCGCTAACATCACTGACCTATGTAAGCAATCAATGATCACCGGATGAGTGGACAACCAATCCATCCCTAGAATCAAATGATAACCCAAAACAATAAAGTCAAACACAAAGTTGTACCCCAACAAGGAAAACTCGAAACGGGGACAATATTCCCACAACCAAACCGAACTGCCCAAGGGAGACACAACGCACAAGGGCTCCGGCAAAGGCACTACCTCAAGGTTGTCTCTAACAACCAACTGTCTAGAATAAAAGACCTAGACGCTCCTATATCGAAAAAAAGCCCTCAACTGGGAAGACAACGAGTGCACAAAACCTAGCACACAACACATATATCCTGAGTCACATAACAACACACTAACATGCAATTTTTCCTATGCATAATGCACATAACACAAATCTAACTACATCTGGCACACACAACTACAAAAAAATAATAACATACCCTCAACATTTCTCTGACCGGGAATAACTGCTAGGCAAACAGGCGGTGCTGGGAGAGGGACTCTCTGACCAATTCCAGGCGCACGTGCTAACTGTCCATGAGACGCCCTCTACTGTGCTGGTCCATCCCTATTCTGAGGACAAAGTCTGAAAAAGTGCCCCAATTGTCCACAAGTATAACAAACTACATGATCCCATTGATTTGTCTGACCTCTTGGACAATCACGGGCTACATGTCCCTCCTAATCATAAGTGAAGCAACCGCTCCTAGTTCCTGTCTGACCACCCCACCTAGGATGTCTCTACTGCTATCGATGATCTCCTCGAGAACGTTGTCACCTTTGCGGTCTCTGCCAGTCCTAACTGGTCCTCTTCTACCAGGGTCTCTCTACTGGACAACGGCACGCTCTGGCTGTCGTGCTTGCTTAATTGTCTGGCTTCCTCGGCCAAACCATTGACTGCGTTATGAACCTCTAGCTCGTCGAACCAAAAACTCTAGTCTACACTCGGCGTCCACTCGCTCCTGACTCAAAGTGACGTCCACTAATCTCTCAAAAGGACGATTGATCATCACCATCAACTGTTTCCTTAGAAACGAGTTTAGACCACTCAAAAACTTCATGTTCTTCTTCTCTGGAGTATCTATAAAACAAGTGGCATAACGGCTCAACTGTGTAAACTCGGCCAAGTATTCAGAAACAGATCTAGAACCCTATTGTAAATGTAGAAACATGTCCACTATCTAAGCTCTGGTAGAATCATGAACAAAATGTTGTTCAAACACCTGGCAAAATGTATCCCACTGCATCTCTGCCACATCACGGCTCTGCCTCACTGAATCCCACCAGTACATATGAGCTCTAACTGTTGTGCTTCTAACTCAGTACGTTGTATAGGTGTCATCACCATCCTCTCAAATATGAGCTCTACCTTACGGATCCACCGATCCGTAACTAGAGAATCTCCAGTACCATCAAATCTTTTACCCCCCAAGCTGACGAAATCCTTGTTGCGCCGAGTAAACGAATCCTCTGACTGACTGCCCTGCCTCATACTCTGTACCAATTGGGTCATCGTTTCCATAAAAGCCTGAGAGACATCCTCTCCAGCAGTGCCTGATCCCTCACCCTGGGATCTCTTACCACGCGTCATCACCAAACAACCTCTACGTAAAAGAAAACACACATATAATAGATCAAACAACACAACAAAAGTCCTAACTCATCTACCCAATTCACTGAAGAAAGTGGTATATGATGATGTTCCATGTGAACCGATAAACAATGGCTCTGATACCAAGCTCTGTCACCCCCCGACCTGCCATGAGAATCGCAGCGTGCCGATGCGTGAACTAACTCGTAATACACGTGGATCGTAACCAGCCACAACATTATAATATAACACATTCTTGATACGAGAATCAAACGAAAATAAAACTACAATAAAATTTGAACAAAATAAGTATATTTGATTCGCCCGCCAAAGTCATAAAGACAAACCAATATACAAGCATCTAGTATAGCAATATAGTACATCTGATAACACAGAAGAAGCAAAACATACCCGTACAGGGTGGACACTACCAAACACCACAAAACGCGCCTACAACGGAAAACGGGGCCTACGCGCCACGCTCAGCAGGAACGCCAACAATGCCTGCACTCCAATAAAAGCACACCCCTTGCGGGTCAGCAAAGCACAAAGCTAGCTGATGCGAGCAAACTAAATACAAATAACAGAATAATATACAAGGAAAATTCATGCCAGACAATAAAGGATAGGTAACAAGTTCTAAAGTCCAAATCACACCGTGTCTCTGAGGATAATATTTCTAAGTTCAAGCAACAACACAAGCATTTCAGATTCAACAATAACTACAAGTTTACGATTCATGCCGATCATTACACGTGATTCAAACATGGTAAATATCAAGCGAAGAAAATAAGGACAATCTCATAATTTTTCATAGTCTCCTAGGTATAGCAATCAAGTCGAAGCCAAAAATCCTGTACAATTCTGTATAAGTGTCTCATATCGTAGGTATCTGCATACCCTACGAATGTGTATCACCCAAACATATCCCACAACATGCACCAGTACCACTTCGGGCTCGTTTGTATCATAATGGGGTGCCATCTGTCAGGATATAAACTCAAACATCCCGAACGACTGGCCTAACACGGCCAACCTAACACAATCAAACTCAAGCGCGCTGGGAGGGAAAACGAGTAATCTCCAAAGCACGTCCTCCGAGACCCATCCTACTGTACTCTATAGTAGCAAATGTGTGCGGGAGCTCACTGCACCTCAGCAAGCTTACCACATGCAATAGCGTCTCCAATGTCAGGTCCGAGTCATCTCAAGCACCATCTAACTCACGATGCGAGCAAGCTCCTAAGCATCGGCACAACAGACATTATAGCGGGGTAAAGACACTTATACAGGTAGGAATTGGATTATGTAATAACACAGGTATTACAGATAGTTGGGTCAAACCAAGGCCGATTCTGTCAAAATGTGCATTGGATTCTAATGCTCATGTTCTTCCCTCTTGGCCATCTGCCATCACTGACCTGTGGCATTCTAATTCCCCTCATAATGTCCAATGGAATGAAGCCCTTATCCACTTTTTTCCTGTTCCTGTGGCACTTGATATCTGGATATCACTATCCGACCGTCTTCTAACCTAGATAGAATTGTTTGGTTGTTTGATAATAATAAAAAAAAAAACTTCTCGGTCAAAAGTGCCACCAAAGCTCTTCTTTATGATCACATGAACACCTCCGCCTCCTTCCAATCCAATTTCTCAACCCTTTCCAGGCATTAGCTCCGGCAATTGTGGAGAATAAAAGCTCCCCCTAAAACCCTTCTTCATTTGTGGAATATTTCTCAAAATATTCTTCCAACTCTTGCCAATTTTTTCCATCTTGACATTCCCATAGAGGACAGTTGCCCCCTCTGTCACCAGGCTTCGTATAATGCCCCACATTTTTTTGCATGTCTAGTTGTCATTCAATGGTGGCAAATATCCCCACTGCCCATTGACTGCATAAATGAAAATTTTCCCCCTCCTACTATCCATTTTTTTCTCCTTCATGCGGAATACTGCCAAAACTCATGTTTTCGACAGCAAAACAATGTTATCCCAATTCACGGCCATCTTATCAACTATTTGGCATATTCGCAACAATAACATCTTTCGCAATGCTAAACCCTCTCCTCAGTTGTTCATAAACACTTTCAACCTCACTTTGTCTCAATGGCAAAAACATTGATTTCCAACAAAAGATTACCCTTCTTGCCCCTAAACCCTATCCTTGACCCAGATCTTGGAAATTATGCCTTTTATGCAGCTTTCTCCTTTATCCTTTTTTCCAATGACACGGTCCCCACAATCCCAAGATCCCAGGCTACTTTCTATTTGTTACCTAGACTGCATGTATTAAAGCTCAAATTCATGCGGCTACACATCATCATCTTAATACGAGAACATCCAGCCCAACTGAACTTTCTATTCCCATTGATCCTTCATCTGTGATTGTCACATTTGATGCCAACTTTTATGATTTTCCAAACATGCATCTGTTGGTGTGATGGTTGTTGATCTTCAAGGGCGAATTTGGCTCAGATGGCGTTCAAAATTGTAGGGAAAGTGTTGAACAGTACTGATGCAATCATTCTTCGCTCCCTACTTTGACATGGTTCCTGTTGACCTGCACAAGTAGCACACGTGAGCCACTGACCACCATTGTGGTGGCCAATGGCACTCCGATGCTAAAGTCGGACAGGAATCTGAGGAAGGTGAAATCCTGTAACAGAGATTTTTTAGCGTACCTTAGCTTACCAACCTTGTGACTTATTTATAGTGCAAGGAGTCTCACTTCTACCATACCATCGTAGGCGTAATTTAGGAAGGAGATCATTGTGGAGATCCTTATCTAATTAGGAGTCATGCTGTAGGAGGAAAGTTCCCTGATAGCGTTGTGCTCTTAGATACGCGGGAGGTAGTTCTCAATCCAAGAGCAATACGTGGAAGGGAGTTTCCATGTGTGGAATGTACTTTGATATTTGCTTCCTAGTTGGAAGCAGAGAGCAGCTGTAGTTGCCCGTCCGAAATTGATCATCAATATACTTGCCTTATTAGGGCTTACGGGTATTGAGAATAGTTGTGAGACATGTGGGCCTGGTGTGTTGTGAGAGTTTGGGTCCGCCTGGCCGACCAAATTGAAAGGGCTTAGAACCACTTAGGCATGTTCAGTGTTGGGCTGATGTTGGGGCCTATATTTCCTCTACATTATCATGATACGTGTATGGCTTAGAGGGGTGGCCATTTTTTGTATCATCAGCTACACCCCCCGAGTTAGTGGGCCGACACATCGGTTCGCTAAGTCATCTCTTGAAGGGATGCGTCGTTCATGATGATTAAATCTGAATCGTTGCTTGAGTTGCACGTCGCACTAATGGCACGTGCATTGGTTTGGCCAATGTCACCTCCGGTTGGTTTCATCTACTTGCGTCAAGGGATGCTTCAGACCGGAGTGCACTTTCTAGTTCTAGATGTGATTTGGGAGTTTCTGGATCTTTTGGGATTCCTCCGGCCCAATTGGGGCCTAATGGATATAGGATTATCCTTATGATTATGCTCAGTGCCAAGAAGGCCGGTGTTATAGTAACTCCGTGGGTAATTCAGTTGTTAACTTATCCCCGACTGAAGAGTAGTGATGTCTGTAAGATGACGTCATCGGCTTGCTTCGTTAATATGCCTGATGATATCAAGTTCTGGTAGAAGTATTACTTCTTGGCTTCTGCGAATTCAAAGTATTTTCGATGCAAGGGTCATCCGCTCGAGCGACAGTTCAAACCACTTCGTAAGTTCATCCCTTGTTCTTGTGACTTTGATATGCTTGATGGCAGCCTGACTGATCATTATTTGTGTCCTACTACTCCTCTTACTTTAGAAAAGAAAAATCCCATAGAAACGTTATGTGATCTACTAAAAAGGAACGTGGCTAATGTCATAAGAGTTTTCAACTTCATCCGCAGTAGGTTGTGGGACAACTGGCATGTTGCCCCTACTTTGTACTAAACACCGCGAATCAAGGTGAAAGATGAGGGCCCTTCGAGGAAGAGGAATGTTGCTATATACAAAGCTCTCATTTTGTCTGACGTTGAGGAGCCATCTGAAATGCTTGCCTCCTTTGTGAGGAAGAAGTCTCGTGTGAGGACTGGGTCGTCTTCGGCAAGACCCACTCCTGTGAGGGAAGAGTGGGGAGAGTGTGAGTCTGTTAAGCCTGTTGGGGCAGAGACTGACGTTTTCGGCTTGGAGAAAGATTACTTGCGATTTACTGGAGTTGTAGATAGGTCGAACCTTAGTGATGTGCAGATAGAAGCTCTGAATGACTGTCTGGTGAAGGTTGCAATGGCAGTTTTTGCTGGTACTGATTTGCGTGAGACTGTTCCTGTAGAAGGCTCCCCTGAGGTTGTAAAATCTGATCGCCCTATTATTGCTTTGACTGAGAGTGGCTATGGTGCTGGCCATGTCTCATGTAGTCCGAATTGCTCACTGTCTCGTTCTAGGCCACAGCTAGAAGTATTGGAGGGTCCTTTGGATAATTCGTTTCCTTCTCTCTTTCCGGATTCCATTGAGTCATCTCGTTCCAAAGGGTCGATTGTCAGTGACAGGGAGAAGGCCACGGAGGAAAGCCTGAGGACGGTGGCAACCGTGAAGGGTGGCGCTAGCATAATCCCTGATCCGGGGAAGCTTTATCCGGGTGCACGAATATGCCTATTTGCATTGAACTTGGTGAAAATGAGTTCACAGGTCTGACACCAAGAGGTGGATGCAGAGTATGCTTCGAGGAAGCATATAAGCAGACGTCATAGTTGGCTGATCTGCTCCAAAACTTGAAGAGGTTACGTTGGAAGGATGTATGGATAAGGGTTTGAAGAACCTTATGCTAGGTATGTCTCATTTGAGCCACGTGGTCGTTGCTAGGATGAAAGTCAATGCAGCTCGTGAGAAGGTATACACCGTGGAGCATGTCTTCTCACACATGCAGGCACTGTATTCTGATGCACTCTATGAAATTGAGCAGCTAAAGAAGCAAGTTGTGGAGAAGAGGCTAGATCAGTCAACTATGGCCGCAAAGACTCAAATGGCTCGCTTAGATGACCTTGAGCGTAACCTCTCAGATGTGGTGTCTGAGAGGGACGAACTTGAGAAGTAGTTGAGCCGGATTCGTCAAGAAGTCGAGGCTGCGTAGGAAATTGCGGCTAAATTGTGTTATTAACTGTGGTCTCTTGCTGAAGATAGTGCTTTGAAGGAAGCCGTAGGGCTGAACAAAAAATCGATTAAACCAATCGAACCGATCGGTTCAGTTTGAGTTTTGTTCGGTTTCGATTTAAAAAAAATTTAAATCAAAGTGGTCGGTTTGATTTTCGATTTCTATGTGATTTTAACCGACATAACCAAAAATATATAATAAACAATATACATTTTATATAAAAATAATATAATATGTTTAAAATAGTGGGTTGGTTCGATTTTATTTCGGTTTTAGTTCAATTTTAGTCGGTTTGGTTACGGTTTGCATAAATTAGAATCAGTTCGATTTTGTTAATGGTCAGTTCGGTTTCGGTTTGAAAATTTTGAAATCAACTAAAGTTAGTTTGGTTCACGGTTTAGATGAAAAATTGAACCATCGGTTCGGCTTTCAACCTTAGGAAGTCGATTGGACTGTTGAGAAGCAACAGTTGGAATCCGATGTGAAGTTCTATGCTTGCGAGATGAGAAAGGCTGAGGACTATCTCGAATTGGGGTGGCATGAGCTTAGTGTTGTGAAGAGCAATCTGGCCATAGAGTAGTCTTAGGTCGACGCGCTGACTGCCAAGTTGGAGCTACTGGAGCGTGAACTTGTTGACGCGAAGGTGCGAGAGGATAAACTTCTTCAAGAACAAGGCAAGTGTGAGTTCCGCTGGGTTGTATATGGTCAACTGGAGTTGTTGGCGCTGATGAAAGAAGAACGTGGCGTTTGTGGACACCATCCCTTCTCCATCTTCTACTAGGCTTAGCTTTTATGTTTATGTACCTTCTCCTGATAGGGAGTAACCTTGGTGTGATTGTACTCCTTTTCGTTTTGACCGTTAATGAAAATAGTTTATCAGTTTCGTGTTTGTTGTCTCTATTGCATGTTTTTCATTTTGCCTTGTCATCATGTTTTGGCATAGGTTGGTTTAATCAATAGGACGTTGACTGGTCTGTCTACGATAGAGAGCTTGACCGTTTTGTATTGTGAACAACTCAGGGTTGTTGCTGCGTAGTCATGTTCGATAGTAGGCATGTTGCGAACAGTCTAGCTGGGGGTAGACTTGCCTGAGCTGTGTCTTGTCCCGGAGGTAAGCTGCATGAGTCTCACCTTGTTAGTCTGACCGATCGGCTATTGTGACGACCCCCCTCCCGCACTGTACCGATACTGTCAGCTTTGGGCTACCATCCGACCCTCGCGGCTTTAAAACGCGTCTGTACAATGGGGAGCTAACCCTGCACATATATAAATCATCCTCCTCCCCTACCCAGGCAATATGGGACTATGATTCCCCTTGTACCTCGTCCAACCCCTCTTAGGCCTGTTGGGCTCCAACCCTCACCTCAGGTCCGCCCACTTAGGGTCTCACAGCTGTAGCTGCTTCTATGAGTGAGTTGCGATGGGCGAGTGTATGTGTCAGAATGTTCATGCCAGGTCAACCGCCGTAAGCTCGGGTTGGCATCCTAAGTAGCTATTATTTGGGCATTGGTCGTATGATCTCTGTATCGACGCAAATGGCCCTCGCTAAGATTAGGATGTCAATCCGTTTGAGCGTGAATTGACTCAACTAGATTCATTTTGGCGACCAGGGTGAAAACAATGGTCTCGTGGCAAGCCGCCGGAATCATTTCAGGACTGACTAGACTCCCACCTTCTGAATCGTTTATGACCAAGTAAAATGGGCTACAGATTCGAGAAGTAAAGTTTGGCGACCAAGCTGAAAAGAAGTAGTCCCGTGGCAAGCCATCGAAACCAGTTTAGGACTGACTAGACTCCCACATTTCGAACCATCTACACCCTCCCCGCAGAATGGGGACTACGAACTCAAGGGAAGTTTGGTGACCAGGCTGAAAAGCAGTGGTCCCGCAGCATACCATCGGAATCAGTTCGGGACTAACTAGGCTCCCACCTTCCAAATTATTTACACTTGTGCGCAATCGACTACAAATTTTGGAGTGTTTAACGACCACGCTGAAAAGTAGTGGTTCCGTGGCAAGTTGTCAGAATCAGGTCGTGGCTGATTGGGCTCCCACCTTTTAGACTATCTACACCCTTGTAGTGCGGGCTACAAGTCCAGGTTTGGTGATTTGGCCGCCACGCTGAAAAGCAGTGGTCCCGTGGCCAACCAACAAAATTAGTTCGGGACTGACTTGGCTCCCACCTTCTAGACTATCTACACCCTCGCAGTGGGGGCTACAAGTCCAGGTTTGGGGAATTGGCGGCCACACTAAAAAGCAGTGGTCCCGTGGCAAGCCATCAGAATCGATTCGAGACTAACTATGCTTTCACCTTCTAGACTATTTACACCCTCGTAGTGGGGACTACAAGTCCAAGTTTGGTGATTTGGCGGTCACGCTGAAAAGTAGTGGTCTCGTAACGAGCCATCAGAATAAGTTCGGGAGTGACTAGGCTCCCACCTTTAGACTATCTACACCCTCGTAGTGGGGGCTACAAGTCCATGTTTTGATCAGAAGCTTTTGTTGCTAATCGTCACCAGCTGGGCTTACCTGATTAGGTTTGGCGATCGTTGACCGTGAAGGGGGCAATGATCTCTGGCGAGTCATTGTCACCAGGTGTGATAACGCTGATTAGACTCCCACTTCCAAAACCGTCGATGTCTGCGCTAAGCAAACTAGGTGTCGGGTTGAACCAAAAGTTGTTGTCATCATCTTTGGCCGACTAGACTTGCTTGGTTTGAAAAGTGGTTCCGCCTGCTAGGGGGCGTGTGAACCACCAAGTCCATCTGCCCGGTGCATGGGGTGAACGAAGTTACCTTAAATCAGCCAGTAATCCGTAATTACGATTCATATGTCAACGTTGACTAAGATTTCTTGTGCCCGTGCCAAGCATGTGACATAATATTGTTTGAGTAATAGGCCAAGCTCATGAGCCTGCAGAGGAAGTTCTAGGGCACGGTGCATTGTGTGTACATCGTAAATCATGCGGTAACACGTGTACGACGCAGGTTGCATGACGATTGAGTATTGGTTACTCCCCCTCAATTGATGGGGTTGTGGGAAGCGCCATCAATTCGAATGAGGTGGTCTGCGCAGTTTCCTTGGGAACCGTCATCTCTCGTTTCTCATACCATATTCAATGTTTGGCAGTTAATGCTGAAGTGCATGTTTGGTGAAAGATCATGTCTATATAATAGTATTTTCCAATTATTGTAGGTACTATCTTTCGTAGAGCTCGTCTCATGAAATGTTCTTGCTTGAAGAGAACACTTTGGGTTTTCCGAAGGCTGAAGGTAGATCTTTGTCTACAGAGTCTTCGAATGTTCTGACGTTTGCACTGGTCAGGCATAAAAATAGTTGTTATGCACGGTCACTTGCTATGGGTGAGCATGTAGTTGATCGGCTGAGGTCTGATAGGGGCATAATTAGGCTATTTTTAGTACCATATTTCTATATATATTTTTAGCTATTACTTGTTAATTATGGTACTAATTGATATTTTCATGTTTGTATAGGTTTCCAATTACAATATTTTAAAATAGAAGCAAATTGGCAATTTAGGAATACTAATTGCACAAGGAATTCACACAAGCAAGGAAACCACACCAACAATGAAACCACACCAACAAGGAAACCACAGAAAGAGGAAAACAAGAATAAAAGGGGGAAGATACCTGGCTTTGATCCATCCATCCCATCCACAGCCTCCACAACAAGCCCTAACCCTCGTACAACCGCAATCCCTCACTGTTTCGCATCCATCCAGCAATAGCATCCATCCATCATCACCTCGCCAAACCCTAGCCGCCATCACCCATCCTCACCAATCCTCAACCAACACATCCACAACTTCCATCGCCATCACAACCACAGTCTCAGTTCATCATCCACGCTTTCTACCAGAGCTACCCACCTTCATCGTCCTCTCATCACAGTCACAGACCACCACCGTCGCCCGTTTCATCTCTCTCTCCACCCACCTGATCTCCCTCTCTTTCGCCTTCACCGTTCGCCAACTCTGACCACCTTCGTTCATATCGCCCTGTCCATCTAATTTCTCTCTTACGAAGTGAAGCAGAAAGCCAAATAGAAGAAGCAGAGAGACTGAAGGAGCAATTCGCGTGAGGGAGGTGAAGGAGCAGATCGCGAAGAGAAAGAGGATTCTCTTCTGCTATTCACACCCCAGCTTCTATTCAGTACCACCACGGATCAGTGTTTTGTTTTCATCTCTAAACATCTCTTTCTCTTAATTTTAGTTTGATTATTGATTATGGATTATTGTTTGAACATAATTAATATGTCTAGCTAAACTCCTCTTAGTTAGGGGTGGATTCGAAGCCCCGAACATGTGCTTTATAAATTAATTGAATTTAATCTTCCTTGCTATTAGTGATTGTGTTTTACTTAACTGCTTTATAGAAAAAATTTCTTTGTATGTTTGTTAAGGTGGTCAACTTAGTAAGCATGCTAGGATCTGGGGCTAGAGTATAGGAAAGTTTCACCTAATTGTTATAATCCTGTATTCACAAATAGTAAATACCAAGGAACGTTGGTAAGGTTAAATAAAAACCTAGGCAAGAACAAGATGCTGATCATACTTGTAATTGCCTAGTCAGTGTTCATATTTTCCACAAAACTTAATGATCTTAGATTGTTGTCTAACTTGCGATTCCTGTTTAGATGGCATGATAAGAATAGTTTGAAAGCGACGCTTAGTTTAATTCAACGAACTTGGGAAAATAATAAGATTAATGCAGTACGGTCACGGTTAGTCTTGAGCATTGTCTCTCACGAGTTAGCAAGTGATTATTGAATATTAATTTATAAGCATATGTTTGGTGTGTGGAGATAAAACCCTTATCTAATTTCTCATCTTTGCCATCTCTTTAGTTTATTATCTTTACATTAATTTTCGTAGTTATTTTCATAGTTTAATTTAGAAAATTCAATCCCCTTTTATTTAATTAATTAGGTTGTTAGTTGTATTTTAATTATTATTAGTGTAATTAACAAGCCCTCTAATCCCCGGTCTAGAGCGATCCCTACTTATTATATACTACAAATCACAAAGCAGGGTATTAAGTTGTGTGCTACTAAAATAGCGCATCAAGGTCTCATAATTTCTTCTCATATTGCGGAGAAGTAGTATGGGTCTCAATAGGGGTGGGCACGGGACGGGATGGGACAAGATATACCCATCCCTATCCCATCCCATTCATAGGGGATCGGGACGAGACGGGATGGGAAAAACCTCATCCCGACCTTGTCCCATCCCAAACAGGTTCGGGACGGGATCAGCAAGTACCCCATTTCAATTCAAAGACTGACTTAATTTGTGAACAACAGGAAGCTTTTACTTCTAAAATAAAAGCTTTTACAGTGAGGGTATGTGCATACAATATATGACATGACTGCAGCCGGGTTGAACCCCGGCCCTCGCTCATTTCATGGTTTAATTGTTTCCCATGCCCTTACTGGTGATCATGAAGGCGCGGTAATTGGGTTTTTTTTTTCAATTTACTGCAAAGTTTGGTTTCTTGAATGAACACTTGTTTTGTTTGAGTTAGAGAACATGGGTAGTGTTATGCAATAGTTGAAAAACTCATTCTGCACTGGTTGAAAACTTGATACTTACATGATCACGAAAAGAATTCAACTTGCATCTTCAATTTCAATAAGTTTGGATCCTGTTGTGCAGTGTGTTGTTTCTTAAAAAAGAATATGTGCACCATGTTTTTGGAGGATTGGAATTTGAAACAAATTATCTTTTTGGTTTGTTGCATCTTATGCACATGGAAGAAAAAAAGGGGCAGATTTTTACAATAAACTGTTGGGAGAATGGCGACTACATTTCATTTTAATTGTCTTCTCAATGCACAGGTAAGTGAATATGTACTCTTCTAGTGGTTCAGGTATTATGCAATCTTGTATCCTCTTAATAAGTTATGTCTTTGAATTTTACAATAAATTGTGCTACTCGTTTGCTTATTATACGAATATAGTATATTCTAGATTTCAATTCAAAGGCTGACTTAATGGGTTTTACATTGTAGTTTACATAACTCAAAATCATTTCTTCATTAATATTGTATGCACATACCCTCACTGTCAATGCTCTAAAGTCTAACTCGAAAGGAATAGAGAATAGACTAGCATCCACAATTCTAAAATAAATAATTAAATAAAAATATTAATAATTAATATTAATAAATTAGTTCGGGACGGAACGGGATTGGCGGGATTGAAAATCTTCATCCCATCCCATCCCATTCTAGATCGGGACGGGACGGGATCGGGATGAAATTATTCAATCCCATTAAGACCCGAAAAAATCGGGACGGGACGGGACGGGATCGGGACGGGAACGGGATCGCGGGATGGGATGCCCACCCCTAGGTCTCAAGGGAGGTTCCTTGATTTTACACCATACAACTTTTGTCTTCGAGTGCTCGGATCCCGCTGCTAACCAATGGTTGATCGAAGTGTTAGTCGATGTGTGATGTCTCCGAGCGTGGTAGCTCTCAGTCACACCTGCCATCGCATATGGAAAAAGTGGTTTCTCTTGATAGCATATTGAGACCTTAACTGTGCCGCTGATTGTAATCATCCTCATCAGCCTTCTTCTAACCTATTTGAGGAAGTTAGAAGGGAGGCAAGATGTATCTTGAGAAAATCAGCAGCCTGTTGTGAGGTCTATAATGTTGTAATACAAGACTTTTCTGGAGTGATTCAACGGAGCAATCTGACCGCTCAGTCCTTTCAATCCCCTCTTACACTTTGTCTTTATCTTGGGAAGGGGTCGAGCATATCCCATTCACTTATCTTTGTTGTTACTTGCAGATTGCTAGCATCGAAGGGTTTGCAAGTCTTCGTCGAACGTTGTCCGTAGCAGAATTGTCTAAGGGAGTCTTGTGCTTCAATTCGCACTGTATTCAGATGCTTGTAGTGCTCGATCTTTTGTATCTGCCTCAGGGCGTTGGTGATGTGTAGCCTTTTGTATTTGCATCAAAGAGTTTATTGTTACATCTTTTCAATAATCAATAGAGTTTGTTTTTGTAATTTTCGCTTATTTCTTAAATAATTACAAATCACATAAGTATTTTAAGAACTAAAACTCAATATTGATTGTGGAAATGGAGGCAAATAACTTAAAGCAAATTAATTGTAGATGGAAAGAAATTGATTTTGGCCTTGAAGTGAATTTTGGTTGCCCTCGCGGATCATTCAGTGGATTGTCGAGGCATTACATAGGTTAATGAATAGTAAACCTTGCAGAGGGCCGGATCTCCACACTAAGTGAGTGTCGAGGGGATGTGCTCCCACTTGTCGTGGCATTTTCGACTCGCTGTGTGGAAGAGCTTATTGCTCCTGTACAGCTCGAAAATGATGTCTCTATCGTCTTTTGGCTTTGCACTGGGTTAGGCTGCTCTGCATGATATTGCTGAATCTGATAGCGTTCTATCTGTTTTAGTGCAACGTAGTGGCAGCCTCGTGTCGTAGGTTGGTCTCCATGTATTGTTCCTTCGGAGTGGTTAGCAGTATACTTAATACACTGGTGAAGGGTGGAGACCACTGCTTCCATCTGGTGGGGCCATGGTCTTCCCAAGATGAGATTATAACATGGTGGTGCATCTATCACCATGAAGTCTAGAAATAGGACCTTCTTGAACTGCGACTCTTCTGCTACCGTATCTAACCTTATCTTTCCGATTGGGAAGCATTTTCCCCCACTGAATCCGATTAGCGGGTGTTTTGAAGATGTCAGGTTTTCCTCTTTGAGGTCCATGCTACAGATCGCATTGTAGAACAGAACGTTAAGTGAACTTTCCGTGTCAACAAGAGCTCTCTTTATTTCCCACCTTGCTATGGAGACCGAGATGACTAAGGCATCGTTATGTGGAGCTCGGACTCTTTCAAGGTCCTTGTACGTAAAATTCAAGTTGGAAATGAGACTCTGAACCATCGAGTGGCAGATGTGTTTGTCCTCATCCGCGGATTGTGTTCGCATATCCAATAGTGTCCGCTTGCGAGACCTGTATGACTGACTTTAATTTGGTTCAACTCCATAAGGACGTATATTATCTCTGGAGCCTCCTTATCAATTTCTTTAACTGACTACCCTCTATCTTTTGTTTGTTCCGTTGGCTTCTCAGACTTCAGGAACTCTTTTAGTTTGCCCCTCGGATCCAGTATTCAACTTCGTACCGCAGACTCTTGCAGTCATTGGTATCGTGGCCACCTTCCTTGTGGTACGCGCAGCACTTGCCGTTGTCATGTTTTGTGGGATCTTCATGTGCCTTTGGGGGCCACTTAAGTTCTTCCCAGTTTTTCATTGATTTTAGTATGTCTGACAGGTTAGCATTTAGGGGTGTCACTACGCATTTTAAAGTCGTGCAGGCCTTGGGCCCAAAGCGAACAATATAATACTTTGTGGATCGGGTTGTGACAGGGTGAAGTCTTCATAGAACTTTCCCTCTTTGAGGCCCGCAGAAGGCCATCACAGTTGTATCGTCGTTGCACTCATCGATGAGGGTCAGCTCGTTGTTAAAGCGCATGACATACCCTTGGAGTGTCTCGCTGAACCTCTGTTTCAGGGAAAGCATGTATTGCAGACCTTTTCGAAAACGTTGGCTCCCGACAAAATGTGTCAAGAATTCCTTTGCCAACGTTTTGAAGGAATCGATGGACTTCGGCGGAAGGCTGTGGAACCACGTCAGTGCTGAGCTTTTAAGAGTAGTGAGAAAGGTCATGCACGTGATAGATTCATATACTTATTTAAGGGCCATTAGGTGCTGGTAATGGCGCTGGTGGTCGAAAAGATCGATGGTTCCGTCGTAAGAGTCGAGTTTCGGGGGAGTGAACTTTCTCGGAAGGGTCTCATTCATGATCCGATCTACAAATGGTGGGACGGAAAAGCGGTACAATACATCTGGGTCGTGCGCCCCTCTGCGAAGGGGGTTCCCAAAGCCGAGCCTCTTTGTCTTGGCATTGAACTCAGCGTTAGTCGTACATCCTCCTTTAGTCCAGTAAGAACTAATGGGTGTTTTGCTTTCCTGCGTTTGCTCTCTATCATCTTCTGGAGGCGGAGGTCTGTGTTGCTCATGATCCGCTGTATTTTAGACGACGGTATTGATTCTGGGATTTGTTGCTGCTGCCGTTGGCGCTAGGGCTGAAAACCGAACTGTCGGTTCGGTTTTTCACCTAAACCGTGAACCGAACCGACTTATGTCGGTTCTAAAATTTTCAAACCGAAACCGAACCGACCATTAACAAAACCGATCCGAAACCGAACCGATTCCAATTTATGCAAACCGTAACCGAACCGAACCGACTAAAATCGAACCAAAACCGAAATAAAACCGAACCGAACCGAATATTTAAACATATTATATTATTTATATATAAATATATTTTATTTTTATATATAAATAATATAATATATTTAAATATTCGGCTCGGTTCGGTTTGGTCGGTTTAAATAACATAGAAACCGAAAACCGAACCGACCACTTCGGTTTTGCATTTTTTTAAACCGAAACCGATCCGAACCGAATTTAAACCGAACCAATCGGTTCGGTTTTGATCGGTTCGGTCGGTTTGATCGGTTTTTTGTTCAGCCCTAGTTGGCGCGGGAGCGTGAGTCGGCTGTGCGTGCAAGATGGGAGCTACTGAGGGAGATGGTATAAGGACAGCCGGAGTGTTCGACGTGTCCCCTGGTTCTCCATTGTTGCGTGATCTGGTGGTCACCATCTTTCTGTGTTTTGAAAGAAGACGACGCTTAGTGTAAATTTAAGAACTTTTCGTCCCAACGGACACCAAACTGATGCAGTCATTTTTTGTTCCCTGCTTTGACCTGGTTCATGCTAACTTGTTGACCTACACAAGTTAGCACACGTGAGCCATGGACCACCATTGTGGTGGCCAATAACATTCTGATGCTAAAGTTAGACAGGGATCTGAGAAATGTATAATTCTATAACAGAGAATTTGTAGCGTACCTTAGCTTACCCACCTCATATCTTATTTATGGTGCAAGGAGTTCTGGTTCTACCAGGCCATCGTATGCGTAGTTTTGGAAGGAGATCTTCGTGGAAATCATTATCTAATAAGGAGTCGTCTTGTAGGAGAGAAATTTCATGTTAGTGTTGTGCTCCTAGATATGTGGGAGATAGTTATCAATCCAAGAGCAATCCATGGAAGGGAGTTTCCATGTGTGGAATGTACTATGATATTTGCTTCCTAGTTGGTTGTCCGTCCGAAGCTGATCCTCGAGATACTTGTCTTAATAGGGCTTACGGGTATTAATAATAGTTGTGAGACGTGTGGACTTAGCGTGCTGTGAGAGTTCAGGTCTGCCTGATGGATTGAATTGAGCAGGCTTAGAACCGCCTGAGCCTGTTCAGTGTTGGGCTGATACTGGGGCCTGTATTTCCTCTAGATCATTATGACACGTGTATGGCTTAGAATGGTGACCATTTTTATATGTTATCAAGTACAATGGTGGGATGTCATGCAGCTGAGTCATTCTTCTTTTGATCCACGCCAACCGATGGCCGCAAGGACTCCTTTTGAGCGATTCGAGTTCTTTGATCTCCATCATTCAACCAGACCACTCTGACTACAACTCTCTTTATGAAGAATGGCTCTGGAAACATCTAATTTGTAATATCAAAATACTGCTACCTTTGAACATTAGTTGGTTTGTAAGAATATAGGTCAAGATCTCAACTATGAGGCTCACAAACTTGCTCATGATCATGGTTTCCGCATGTGTACTTGTTCCATCTAATTTAACAATATATTGGCTTTAACAAAAATTACTCAAAACAATTAGGTAGTATGTTAGGGTATGCTAGACATAGCCTCCTACGTACCAAGCATGTGTCACTCTGTGTGTTTCATTGCACATGTCGTTCACGTGCTTAGGATGTGCTAATTAGTACAATGTCATTCAACCCCGCTCAATAACTATTCTCAATGAGAACAAAACGACTATATGGTTTAATAGCTTAGACAACTAGCTGCAATTCATTTGGAAGCAACTGCAATTTTTTTTAAAATGATGCTAATAATCCACTGATTTTTTTAACTACGTTATTACAATCGTATGTTTACCTCTTTAATGAAAAGAGATCACAAGCCCCCTTCATACACATTGTTGATCTATGTGTTTTGTCACTCATGTGTTGGCATGGCAATGGATCGAGTTGGATATTGTTCAGGTTGTTTTTTTTTTGAAAGGCCAAACAGAGTTTTTATAGGATCTCAGACCTCATTAAAGATCAGAATTGGTCAAATTAGGGGTGGGCACGAGACGGGATGGGACGAGATAGACTCATCCCTATCCCATCCCGTTCATACGGGATCGGGACGGAACGGGATGAGAAAAACTTCATCCCGACCTCGTCCTATCCCAAGCGGGTTCGGGACGGGACGGGATCAGCGTGCTCTCATTTTTTGATAAATTACTGCTTACCCAAGACCCAATTTGCTTAGTTGAAAAGAGGCAAAGGCAATTCATAAAACTACACATAAATGATAGCCTTAGATTGAGTATGCAACATCATAATAAACTATCATAAATGATAGTTGAAATTCACCTTGTAATTAAGATTTCTGCAGAGTTTTAAATGACTAAGAGGTGAACAGTATAATGACAATGGTGGACCTGCTTTACTGTTTCGAATAGTGAACAAAAGGATGAGTAGATTTGGGGTGCTAAGAAAAATGTTTCATTATTGCTTTAAAAAAAAAGTCATTAAATTTATTGTCTTGACATGAAATAAAACTCTCCAATGTAGTTAGCAATCCCATTTTGAGTTTTAAAGAGTTTGCAATTAAATAATTCATTTAGAATTTTAGAAATAAATCAATATCAAGTAGTTGCAGATATAGACTAATATCAATTACACTGATTTCAACTAAATTCATTTTTCTTCAATTACACTAATATTGCAATCCTAAAATAAATAAATATATTAATAATAAATATTGAAAAATTAGCTCGGCACGGGATTGGCGGGATTGAAAATCTTCATCCCATTCTAGATCGGGACGGGACAGGATCGGGATGAAATTATTCAATCCCATTAAGACCCAAAAAAATTGGGACGGAATAGGACGGGAACGAGACCGCGAAATGGGATGCCCACCCCTAAGTCAAACACACCATAAACTGGGTTTGAACTTATGACCTAGTGACATCATTCGCCAAGCTCTAATCGTTGAACCGTCATACAATTGGCTAGAAGTGCTAACCATACATCAATGTGTATTTCAATTATCTAAAATACAACTTAAAACTAACTATATTATGGAAATGAAAAACTTTATAAGTCAAACGAATGAAAACAGGTTGGAGGGTAAAACCCAAAATGGACTCGCTAAACGAAGCAGAGTTGGTATGTCAATCCTATACAGATGAATTTCGCGATTGGTCAACAGGCTTGGGTTAAATTGTAACTTGCACAAAAAAATATAATGTTGAGAGTGGGATTTGAACCCACGCCCTTTCGGACCAGAACCTTAATCTGGCGCCTTAGACCAACTCGGCCATCTCAACTTGGTAGCCAAAGTGTGACTTAAATAAATCTTATTTATATGATCAGTTATTTATGTAGGTGTGGATCTAATGAAATTATGTGATACTCCAGTCTTTGAAAATATTAACGTTGTTGGCGCGCAGCAATAGATTTTGCCTCAAATGCATCATTGAGTTGATCAAGAGAGAGAGGAGAAGCAGAGGAGTTGATAATTGACAATTATTCATCACGAAAACCCTTCATCCACCAGTGTCAATGGAGTACTAGTTTAGTTGGTAAGTTTGTGACTAATGGTATCATTAGCCCAATGTTCAATTTTTCGGCGACATTGGGGTGGGGATTAAGGGAATAAAAAAAATTAGAAAAAAAATGCAAGCACCATCTATCCATCATGGGAGAGAGCATGATACATGCATGTGATCAATGACTTGATGGATATAAAATTGTCTCCCAAGTAAATGTATATAACACAAAACAAGGAAAAACATAAATAAATAAATAAATAAATAAAAATGGAGTTTTTAGAGATAGAAATGTTAATATTGTAAATGGATGCATTTTGTTTTTAAATAGTAACACAAGTTTAATTACCATGTTGCGAAGCATTTTTTTCAATTTTTTTCCAAAACAATGTTTTTGGCAAGCTACTAAACAAGTTTTTGCATTAATCTGGATGAAAGTAGGTTGAGATAAAAATGTACATATTGATTTGAAAACATAACGTCAGATATGTCAAATATTTTATTCAAATAAGAGACCATGCGAAAGCCATTCAAAGTGCAAGTCTACAGTCGTAAGCTAATTGATTGTTATCCCTACTAATATACCCAAAATTCAATTTGAGTTAAATATATATATATATATATATATATATATATATATATATATATATATATATATATATATATATTGTGTACAACTAAGATGTTTTGTGCTTAACTACGTCCATCGAGTTCATAAAGAGTTTAAATATAGATATACCAAATTAAACTTGTTAAAAACCTACTCTAATTTCATTTCAAGAAAATTATGAATTGTGAAAATTCTCGAGCCAACTTAGAACATAACTCCAAATGAAAATCAAACAAGACGAATGAACGAAACTAATTCCTCGAATAGATAAGATGTTTCATTCCTTCGAGTTGTTTTTTTTACTACGACTTATCGAAGAGGAGCTATGCTACGCAGCCTGGTCCGAGAACACAATTTTGTGACTGTGAGGGTGTTATTCACGTGATCGGAACAACTCTACCCCTCTCCAACTTCTCCAAACCCATGGAGAAAATGTTAAAGTGGTCCGATCACATGCGGACCACCCCTCCCAGGCACAAATTGGTGCTCTCGAACCAAGTTGCGTAGAATTTTTCCTCTAAGAGATGAATACAAGCAAAACTAGTAAAGAACTCAATATGAGTTTTAGTATCTTTTCCGGAAACTTTATACTATCTTAATTTCCATTGTGTACTAAAACTTTTATCCAATATAACCTAACAATCTACATCAATACATAGAAAAATAAAATAAAAGTCTCTTGATACACTTTCTTGCATTGCCAACCATGGTCGATAACAACCATCCAAATTTGGCCATTTTCAATGAGTTTCGTCTAAGAATTTGTCTAAACAGTCAGACTTTAAAGCCATTTTCTTTCTAGACTTAGGGTTTTTTTTACACTTTTATCTATTCTCTTTACCCAGCTGAAAAGTGGCTATAAAGCCTAACTATGTAGAATTGGGGTTCGTCTAAATTCGAGTTTAAATTTGCGTTACGTATAATATCTCTATTGTCTAAATGTTCAAAATTTAGACGTTTAGCCAACCATCCCCATTTCATCTTCACAAGTGGAACAATCTCTCCCACCCACATACCTTCCTTAGCTTTTCCCTCTCTTTCTCTCTGTTTCTCTGAAACCCAAACACCACCACCATGACCACCGCATTCTTCACTGCACTACCACCACCACTGCCAGCCACCCTTCTCAGACCTTCATTTCCTCCAAGCCACCACCACCACCAGTCGGTACTCTCTCACCTACATTTCTACAAAAAAAATTCTGAATTCAGTTTCTGATTCTGACATTTTGTGCTTGTTTGACAAAACAGAGTTTTTGGGTATCTAAAAAATGTGATCTTGGAATCAACAAGGGGAAATCTTGGTCTCTTACACAATCCAAAAGGAGGTGAATTCAATACCCTTTGTTCATTTCCTTCAGTTTCAGTGTGTTATTTATTTTACTTTTCTTTGTAATTCTGATTATTGAATTCAGTGATTATTTTTTAGTGAGAAATATGGGTTTCTAGTGAAGTGAGCATTTGTAGAATGGTTGGGAGTTGGGACAACTGGGTGGGTTTGCTAGTACTCATTGACAAATCACATTGGGCAATATTGGTCTTGTTAAGCCCCTTGGATATAAAGAGAGTGGTTTTGTCCTGATAGTTAAAGCTTCGAGCATTCGGTCTTTGTTTATGTAGTAGACTAGTTGTGCTATTTGATTGTAATAGGCTAGTAGGATTTGGAAAAGCTTCTATCTGCTATTTGATGAAATGACCGAATGACATGGTAATTCTTGAATGGGTTATTTACTCATTTAATTGAATGTAGTTAAAGAGTTTTGTGAATGGTTGTATATTTCTACTACTCAGGAGTTTTGAAATAGTGTATGATATCGCCATACTTATCAGTGTTTGTAAAAAAAATGTGAACTATTTATGATTTAATGGAGTGGTTGTCAATTGTTAAATAACTTGGATTTGTGATCTGACTAGGTAAGAATGAATATGAGTACAGACTCGCATATGATGAAAATACCTAATTTATCTGTACTTTTGCATCTGTGGATCCGACAGTCATGAGTCTTACCTTATATCCCTTTAATGCTCTTCTACTTAAGAGTTGCCCATTGGTTATTGATTTAACGTACTAAAAGGCTCATGGCTAGCTGTACGTTTCTGCTACTCTGGATCAAGGATTGGGATTTCATTTTTCGAGTTCATTTCGGTGATTTTAAGAAATATTTTAGAGTGTAAAGAAAAAAATATTAAAATTTCGATGATACATAAAATATATATATTGATTTTGAGGGTATATGGAATATGTGAAGAAAAAAAAAGATGCAAGTAAATAAATCTATTAAACAGATTAGATGAAGCCTAAATACCAAGAAATGAAACAAACATGAAATCAATACATAATTAGAAAATCAGGGGGTGGTTTCCAAAATCAATATAAAAGAAATGATAATTAGAAAATTAGGGGGTGGTTTCAAAAATCAATAAATAATTAGAAGAATTGGTAATACGAAAAAAAAACCCTGAAATTTACGAAAAATCCCTAAATGTTTGAAAAATAACCCTAAAAATGCAATATTTGGTAGCCGGTTTTTTTTATTTTATGGAAAAAACGAAATTTACGAATAAATATTCCGAAATTAACAAAATAACCCTCAATTATTTTTTTCTTTCGCCCTTTTTCTTTTCGTAATTTAAAAAAAAAACGAAATTTCCGTTGAATTTCGCGAAATCTCATTCCTTGCTCTGGATTTTGACATAATTAGTGTACAACTGTACATTGTCTCCATGCCTTTATTCATGTTTGCCTATATTAAAAATTGCAATTATTTAGCTATGTCTGCTCTGATGAAATCTTTTGTTTGGAGCAATTGACAGTAAAATAATACTTTGGATTTAATAAACAGGAGAACTTTGATGTGTGCAGCCAATCAAGATGCAGAAGCATCATTTAAAAAAACTGTTGAAGTGGATAGGTTGATAGATATGCTCAGAGATGCAAATGCAGCTGAAGTAAGTAAATGGTGACATAAGGGTGGTTTCTGAATGATTGCTTAATTGATCTAAATAGCTACTTAGTTGAGTTTTTTTTATTTTTCCTATCACTCTTGGTAGGTAAATGTATCCTAAACTTCAGTGTGTATCTTCCTTTTTTATAAACATGTCTATAACCCAAAGCCATTGGTGGTTTTCTAAAACTCCCGAAGAGTTTGATTACTACTTGTCTGGCTATCAGAATTCTTGTAAGGAAAGTAAAATATTGATGAAAGCTTCTGGCTTCTGCTTTTTCTCCTTGAACAGCTACAGAAACTTGTTGTTGAAAATGTGCTTGCATTCAACGAAGGTTTCTGGATACGGCTTGCTGCGAGGAGTGATACTTGCAAATCTGAAGATGATAAAGCATGGTTTTGACTTGGTTGATTTAGATTTCAGTCATCTTTCTCAGATGATTTCTCAATAATTGCTTTATATCTGGCCTTTCTCATTAATGAATTTGTCCTTACAGTAATGGTTTTGTTCTTGCAGAAAGATTATGAGGAGTTGGCTTTATCTGTAATGAGCATTGTGGATCGCCTTGTCAGTAAAACCAATGTAAGTTTTACTCATCAATTACAGTTCAAAGAAACATCTCTTATTGGCATCCTTTTGGTTTCACTTTGCATGAATTTGTCCTATTTTCGTCCCTGGAGTACTTTTATATGTGCAACTAATTACTTATTGACTTCTTGTTGTACGCTTATCTTAGCTATTCTAAGAACTTTGCTCTTTTTGTAGGAAAAAATAGAATCATCAACTGATATTCTGAAGGAAATTTTGAAACCCATCATTAATGAAGCGGAAGAGATTTCATGGCCTCCAAGAGATCCCAATGCCCTCCTTCTGATGGAGAAAGTAAGTCACCATTCATTTTATTGAAAAAATAAAAGAGAACATATACTCTTACACATTATGACTGGCTATGAAAACAGAATGGTTAACAAAAAGTCAAAAGTAACAAATAAATAATTATTATTATCATTACACATGCAACAATATCTCAAATATATTTTGTTCTGTTTCGGATCACTTCAATTCAGTTGTCAGACCTGTGCTTGCAGACGATCAATCGCTTTGTTTTCAACTTGAAAGGCTTTAGCAAGAACATCGTCAGAAATGGACGCATTTGATCCAAACACTGCATTAGCAATAGTGATCACACCAGGATTTTTTTTTTTTTTTGGGAAAACGAGCTGGGTTTTTATAGGATCCCATAACCTATCAACAAGGTGCGATCTACAGGTCAACACCATAAGAAAGTCGAACCTAGGATATGGGGAATAAACCCACACAGCCCTAACCACTTGACCATAACACCATTGACATCACACCAGGATTCTGGCTGCTCAATGCAGCAATTGCAACTGCATATCCACGTCCAACATTTTGTTGAAAGTGAATAAGGCCCATAGGGAAGACAAATACATCTCCCTTTTGAAGTACCTTAGTAATTAAACGGTTCTCAGGGTTGGAAGTGACAAAGCCAACGAGGAGTGTACCTTCTAGGACTGTCAGAATCTAACTGGCTCGTGGATGCGTGTGTGGAGGGTTGATACCCCATGGTGCAAACTGCAAAGTCTATACGAGCCAGTGAAATTCCTTGAGTATTGAGTCCTGGTATTTGAACTACATTGACTGGAGTCACTCCAGATCCTATTGTCAATCCCAGAGAAAAATAAATCATTTGCTTGAGCCATTTTCGGGTCCTTGCAGACAAAGCCATTCACTCTTACTGCCACAAGAAACACAGCCACTATTAAATCAAGTATACAAATTGATGATCAAGAAGCTGCAGTTAGCCACTCAATTTAGTTTATGAGAATATAATGAAACCTGTTACAGTGTGTGTATATAGCTGTCAATTAGGTTAACTGTAGAGATCCTAAATTGATATAGTTTCCTAGAATAACCTCAATAGTTTGTATATAAATACATGCTATATTCTCAATATAATACACAAGAAAGAATATTCTCTTAATATTTCATAACATGGTATCAGAGCCACTTAGGGCTTGAGATTAAGATTCGAAGTTTGAAGTTAGGGCATAATATTCGAAGTTCGAAATTTGGTTCTCACCGCCAGATCGAATCCTCCAGGCACCAACAGACCTTTTTCGATCCTCCGTTCGACCCTTTCAGCCAGTCGATCGACTCCTTCCGATCGACCTATCCAGTCGATCCAGCCTTCCGATCGACTCCTCCAGTCGATCCAGCCGACGCAGTCGATCTAGCCCTCCGACGCAGTCGATCCAACCGACGCAATCGATCGACTACTCCAGCCAGATCGATCGACTCCTCCAGTCAGATCGACTCCTCCAGCCAGATCGATCGACTCCTCCAGCCAGATCGATCGACTCCTCCAGTCAGATCGACTCCTCCAGTCAGATCAACTCCTCCAGCCAGATCGATCGACTCCTCCAGTCGACTTTTCCAGTCGATCCACCCTCTGCTTCCAGTCGATCCACCCTCTGCTTCAAGTCGACGCTTCCAGCCAGTCGATCCAGCCAGTCGCTGCTTCCACTGACCAGGGTGTGAACCTCCTAAGGAACCCGGCGAATTGATTGTCGAGTTCTGAGCCTTTCTGAGGTTTGGCTTGAGCACAACGATCCTTGTAGGAACAAGAGAGGGTTTGTCCATGTTACCAAATTGAGAATTTGGGACTTTACCTATCCAGTCGACGCTTCCAGTCGGTTCTTCAAGTCGATCCAGTCGATCGAAGCTGTTCTTCTCTGTCTTGTGCGTCTTTTCAAGACTATTTCCTGATTTATCTTGCTTTGGGGGAGATTTTGCAAGATTTCTCTTAATTTTTGGTGCTTTGATGAATCGAAATAGGAGCTATAGGCTTGGGAGACCGTCTAATTACAGTGGACACAAAGGAGGCAGCTCACAAGGGCTTGAACCTCGAACGCCAGATTTTGAAATTACTATTTGCAACTATTGTAAGAAGCCGGGCCATACCAAGTTTGACTGTAGAAAACTACAGTTTAAAAACCGGCAAAAACATTCAGCTCATGTTGCGATCACTACTGATGCTTCTGACAAATCGGTCTTTATCTCTGCTGATGAATTTGCCAAGTTCTCACAGTATCAGGAATCACTCCAGTCTTCATCTCCTTCTGTCACATCTATTGCTGATTCAGGTAAACCCGATGTATGTCTTCTTTCATCATCCTCCAAGTGGGTCATTGATTCTGGTGCCACAGATCATATGACAGGTAATTCTAGTCTATTTTCTTCTTTTCAACCCTACACTTCTACTTCTACCGTCACTTTAGCCGATGGGTCACCATCTTGTGTTCGCGGGTCTGGCACCATCAACCTTACCCCCTCGCTATCTCTGTCATCTGTCTTACATTTACCTAATTTATCCTTTAATTTGCTATCTGTCAGTCAGCTTACTCGTAATCTTAACTGTTGTGTCTCATTTTATCCTGATCATTGTTTATTTCAGGATCTTATGACGAAGAAGATTATTGGTAAAGGACATGAGTCTGGAGGCCTCTACATTCTTGATACATCGGTACCGCGTTCTATTGTTTGCTCCAGTGTCACGTCTCCTTTCGAGGCTCATTGTAGGTTGGGTCATCCGTCTCTCCCTTTACTCAAAAAGCTTTGTCCTCAATTTAATAAGGTGTCTTCATTAAATTGTGAGTCATGTCAGTTTGCAAAAACATCATCGCCTTAGTTCAAGTCCTAGAGTCAATAAACGTGCTAGTGTTCCTTTTGAATTAGTCCATTCTGATGTTTGGGGTCCTTGTCCTATTTTGTCTAAACCTGGCTTTCGGTATTTTGTTACATTTGTGGATGATTATTCTCGTGTCACTTGGTTATATCTCATGAAACGTCGTTCTGAGTTGTTTTCTCTGTTTTGTGCGTTTTATGTTGAAATTAAAACTCAATTTAAAGTTTCAATTCGTACTTTGCGAAGTGATAACGCCAGAGAATATACTCAAGCTTTATTTCAGTCTTATATGACTCAGAATGGCATCCTTCATGAAACTTCGTGTGTTGATACCCCATCCCAAAATGGTGTGGCAGAACGTAAAAACAGACATCTTCTTGAAACGGCACGAGCCCTCTTATTTCAAATGAATGTTCCTAAACCTTTTTGGGCCGATGCAGTGTCTACAACATGTTTTCTCATTAATCGCATGCCTTCCTCTGTTCTTCATGGTGAGATACCTTACCAAATCCTTTTTCCCAATAAGCCATTGTTTCCTGTTGACCCGAAAATATTTGGTAGCACTTGTTTTGTTCGGGATGTTCGTCCGCATGTCACTAAATTAGATCCCAAGTCTTTGAAATGTGTCTTTCTTGGTTATTCTCGTCTTCAGAAGGGTTATAGGTGTTATTGTCCCACTCTTAACAAATATCTTGTCTCAATTGATGTTACCTTCCTGGAAGACACACCTTATTTTCCGTCTTCATCCGTTCCCACTCGCCAGGGGGAGGATGATGATTTGTTAGTCTATTCCATCACATCCTCTGCACCTGTCTCGGCACCAGCATCTGTCTCGGCTCCTATTTCGGCACCAGCACCTGTCTCAGAACCAGCTCCCGTCAAGCCTCCTATTATTCAGGTTTACTCCAGGCGTCCACCTATTGCTTCATGTCCTGCACCTGCTCCTTCGTCATCAGATCCAGTCTCGAGCGATGATCTTCCTATTGCATTGCGCAAAGGTAAACGTCAGTGTGCTTATCCTATTTCTTCCTTGTTTCTTATGATAACTTGTCATCTACCTCTTGTTCTTTTATTGCTTCCCTTGATTCTATCTCTCTTCCTAAAACTGTTCGTGAAGCCATATCTCATCCTGGTTGGCGTAATGCAATGATAGAGGAGATGAATGCTTTAGATGATAATGGTACTTGGGACTTGGTCGATTTACCTGCAGATAAAAGGGCTATAGGTTGCAAATGGGTCTTCGCTGTTAAGGTCAATCCAGATGGGTCAGTTGCCCGATTGAAAGCCCGTCTTGTTGCAAAGGGCTATGCTCAAACCTATGGGGTTGATTACTCTGACACTTTCTCTCCTGTTGCAAAGTTAACCTCTGTTCGGTTATTTATTTCCATGGCGGCTTCCCATCATTGGCCTTTACATCAGCTTGATATCAAGAATGTTTTTCTTCATGGTGATCTTAAGGAGGAGGTGTATATGGCGCAACCTCCTGGTTTTGTTGCTCAGGGGGAGTCAGGATGAGTTTGTCGTCTTCGAAAATCTTTATATGGTTTGAAACAGAGTCCTCGTGCTTGATTTGGAAAGTTTAGTCAGGCTGTTGAGAAATTTGGTATGAAGAAAAGCAAGTCTGACCACTCTGTCTTCTACAAACGATCCACAGCTGGTATCATCCTGTTAGTTGTGTATGTGGATGACATTGTAATTACTGGAAATGATACTAGAGGAATCTCATCTCTTAAATCTTTCCTTCATACTCAGTTTCACACGAAGGATTTGGGGGTGTTAAAGTATTTCTTGGGAGTTGAAGTCACTCGGAGTAAACAAGGTATATTTCTATCTCAGAGAAAATATGTCCTTGACTTATTATCTGAGACAGGTAAATTGGGAGCAAAGCCTTGTAGTACTCCAATGACTCCAAATGTACACCTTACCGAAGAGGGGGAACCATTTGAAGACCCTGAAAGATATCGAAGGTTGGTTGGGAAGTTGATTTACCTTACCGTGACTTGTCCAGATATTGCATACTCAGTCAGTGTTGTCAGTCAGTTTCTGTCATCCCCCACAATCCATCATTGGGCTGCATTAAAACAAATTTTGGGTTACTTGAAAGGAGCACCAGGACGAGGTATCGTGTACAAAAATCATGGGCACACTCACATTGAATGTTTTTCAGATGCTGATTGGGCAGGTTCCAAAATGGATAGAAGATCCACTTCAGGTTATTGTATCTTTGTTGGAGGGAATTTGGTCTCATGGAAGAGTAAGAAGCAAAGCGTTGTGTCCAGATCCAGTGCAGAGTCTGAATATAGGGCTATGGCACAGTCTGTATGTGAGATAATTTTGATATATCAGCTCTTGACTGAAGTAGGAATTAAAACTACAGTACCAGCGAAATTGTGGTGTGATAACCAAGCTGCTCTTCATATTGCATCTAATCCTGTGTTTCATGAACGAACTAAGCACATTGAAATTGATTGTCATTTTATTCGTGAGAAAATTCAACAAGGCTCGATTTCTACTGGTTATGTGAAAACTGGAGAACAACTAGGGGACATCTTCACGAAAGCATTACATAGGGTTCGGGTTGACTATCTTTGTAACAAGCTGGGCCTGATTAACATTTATGCTCCAGCTTGAGGGGGAGTGTTACAGTGTGTGTATATAGCTGTCAATTAGGTTAACTGTAGAGATCCTAAATTGATATAGTTTCCTAGAATAACCTCAATAGTTTGTATATAAATACATGCTATATTCTCAATATAATTACTTCAGTTTGAATTAGAAATACCTGAGCTAGTACGGTCAGCTATGCAGAAGTCCTGCAGGGGACTTGAATCGAAGGCAATGGTAAGAGAGCAGGTGAAAACCATGGTGAGAGCCAATAAGAGAATGTGGTTTGCCATTATAGATGAGTTCCTCTCTATTTCTCCACAACTGAACCAGAATGAACAGACAGTTCTTTGGAAGTTAGATGCTCTAGGTACTGAAGTTTGAGGCTGTGATATGAGCTATCTTGGAGCTCGCTATTTATAAAAGTATTATGAAACAAATTTTTGCAACAAAGTAGAGGAAACTGTAGCAGTTGTAATAATATTTTAATATGTTTTGGCAATGTCTCATTTGAACCAATCCCAGTTTAAGTGATGACCGACTCAATGGAGGCTATACCCATCGCATTTCCTACTTATTATTTTAAGTTAGCTTAATTAGGCTAGTTATAAATGTAGGTAAAGGACTGGGTCTACGTGACTGGGTATATTCCTTGAAAAGGTAGCTAATATTGTAAGTGTTACAAACTAAGACAGACTATGTTATGAGAAGTTCTGTATATTTCACTCTAATGAATTGTACAATGTACATTGTTTATATAGACATTCTAATGTCTGATTAGTTAGCAAAACAAACTAACAAACTAACAGATAGCTTAACAAACTAACTAACTGATTTATACTTCTTGATTCTGCTGTCATTACTTAACATGCCCCCTCAAACTAAGTGTAGATTCATCTATTACACTTAGTTTGTCATGCAACAAAAAGAACCTGGAACGACCAACGGCTTTAGTGAAAACATCAGCAACTTGATCAGTAGCTTGAATATGATGAACATGAACAACCTTACGAGCAACTTTTTCACGAACAAAATAAATGTCAATCTCAATATGTTTAGTTCTAGAATGAAGCACTGGATTAGCACTGAGCATGACAGTGCTCTTGTTATCGCACCATATAATTGGAGTTGAGCAACCAATTCTTAACTCATGAAACAGAGTTTGCATCCATGTCAACTCAGCTGTAACAGATGCTAAACTTCTGTATTCTGCTTCTGTACTGCTTCGAGAGACAGTGCTTTGCTTCTTGGACGACCAGGAGATGAGGTTATCACCCAGATACACACAATAACCTGATGTAGACCTCCTATCATTAGGATCTGATGCCCAATTAGCATCACAGTATCCACTTAACTGAAAAGAAGGAGCTGGAACTATGTGAAGTCCAAAGTTGGGTGTAGCCTTGAGATACCTCAATATTCTTTTCACCACTCTCCAGTGTGACTCAAGAGGAGTCTGCATGAATTGGCAAACACGATTTACTGAATATGCAATTTCAGGCCTAGTAATCGTAACATATTGTAATGCGCCCACAATACTACGATATAGCTGAACATCTCGGACTGGATCACTACCCGTAGCATACAGTTTCTCCCCACCACTCATAGGAGTAGGTAGTCCATTAGCAAACTGCATCTTGGCTCTACACAAGAGATCACCAATGTATTTGGACTGAGACAAAAATAAACCATTGATAGTATGCTGCACTTGAATACCAAGGAAGAAATGCACAAGGCCTAAATCCTTCAAAGAGAACTGAGCATTCAGCTGTTGGATGATTTGAGACACAGCATGAGAGTCAGCACCAGTGATGAGTATATCATCAACATAGACTAGGAGAAAGATAGGCGAGGGAGTATGTCTGATGAACAAAGATGAATCAGACTTTGTAGACTCAAACCCCAGTATGAGAAGTGCATGTCGAAGTTTGTCAAACCACGCCCGAGGAGCCTGCTTGAGGCCATATAAAGCCTTATGAAGCTTGCAAACAGCGTTAGGCCGTGAAGGATCTATGAACCCAGGAGGTTGCATCATGTAAACCTGCTCTTGTAGATCCCCATTCAAAAATGCATTGTTGACATCCAACTGGTATATAGACCATCCATATGTAACTGCAACTGTGAGCATAACACGTATAGTAGTCGGCTTCACAACTGGACTAAATGTCTCTGAATAATCGAAGCCAGCCACCTGCTGAAATCCTCTAGCCACTAACCTGGCTTTATATCTGTGCACAGTGCCATCAGAATTATGCTTAACTTTGAGGAGCCATCGACACCCAACTACATCTCTATCTTTGGGAAGATCCACTAGAGACCATGTATTGTTTCGAAGTAATGCCATATACTCATCTTGCATAGCAGACATCCAGTGTGGAGTGTCCAAAGCTTCCTGAAGACTAGATGGGGCAGTGGTAGAAACCATGTAAACTTTGGGTTTATAGATGCCTGCTTTCGACCTTGTGAGCATAGGATGAATAGAAGCAGTAGTAGGAACAGTAGTAGGTAACAAAGTAGGACTAGACAAAGACTGTGATGTGCCAGTAGTAGGAGGAGTAGGAATAGGACTAGACAAAGACTGTGATGTGCCAGTAGTAGGAGTAGAAGTAGGATTAACCAGTGGATTAGAAGATGGATTATGATCAGAAATAGGAATGACAGCAGGAGTAGAAAAAGGATCAGTAGGAGAGGAGGTAGATTGACTGTGCCATTTGACATATGGAAACGAGTGTTCATTGAATAGAACATCTCGAGAAATGTAAACCCTGCCAGTAGAAGATAAGCATTTGAACCCTTTATGTTGTAGACTATAACCAATGAACATACATTCTACTGATCGAAATTGTAGTTTTGTAGAATTGTAAGGCCTGATATTAGGGAAACAAGAACACCCAAACACTCTAAGATTATGATACTCATGAACTTTGTGATACAGAGTTTCATATGATGAGAGACCTTTAAGAACAGCAGAAGGTACTCTATTGAGAAGAAAAACAGACGTTTTAACTGCTTCATCCCAGAATGTCATGGGAAGTGAAGCATGAGCAAGAAGAGTGAGGGCTGACTCTATGATGTGTCTGTGTTTCCTCTCAGCCACACCATTCTGTTGATGTGTAGTTGGGCAGGCAAGTCTATGATGTATCCCATGGTGAGCAAGCAACCTTGAAATAGACTGATACTCTCCTCCCCAATCAGACTGAACACTTTTAATGGGAAGGCCAAACTCTAACTCAACTTGGGCTTCAAATTTAAGGAAAGTGGAGAATGCATCAGACTTATTTTGTAACAGAAAAACCCAAGTGAAACGACTGAAAGCATCGATAAAATGAATGTAATACTTGAACCCAGATGAAGAGGTGGTAGAAGCAGGACCCCATAGGTCGGAATGAATTAATTCCAATGGTTTTGTATACACAGTAGATGACTTGGAAAAAGGAAGTTTATGTATTTTGCCTAAGCAGCAAGAGGAACATATACTCATATTGTCATATGTAGGAACTGGAATCATACAAGTAGTAAGTATGTTCTTGACAAGTGGAAACGACGGATGGCCTAACCTAGCATGCCACAAACTCAAAATATCAGAGGACTTAGCAGCATGAAAACTAGAATGACAGACATTCCTATTGACTAAAGGCTGAGAAGAATCAGAATGCTGAAAGGAATGCTGAGACGGGCTACTGAAATGCTGAGAAGTCATACTGGAATGCTGAGCAGCATGCTGAGAAGAATGCTGAGGACTACTGAGATACCGAGAAGAATTGCTGGATTGCTGAGAAGTATGCTGAGTGAGACTACTGGAATGCTGAGCAGAATGCTGAGCATCATACTGAGAAGAGTGCTGAGGACTGTTAAATTGCTGAGAAGTAGGCTGAGTGGAACTACTGGAATGCTGAGCAGAAGGCTGAGCACTACTGGAATACTGAGCAGCATGCTGAGAAGGGTGCTGAGCACGACAAACTGGAATGCTAATATGCTGACCCGTACTGCTGGAAAGCTGAGAGGAATGCTGAGAAGGAAGCTGAGCAAGACAACTAGAATGCTGAAAATGCTGAGGAGAGGGCTGACCCGTACTATTACTAGAATGCTGGGCGGAAGAACAGACTGCAAGGCTAGCTTGCTGACCCCTACTACTGCAAGGCTGAACTGGATTAGTATGATTAAAGTTGATAACTTTGGACTGTAAGTCAGCAGTGGAGGATGCAGAAGAAGTACCAAAAGCAGAGTCAGACTTTTCATTAGAAAGGATCATTGATGGAAACACATAAAGACCTCCTTTAAGTGTCCCTTCCAGAAGGATTCGGTGTGTGACCTGATCCTTGACAAAACAGATATCAGGATGAAACTCAAAGAAGACATTGTTATCCCTAGCAAACCTAGACACACTCAATAAATTCTTGGTTAACTGAGGAACTTGAAGAATATCTCTGAGATGTAAAAGTCTTGAAGAGTGCTGAGTAAGAAAAGAGGACTGACCGATGTTTTCAATTGGTAAAGCAGTACCATCACCCACAAAAAGTTGCACATTGCCATGATAAGGCATGGCATTCATCAAGTTTTGAGGTGTGCAATGGTCAGTGGCTCCTGAATCAGGATACCACCTAGTATCAGTGTGAGGCTGCATCTGAGGTGTTGAAACATTTGCTTGTATCTGGAATGAAGAATCAGCTCTCCAAGAAGGATGAGGAGACTGACTTGTAGACGCAGAGAAGACCTGCCTTGGATGTGATGATTGAGATGAAGAATCAGAACTCCATGGACTTGAAACAGATTCATCAAACCTATTGTAACATTTTAATGCAATGTGACCAAGTTTGCCACAAATTTGACATTGAGGACGAGTTGATTGAGAACTAGCTCCAGATGGCCGAGAATTTCTTCCAGATCTGGCACCTCTGTGATTGTGAGATCCTCTAGACTGAGGTCTCCAACTGTGTGAGCTGGACACAAAAGACCTAGATGAAGGTCTGTATGAAGACTGAGCCAAATTGGCAGAGATGTCAAGATCTTTTGTATGTCTCTCAATTCTAGCTTCTTGAGCAAGTAGAAGAGACTCTATTTCAGCAACACTATACTCATCAGATCTTGAGCTTACTGAAACCACAAAAGTGTCATAAATCTGTGGTAAACCATCAAAAATGGCATTGACATAATCTCTAGAAGACAATGGATGTCCGACTGATGCTAGTTGATCAATAATGGCTTTGAGTTTCAACAAATAGACATTGATGGACATGTCGCCTTTCTTGAGATGTTGTAATTGATTCCTAAATTGAGAAATCTTGGCGATTGTCTGGGAGTTGAAGAAGACCTCAAGAACTTGCCAAACATGTGCTGAGGTTAGACATCCTACTAACCTGGTAAGTAGAGACTCTGTCATGGAAGAAAGTAGCCAAGATAGTAGTAACTGATCTTGCTGTTCCCAAGTAACAAATTCAGGATTAACACGATTGCTGGCTTGATCTTCATTAGAAAGAAACTGTGCTGGAGATGAGTCTTTTTCAAGAAATCTTTGAAGCTTGTGTCCTCTAATGGTTGCCAAAACTTGCTGTTTCCACAGTAAGTGGTTTTGTTCACTCAGCTTGACAGACAATGCATGTGTGAACATGACAGGTTTAGACTCTGCTGAAGCAGAGTTAGAGAATGGTGTAGCACTAGATGATGTTGCATCCGCCATTAGACTAACTATGATAAACTAAGAAGAAGGAGATGAAGAGACTACAGCTCTGATACCATGTTACAAACTAAGACAGACTATGTTATGAGAAGTTCTGTATATTTCACTCTAATGAATTGTACAATGTACATTGTTTATATAGACATTCTAATGTCTGATTAGCTAGCAAAACAAACTAACAAACTAACAGATAGCTTAACAAACTAACTAACTGATTTATACTTCTTGATTCTGCTGTCATTACTTAACAGTAAGAAATAATTGTATACGCATATAGACATTGTAAGAAGTATGGTCAGCCTAACCCATTTCTTATTTTTTGTTGATTGAAGCTTTCAAGACTATATGTAGGAAATTTTGTGTTCAAAATTTACGAGAAAGAAAAGTAATACCTGCTCTAAATACTGTAATACCTGCTCTAAGACTGTAATCTTTTGTGGACAGAGTAGTTAAAGGAAGTTCCATGTGTAAATTCTGTTCTGTTCTTACTTTTTTTTTAAATTGAAAGTTCTGTGAAAACTATTGTAACTGAAACCAACCCTAATAAACTTCATGCAATGCCTTATCTTTGGCTTTTACCAGGAACTAATTCAAAGGGAACGAGAAGGACAATTAGACGAGGGTTTTCTTGCAGAAGTCAATGCACAATTACGACAAGTAAGTTATTTGTTTATTCGCCCTCAGATGTTTGTTAAGTATTTATTATGCGTGCAGACATCAACTCTTGCAGTTATTGTATGTAGTGATTTTTACCTTCATCAAGGTAAGGGAAAGCAAGAAATGTTACTGCATCTGTTTCTGTTTTCATTGTTTTAGTATAAAAGGAAGGAGACAGCCACAGCAACAACAAGACACACACACACACACACACACACACACAGATAGTGAGATAAGATGAGAGATCATTTTGTTCATCTCCTCTGTTACTGTAGTGTTTACACATACGATCTCTAGTATTGAAATATAAAAATATATTCCCCTATTAGATAAACCTTATTACTCTATTCTATCCATAGTTTACCTAAAAGCAGTGACAATAAGGGTTTTCTTCAAGGGTGAGCTAAGTTTAGAAAATCCCACCAATAATTACAAACTTACAATATTGCATAGCAAATCCAAATGGAAGTCATAGAAGATGATCTTTAGTTATTTTAACGGCTTCCATTAGGATATGCATGTGCAGTTTAATGATAGTTCACGAAATTTCCTACGAAAAGTTTGCCATTGCAAAACAAACACAGCCCATGTGGAGGCCGCAAAGTTGATAATTTGCAGGAAGAGCAATGTGAGTAAAAAACAAAAATTTAAACAAATTTTGTAAAAAGAAAGGGAGGAAGGAAATAAAATGTTCAAATACTCACCCTCGCTCATTATTTGGCTTTGCACTTGCATATGATGATGAATGCACTATAAACATGTCTTGGTTCAATGTGAAAAGACAAATTGGTGGTTACATTGCATGATCCAGTCAAGCTTCTTTACTTGGAACTTGTTTCAACTTGCAGCAATATTCATGTGTGTGAAAAGTGTTTTTTTTTTCCTTGACTGTAATCCTAAAGTTAGTCAAAATGTTAAAAGAAACTGTGAAAAGGGTCTAAAATTAAAAGGAATTGCACTTTAGTTTGTTTGGAAGATCCAGTTAATGCTAGATGTGGTACCTCATTCAGGCAGGATACTGCCCGTCAAAGGTACACAAACCCTTGCTCTAAAATTCCAGAAGTTTTTTTAATGAGATTGGTGCATCTGAGTGATTTCTCGTCCATCCTCATTTAAGAGTAGGATTTTAACTGTTTAGACTGTTGATGCACAATTACTGAACATTTGTTCATCTCTAGTATTTAAGAAGAATGAGCTGCCATTCAGTTGTAGAGCTGTGCCCTTTCACATTGTAGCTAACTGGCTATATTTGATTGGGTGGTTGTTTTTTCCCTTGGGCATATGTTTTTGTAAAAAGATTGGATTACTTGTTCTTCATTTTTCTCATTTTTGTTATTTTCTACAGTTGAACTCACAATGCAACCTTTGTTGGTAACTGCATATTTGATTGAGTTGCTGATTTTGATCCCAGCCCTCTGCAGGCAAAAGAAGATGGGGATAAGCCTGGGCTTGAAGCTATGTTGCGAAAGGTCTTGCAACTCTATGCTTCTAGTTATCTCTCTAAGCGTAGCTATGCCAAAAAAGGTACTTGAATTGCGTATTTTGGTCTTTATCAGTAGATGAAGTTGCTCTTGTCATAATCGAGTTAGTTATTTAATCATGCAATATGTGGTTGACCAGTAGATTATCAAGCACGGTAAATAGGAGACATCTTCTGTGACTTATTTCTGAAATAGCTGTCCCTTGTGCAAAATGTGATTGTTTTATGCATGGAAGTAAGAGTAACATGTCATATAATTAGATGCACCCATATACTTAGTCGCCAAATGACTAATAACTAACTATTATTAATATATTTTCATAAGATGTATTTTTCAAAATTAATAATCTTTTATAAGACGCACAAATGCTGGGTTAATGTGCTAAAACCTGCATAACAATGGGAGGTGTGTCAGCATAAAATCGACAATGTCAGAGATGCTAGTAAATTTCAAGTAAACTTACCTTGGTTTATGTTTCTGTATAGGTAACGAAGTCCTGAAGGGTGAAGAGTTTCTTGAGACAATTATTAGAGGTATGACTTCTCTCAAAGATGCAGCGTGGTATACCATTAGTGATGAATGTGAAAATTTTCTGACTCACAAAATCCCTTATTATAATTCTTTTATAGAAAAAGAAAATTCACAGTTATTTTCCTTTGATAAGGTAGTATCCCTTTTGTTTTGTTCCATTTCAATAAGAAGGTTCCCTTAGTCACCTACCTTGTTTCTTTCTTCTTTATCCATGGCATCATTTTCTTTTCAATAACTTTGATTTCTCCATGGGTTCCCTTAGTCAACCCTTTTATTTGTGTACATAAATCAAGTGGAGAGTTCTCCGTCAAATACTTCATCATCTCATTGTTAACTGGCTACTATCCATAAATACCACGATTTCCCTCTTAAAGTAAAGTTGGAGTAGACCTTGCATACTGCTAGAAGTGTATCAATGCTGGTCATAAACATGTGATAGATGCAGAGAAACCCATCTTGAAGAATTTCAAAGAAATATTTGATCATGGAAAAGATGGTATGCGTGATGATGATTCAGTTAATAATCTTGTGTGTGATCGACCATGTAACTTGTAGACTACGCCCAATTTCAGTTATTTTCTGGTTTGTGTGGTTTCTTTACTAGAGGCGATTATGACTTTTCACATTCAAATATCCCATCATATTTGTTAAGAGACTATTATATGGGCTGCAGCACCTGAAGAAGAATGGAGTAGACTGCTTATCAATGGTCTGACTGTTGGAAAGGGAGTAATTTCCCCAGAAGAATTCTATGGTGTCATTAAGAAAAGAATAGAGCGCATATTGATCAGAACAGTAAGATTCATACTAAATGAGTTGCTGTTACATTTTTTCATGTTACTGCCAATATTTGTTTTCCATAATATTGGTTTTACTTGTAGGAGGGAGGGTCATACCAGCAGCGAATTCTGACCGAGTATGTGAAAGGCATCCAATCGAGAACAGAAGAGCTTGTGAAAGTGCTCCAAGGCAACCAGTAATGGCTTACCGTTGAGGACTGAACTGAAGTTGGTTTTGTGAGGCGGATTTCCTTGTCATACGTCATCCCTTGTGTTTCAGTCATAACGAAAACTCTACGAAGACTGAAACATGAAGAATTCATTGTTGAAGAATCCGAATCGTAGAAGGCTGAGAAGTTGTGTCCCTCAATGGAAGTTATGGTTAGCTTCGCATTGCAGTGAACCTAGAGAAGCTTTTACATCTGTAGAACTCAACTTATTGTAATTCATATTATGTTATACATTTCTTTTATTTTCATTGGATTTGGAGTAAAATGAAAATTAAGTAAAGGAATGCATATTTTCCCTGAACCAGAAATTCTTGCTTTTGCAATTCCGTTAAATTCAGCTTCATTGAAAGTAACGTTAGGACATGACATGATCATGATCATGATTAACCCCAATTGTTTATTGACAAAATATAGCCATGACTCAACTCTTGTATTTGTCTAAATATGGGAATTGAATTATTTAGGCCAAACGAGTATGAGTTTCAATCTCACTGCTCCCTTGCTCTCCAGCAGATGGGATTCCAATAGCTTCTGCTATTAAGCATGATAATAGGCATCTCTGTGTTGCTACTTGGGTTGCTCACTGAGCATGTACCAAAGATAGACATAAAAGTGACCTAATAGGCTAATAGGCATTTCATTGGCCTATCTTTGGGTTACTCAACGATACAAACATTCACCGGTCGAATGCCCATTGTAAACCCTTTTTTCTCTAACATAGCACTATTTGTTAATTGTAAAAATGTGCGTTCATAGTAAGAGCGCATAACTTCTTTATCCTTTAGCAACCAACACATTATCGTTTATCTGATTTGATATCTCATATTGTAGCCGTTGGATGAGAACAACTATTTCTTCTTCTTGTATTTTACTAGCATATTACCTGTGTCGTTGGCACTTTACATGTGTTTATTTATTTTTATTGTTAATTATCGTACACTGGGCATCCACATCACCATCCCCACTTTTGTCCTCAATCAGTTCCATAAAAATATCATATTTTAGAATACTAATTTTTTTAGAGTCAAACTCGATTAAAATTAGAATCGATTAAATGTTCAGAATCTTTGTTTGAATGTTCAATAAAATGTTCGTCCGTTTCTTTGAAAAATACTATATTTAGGCATGAAAATCTTTAAAATACTTGCTTGTTTTAAAAATAAAATATATATTTTGAAATTTTAAGTATTTGTATTGATAATTGGTTTTGTTGGAAAGATCTTCAAAATTACATTTCAATTATACTAAGTTTATCAAAATCTGACAATTACGTAAATAGTTACGATAATTTTCATTTTGAAAAAAAAATACAATACTTTCTCTCTCCACCATATGTACATTTCACTAACTTTTTTTACAATTTTTTCATTTTTTTTTGTCATTCTACATGTGTTATATTTACAAACATGTCATTGTAGAGGAGAATGAATCTCAACCCTCAACATCTTCCCAACTTTCAATTCTAGCCCTCTTTTATGTCAAATTTTCATTTGATGTTTGTCCCAGTCAGCAATGAATAGTAAAACACCTATGTGAATTGTAAGATAAATTACTTTTACTTTATTCATGTCAGTCCCAAAGACTTCTCAACTTAGGTTAGCAATCTATAAAGAAATGTCTATTTGGGGTGCCAAAATCTATCTTTGGTTTACCAAAGTGCCACATGCCAAAAAAAAAAATTATAAGCAAATAGTTTAGCAACCCATTCTCATCGTATCTTCAAGAAAAGAAAAAAATATATAGCTATTGGAGATGCTCTGAGGCAAGAGTAGAGCATTATGTGAAGTGACTTTCTAGCAAGTCCACGGTTTGCACCCCTCATGTTCTAACATCATAACGATGAAGTATTTTCTACTTTCCATCTTAAGCGAAAAGGTCAAACATCATTTTATTTTTATTTTTATTTTTATTTTTATTTTTATTTTTATTTTTTTTATTATTAAACTAATTATTTTATTTGCTATAAGACAATTGTTCGACCAACCATTTTATACAGTTCAAAATGTTCGGCTACTATGGGACGATATACGCATAGGATAACAATAGCAGAAATGCATATGTTAAGATGGATGTGTAGTAAAACTCGTAAAGATAAAATTAGAAATGAAAGAATTAGGAGATACTTAGGTGTAGCGCCCATAGAGGACAAAATTAGAGAAAGACATTTAACTTGATTTGGTCACGTGCGGAGGAGATCAAGCACGACGTCAATAAGAAAATGTCTAGATTGACAAGTTAATGGAGGGTGTAGACGGAGGGGCAACTGTTGAAAACTTGGATGAAGGCGGTGAATGAAGACATCCTTGAGCTTGGATTAAGTGAAGATATGTGGAAAGACAACATTGCTTGGAGAACCAAAATCCATGTAGTCGATTTTAAAAATATCGAAAATGAGCATTGATAATGATGATGATTATTAAACTAATCATTGAAAAAATTAAATGACTGCAATGGTGAGATTTCACCCAAAAGGCGCCATCGCCTTGTTTTAACACTTTTCTTGAATCGCGATACCTTTGATACAGATCTCAAGATTATCAAGATATTCAAAATTACACCACCGCCAACATAGTCACTGTGAAATATACAACTCATAATTTCTTACGTGCTAACAGAGAAATAAATATTTGATGAGAAAAGGAAGCTTCAATTTTCAAGGCTTGAAGATTTCAACAATCTTCTCAAGAAGAATCAGAATCAGAATTAGAATGAAAGTTTTGTGAAACAGGGACAAATTAATGAAGAATTTTGTGAACACAACGTAGGACTTCACTGATATACTCAAAGGAGAGTTCTTATTCAATGCAAACAACATACTCGGCTATTTAAATAGCCGTACATCAACTAAGGAAAACAAATAGCAGCCCATGATTTTACAGGTCCTATAATCATGGTTGTGGACTAAATCAAAAACAGAAAACAAACTTGCTCCTCAAGTATAGGAGGATTATTAGCACGACTAAAAGTGATTCTTAGAATACAGGAATCCTAACAAACAGCTTTGACAACTTTAACATTTCCTCCCTTAAACTGAACATCAATGATATTTAGTTTATTCCAGGATATTTGCAAACACCCATTAATTCTCGCAGCTTCAGAAACACTTCAAGCTGTAATGGTTTCGTCATGATGTCTGCAACCTGCTCCTGAGTAGAGCACTGCACCAGTTCCACTATTCCATCTTTGACAAGTTCTTGAAGAAAATGAAATTACACGTATATGTGCTTGCTGCGACCATGCATGACTGGGTTCTTTGAGAATTTAATGGCCGAAACATTATCACAATAAACCACTATTGGACCAGAAGGCCTTATGTGCAAACTTCTCAAAATTCTCCTTAACCATACCACATGACATGCATTTGAAGCTTCAGCAATGAATTATGCTTCAGTAGTGGAGAGAGTAACCATTGGTTGCTTATTCGAGGACCATGAAAATGCTCCTGAATTCATCATAAAGACATAACCCGAAGTACTCTTCCTGTCATCTTGATCACCAGCATAGTCACTGTCCGTGTAACCAACAAGCTCTTCGCATCCTCCCTTCTTGTAAAACACCCCAAACTCAACAGTACCTTTTATGTATCTTAAAATCCTTTTAGCTACCAATAGATGAGTTTCAGTAGGATGTTCCATATACCTGCTGATTAAACTTACAACAAACATAAGATCGGGTCGTGTGGCTGTTAGGTACATGAGACTCCCCACCATTTGCTTGTAGAGAGTGTTATAGATTATTGCTCCTCCTTCATAACGAGTGAGCTTAAACCCAGGCACCACAGGATGATGTACTGAGTTGTTTTGATTCATACGAAACCTTTCTAGCACCTCATGATCATATTTCCTTTGACTAATGAATATACCATCATCTGCCTGTACTACTTCAATGCCGAGGAAATACCTCATTTCTCGAGATCAGTCATATCAAACTCTACCATCATGGATCTTTTAAATTGCTCAAACAACATCTCATCATTCCCAGTAAATATAATGTCATCAACATAAAGACATGCAATCAAAATTTACCTTCACTTGCAGTCTTGATGAATAATGTATGCTCATGAGGACACTTGGTAAAACCTTCCTTGATGAAATATGATTCTATGCGACTGTACCAAGCTCGTGGGGCTTGCTTGAGTCCGTATAGTGCCTTCTTGAGACGATACACCTTGGATTCGCTTCCCTTCTTTTCATAACCAGGTGGTTGTGCAACATATACTTCCTCATTAATCTCCCCATGTAGGAAAGCAGACTTGGCGTTGAGTTGATAAATCTTCCAACTCTTTTGAGCAGCAATGGAGACAACCATTCGAATTGTATCCAATTGAGCCACAAGTGCAAACACTTCAGAAAAATCCACTCCATACTGTTGATTATATCCCTTAGGAACAAGTCGAGCCTTGTACTTGTCCACCTCTCCATTTTCATTCAGTTTTGTCTTAAAAACCCATTTTACTCCAATGGTTTTTCCTCCTGAAGGTAGATCAGTTAAATCCCATGTATCATTCTTCTCTATGGCCTCCATTTCTTTATCCATTACCTGTCTCCATTGCTCACTCTTCACGGCATCATCATATGTGGTGGGATCACCATTGGTAAACAAGGGTAGATGAGCCAAGTTCACATCTTCATCAGATAAGCCTTCACCAGTGTCATAATCTCTCATCCAAATTGGTGCCCTTTGAATACGACCTTCTTGAGTTGCACTGCCTTCATTTACAACATCTCCATCTGCTTCTGATTCATTATTCCCCATATCTTCATTGGCTTCAAATCCCTCTCCTTCTCCTTCATCTTCTGTGATTGTTTCTTTATCAGTTTCCCACTCGAGGTCAGCTAAGATAGATTGCTCATGACTGTTATCCCACCTCCATTGTTGATCTTCTTCAAACACCACATCTCGACTTACAATGACTTTTCTGATAAATGGGATCAAACAGTCTATAAGCTTTGGACTCTTCACTTACCCCCAACAGTATGCATTTGAGGCTTTTATCATCAAGCTTGACTCTCTTGCTATCGGCCACATGCACATGAGATAGGCATCCAAAGATTCGAAAATGATCCACTGATGGTTTGCGCCCACTCCAAGCTTCTTCAGATGTCTTGTCTTTCACAGCATGAGTTGGGCTTCGATTCAGCACATGGACTGCCCAATTCACTGCTTCTGGCCAAAAGGTCTTTGGAATTTTCTTCTCTGACGGTATGCATCGAACCATATTCATGATGGTTCGATTTTTCCTTTCAGCGACGTCGTTCTGCTGAGGAGTGTAGGCAGCCGTCAACTATCTCTGAATGCCATGAGTATTGCAAAAATGTGTGAACTCATTTGAAGTGAATTCAACTCCTCGATCTGTCCTCAAGCCTCTGATGAATGCTCATGTTTCCTTCTCTATTTTAGCCTTGTAGATTTTGAACATGGCAAAAGCTTCTGATTTCTCCACTAAAAAATAAACCCAAGTTTTTCTGCTGTAGTCATCAATGAAAGTGATGAGATATCGTTTCTTGCTGTTCGAGCTTGGACTGATTGGGCCACATAGGTCAGCATGGATTAATTGTAGTATTTGGGAAATTCTCCACGCACTTTCCCTTGGAAAGGGGTCACAATGTTGCTTTCCTACAAGACAATCTTCACACATGGATTAATTGTAGTATTTGGGAAGCTTTCCACGCACTTTCCCTTGGAAAGGGGTCACAATGTTGCTTTCCTACAAGACAATCTTCACACACTCTCTATGAGTCTTTGATTTTGGCAGTCCCTCAACCATTCCCTTTTGTTGGAGTTCTTTCAGCCCAGTTCAACTTAAGTGTGCAAACCTACAAGGCCAACGATGTGCTTGATCTGTGATTGTCATGGAGAGACAATTTTGTCTCTTTAATGAGCAGCGAGCAACCAGGGCAAACATCCTATTGTGTGCCATCTCAATATCGAGCATTAAACCTTTCTCAGAATGAAAGATCTTACACCTTCCATGTTGTATGAGCACTACAAGGCCCTTCTCTTGTAGTTGATCGATACTCAGCAGATTGTTCTTCAGTTCTGGGACAAAGAAGACTCCTGTAATCACAAGCACAATCCCATGCACCTCCATTCGCACCTTGCCCTTGCCTTGTACATTGAGGCTATTATTATTTCCCAGCTTCACTGATTCTCGGAAATCCTCATCCATTTCGATGAATGCTTCTCTTCTGCCACACATATGGTTGCTACAACCAGAATCGAGAAACCACGTGAACTCCATCTCAACTTCCTCCACATCCATCTGCGCCATTAGCAACATTTCTTCCTTTGTTTTCGCGAAGTGAGCCTTAGAGTCACTAGGTTTTTTAGGGCACTCCCATGCAAAATGCCCTAGGTCATGACAATTGTAGCATTCTAGGGTAGATTTGTCAAGCCCAAATCTACCCCTCCGTCTTTCTCTTCCACGATAAGAGCCACGGCTATCACTTCTTCCTCCCTGTTGGACTTCAGTAGTGACTTGGAAAGCTTGTTCATCCACGACATGCCTGCTAATTCTTTGTTCATGCACTAGAAGGCTACTCTAAAGTTCATCAATGTATAAGGCATCCAAGTCATGCAACTCCTCAATCGAACAAACAACATAATCAAATCTTGACGTCATAGACCTCAAGATTTTTCAATGATCACCCCATTTCCATTTTTTCTCCGTGAAGTCTCATCTTATTTGCTATGATGAGCGTCCTCCCCAAAATACTCATTGACAATTTCCCCAATCTTCATATGTAATATTTCAAATTCCTTTCGAAGTGCCTGCAGTTAAGCACGCTTCACATGTGTCATTCCCTAATACTTCTGCTTCAAGGAATCCCATATGTCCTTCGCAGTATCCTTCTTCAAAATCGTTTCCAGAATGGAACGATCAATCGTCTGGAACAAATAGTTCTTGGCCTTCAAATCTTTCAAGCGCTGCTCCTCGAGTGCCTTCTTCTGCGAATCACTCGCTTTAGCTCCCTCTGCTTCAGGGATTCCTGTCTCCACCAAATGCCAGTATTCCTTGGAACGCAGAAATTTCTCCATGAGCATACTCCCGTGATCATAGTGGCCATTTAACCTCAGAATGTCTGGTTGCACAAAATTGTTCTCAGATGTCATGTTTCTCTCACGCTAGAAATTTGTGAGCAAACTTGAGTCAGGTTAAGGAATGGGGTGTCGATCCCACAAGCAAATTTGTGAGGGAGCTCTGATTACGCCCAAACAGTACACGCGGTCAATTGCAGTAAAGAATGGGGTGTCGATCCCACGAGGAAAAAACGATCTACAAAATAAGGTTAAGAAAGACAAACTATGCGAAACTAAAGTTAATAAATTCTAACAAATTTAAAATACGAAATTGAATTTAATTTAATGAAAATTAAGTTTGTAAAAATCACAAGGTTCCAAGAATCCCTCCTAGACTTCACGCGCCAACTAGTATTGATTCGCTATGATGACTCAACTACGTGTTTCACATCCCAAACGACGTAATCGGAAAAATAATCTTTTATGCATTAATATACCCTAATGTAAATGAATTTTAGATTTCACTTTTTTCTGAAGAAAAAAAACACAAAGGTCAGTCATATGTGATATCCTAAACTTACGATATATCCGGAGACAATATCGTAATAAATGACGATCACATATAACTAACCTATCGGAATCAATTAATTCTTAAACATTTCACACATAAGAAAAAACGTGACTAAGCTTATATGGATAAGAAAAGATAATCGCCGGAATAATAATAATCTACAAAGAAATCTATGAAATCCTTGTCACTAAAACAACATAAATTTCTATATTAAATAAAAGTGAGAATCATTAAACATTATTATTCATCGTGAAAACTTAAAGCGAATCAAATGCTAATTTAGTGCGTTACATCTAGGAGTTCATCTCTTCACCTTGCGTGGGGTTTAGTGACTCATGGTGGTGGTGGTCACAACATCAGTGGAGGAGGAATCCATCACTTCCTTTATGCGCACGAATCCTGAGAAATTCACAAATCTCGAGAAATCTCAGTAGCTGCACTGTGGTGGTACTCAGCAATGGGCTGAGGTGCGAATAGCAAACTGATTCAAAAATCAGTTTTTTTCCCGCTTCACAGTCGCGCGGCTCAGTCTTCGTCTCCAGCACGACACCTCCTGCTCTGCCGCCGTTGCTTCGCTCCTCGCGAGTTCTCTCCTACCGACCAGCTCCGGTACTTGCAAGAATACAGAGAGAGGGTGAGGGAACAGGGATAACAACAAAAATGCGAAGGAGGACGAGGAACAGGGAGGTGCCCTGTCACGATGGTGGCGAGTCTGTCGCGGTGGTGGTGGCTCTAAGAGAGAGAGGCGCGGAGGAGAGAGAGACCGTGGAGAAGAGAGAAAGATGAAGGAGGGCGGCTGCGAGGTGAAGGAAAGACAGGGAGGTGCTCTCTGTTTCGCGGCAGTGTTGTGCACGCCGGTGGTGGTGGTGGTGCTCGGGTGATGGTGGCTGTGAGAGAGAGGGAGGAGATGGTGGTGGCGGCTGTGTTATGGACAGAGAGGATGGTGGTCTGTTTCGGTGGCGAAGTAAAGGAAAGCGTGATCACGGTGGTTAGTGACGGTGGCGAGGACGGTGGCTGGTTAGTGGCAAGAGACACGGGGCTCTCTCTCTCTGCCCCGGTGGAGGTGGTGATGGTGGCTGGAAAAGAGAGAAGGAGCAGAAAACGTGGAAGAGCCCCCCCCCCCCCCCCCCCCAAAGAGAAGGGAAAAGAGAAACCTAAATAGGGTTCATTATTTCCTTGTTAGGCTGGGCTTAGGTTTCTAGCTTTCTGGGCTTGGGTTTGATTAAACTAAGTGGACCTAGGCTTATTTGGGTTAGGTTTAGATATGTGAACCGCTATTTTACACCACCGCTAGAATCAACAAATTAATCATTTCCTCAAATTATCGCCTTAATGCGATTTTATCATTCACGCGTTCAAATTCCTACAAAAACATAAAAATGAAATAATTAGAATAAAATATATTAATTGAAGCACTAACATATATAAATTAAGGGATATATTTTTTAATAATTACGTGTATATCAAGCTCTGATACCAAATGTGAAACAGAGACAAATTAATGAAGAGTTTTGTGAACACAACGTAGGACTTCACTGATATACTCGAAGGAGAGTTCTTATTCAATGCAAACAACATACTCGGCTATTTAAATAGCCGTACATCAACTAAGGAAACAAATAGCAGCCCATGATTTTACAGGTACTATAATCATGGTAGTGGACTAAATCAAAAATAGAAAACAAACTTGTTCCTCAAGTATAGGAGGATTATTAGCACGACTAAGAGTGATTCCTAGAATACAGGAATCCTAACAAACAACTTTGACAACTTCAACAAGTTTTGGTTCTCAATCATTTCTTACGCGCTAACAAATGATCTTCTTTCTTCATTCAGATTGATTTTCTTTATAGAGGCGATGATTTGTTAAATTGTTGAGGAAGATGTCACAATTATAATTATCACAGTGACATCATATTATTTCTATTTCATCTCTTCAACCTTATTCTTGGTTCTAAAGAAACATCAACTCATTCTTAAGGGTAATTGTAATTTTTGTTTTGTTAAAGCCTATAGGCAAAAATATTAAAAATTACTTGTACAATATCGTTGTTCGGTTGTACGAGCAAGATTATGGGCTTTAAAGTTTAACTCTCTACAAATTCAGTTTTTGTTAATAGCTAACAATCTCTTAATGTTATCGATTAGGGGTTTTCACACCCACTCCATAACTTCATTGGTCGCAGAAGGATCTTCGTGCAAGATGGAGTCTCCCAAAATTAAACATGTCTGTCAATATGAGCTTGGATCAAAAGCAGTGTGGCTTCTGAAGCGTGATATTCTGCCATAGTACTATTGAACACCTTATCTGCAATTGGAAATGCTACTTGAGCCAAAATCTGTCTTCTCAAGTCCACCGCAAAAAATTTCTACAACTCTCTGTTTAGAGTTAACATAAAAACTAGCGTCATAAGTAACCAAAACAACATCTTGGTCCAGGACAAAAGAGCATGGTTGTTGGTGCTCATAAACAAGGTTGAGCCTACGGGTTATAGCAATATGAATTTGGGATTGGATCACCATTAATCTATTTACCACTGCTTTTGAAGAAAGATCTGGGAACTAATACTAGGAACAGGTGTGGAGTGGTGTTGCCTGAATGAATCAAGTTGGGATTTTTCAAGAACTTGGTGAAGTGATTTGGGTATTATTGTTGACTAAGAAAATGGGGGGTGGGGGTAGGCGGGGTGCTGCCAGGGGAGGATCTTTGGACAAACAACATTGTTTATGCCATGTGTCCTAGTTACGATGGAAAGTTCTGAGAAACAATTGTGGGTTAAAAATGCTTCTGTTAAATATGTATTTATTGCGGATGTCCCAAATAGATTGTATCACAGCCGTGAATTGTTATAGTAATTCGTCTTTGGAGGTTGGGTGGGCTTTAGCCGTGTCCCACATAAACGTGAGGAATAAAGGAATTGAAGGTGTCTGAAATAAGCTACTAAGTCAATCAATGGGAACATGGGAAAGCTACTACCATTGAGGGGTTTTAATTCTCTATAATTTTTTAACTATCTTGTCATAGAGGAATATGAGGGGTTGGCTGAGAGGTGGAGCTCCTAGAAAGTTCTATTGTAAAAGCACGAGTGATACTTTTAACTGAGAATTTTTTTTAATCAATACTCCAAAGAAGTCTATCATGGGAGGATGATGGTCTGATTAGGATGTCTAGATATCCTTGACCATCAGAGTCGGGAATAGAGATTGGATCAACTCCAAATTCCAGTGGATCTCCCGAGGGTCAGAAGACTACCAAAGGTATGAAATTGTATGTGGGGAGTTCGGAGGAGTAGGTGAAGAAAGGTCATCCGATAGAGAAAACCTAGTTTTACCCAGCAATCATGGCAAATATCAATTTGATTCCCAGAAAGGATCTGCCATAAAAGCTAATTTTTCAGTTTCGAAAAGGCATAGAGGTTCCTGTGCCAAGCAAAAGAAGTCGCAGCAAGGGCTTTGTCAGTTGAAAGAGTTTTTTTTAATTACAAAAGTAAATGACATTGAGCTTAAGCACCCTCGGGTTTTGAGGATTACAAAGGGCTTGCCATGAATTTTTTGTCATTAAGGCAAAATTTTTAGTTCTGGAATATGAAATATTAATGCCTCCCTTTTGCCGTGGACAGACGATGCAGTCCCAAGCACACATGTGTTTAACTTTACTATCCGTTGTCCAATTCCACCAGAAGTTACAAGGCAGTTGATCAAGTTTGTTGATAACAACACACGAGATGAGAAAGTATTACATGGTGTACACAGGACAAAGATTAAGACAACCTTGACCATAATTGTTCTAACAGCCAGTGAGAGAACTTTAGGTTTCTAACTGAAAAGTTTGTTATTTACTATGTCAATCAGAAACTGGAAATCGTTCAATTTTTTCTTGGACAACAGTAAAGGGGATAATAGTAATTGTAATTAAAGTATGGCATCTCAAAGTCTTACCTCCACTCTCGAGGTTTAATTAAAAATAGTATAGTGGTAATTTACTACAACCCGACAAAATTTGACATGATCATTACGACACGATTTGGGTCTGGGGGTTTTGACACAAACCAAGTTGTGCTTCATGAAGTAAGCTATCCATGTCCGGTCATAGCCAAAACAATTTAAGTGCTTGAAAATTCCTATTTGGTATTTGTAGATTGGAAGGGGATAATGTGTGTTTTGGATAGAAATGTTGAAGGCAATTCCATGATTGTTTTTGCCATCTTCACCTTCACGAACAATGAACCAGTTTCTTGTTTTTATTTTTTGGTAAAGCACACTGACTATATTAATAGAACAAGAAATTACATAAATGATAAGCCATCCTCTTAGCAAGCTTGTGAGCATAGTTAGCAATTCTCCGAATAATTCACAAGCGATTCATTCTAGAATGAAAAGTTTAGTACTCCATTTTTTCAATTATACAAATATGTTCCCAACTTTTTTGTCAAATGTATTAAACATGTATTATTCAATTCCCTTATAATTTGGTTATAGTTAGTCTTCAATTTTCCAAAATTTTCTTTGAGTTTCCCTAAAATTTACAATTTGCCACCCCACCAACTATTTCTAAAACAAGTATGGCTACGCTAGCCAACAAACTTTGTGACCCAAACAAGAAAAAGTCTAGGGAGCCAAGCTAGGTTAGCGCCGGGCCAAACTCTCTACCTTTCATCATCTTAGAGATCGGATTAGGAGCGTCTCTAAGATGATAGAGGGTAAAGAGTCTGGCCTGGCCGGCACAAATAATTTCCTTTGCTTAACAAATGAACTTCAGCGACAACTTTCATACCAAACCTTTGAAGCAACAAACAGCCAACAAGGGAGATTTGAGATCTCACACGCTGGATCTCCAACCATAACCCGCCACGTCAGCTGCTCTAATTCTCAATGAAGCCCACCAAATGAACAGATCCACCCTCGTCTCTCTCTCTCTCTTCCACGTATGATTTCAGTCACAAAAGTCACACTAGTCAACATGTCAAATCCAATCTCCACCGTTGCTTTAATCCTCACTTCACATCTACACCGTTCATTTCATCTTCAAATACACGACTCATCAAGACTCGATTGTTATCGTGTCAATCGTGTCTCTACACACAAAACGTACGTAGCAGTAGCACAGTTCGTAACTCTCCTTCATTTCGATCTCTCTCTCACTGAGAGACATTTAATCAAACACTCGCAAAACACATCTGCGTGCGAAGAGCGAAGTTCGAAGTTCGAAAACCCTCGTTTTCTCTTCAATCTCTTAACGTAAACCCCCTCTCTGCTTATCCTGCACCACCTCCATTGCTCCCTCTACACTCACTCTTCAGTAACGGAGATTTGCAGTGTGGCGATGCTCTCTTCCGCTTGATCTACACTTATCGTTCTCAGATCCAAAGGTAACAACTCAACTTCTCTCCCGCCAGATCTCAAACTCTCTGATCTTTATAGTTTCTATGATCTCTTCAATTCTTGAATCAGTTCAATTGGTGAAGAGAGTGGTTTAAACGGTAATTTAGTTGTAATTGGTTTGATTTGTATTGTAGTGTTGATTAGTTAGGGTTTATTAGAAGTTGGATTGGAAGAAAGAAAACGATGCTAACGAAATTTGAGACGAAGAGTAATCGAGTGAAGGGCCTGAGTTTCCATGCAAAGAGGCCATGGATCCTTGCGAGTCTTCACAGTGGAGTGATCCAGCTATGGGATTATAGGATGGGGACTCTAATTGACAGATTCGACGAGCATGACGGACCGGTTCGTGGGGTGCATTTTCATAAATCTCAGCCCCTCTTCGTCTCTGGAGGTATGGACTCCTCACTATGAGTTGTTTAATTAGTCTTTAATTTTATGAACAGTTCGTTCAATGTAGTGTTTGATTAATGCTTTTATGATTTCAGTTGAATTTTCTATGGATGATTGGTTATGAAGTCTTTAGATCTGGGCAATAGTGTGTAGTGTAGTGTGGTTTGTCAATTTAGGTAAAGTTGAATTCTTGAGGTAGATCCATATAATGTCAATTCTTTGTGTTTGCTATTCGGAACTCTATTCAGATAGCTTTTTTGTTTTTGAAAATTAGAGAGATAGGGACATGGGACATGAGACGTAGATAAGGATCTTGGAAATTGCACCATTCGTGTTTGAGAAAAGAAACTATTATGGGATTGTTTGGTCATTGCTGAAGGAAAAAATACTTATTGTTTGAGTTGTCCTAGAGTTTGATATGGCCAACCTGCACATAGGTGGGATTTGGTATTGATGCGTTTCAAATTTGGATTTTGATGGGGTTGATATTTTTGAATTTTGAGTCTCATATAATCTGAATGGTTTCAATGAATTCGGCCACATCAGCCAAGAGCTTTGGATTCCATTTCTTTTTCCGCAGCCAGGGGCGGACCCAGGATGTTCAGAAGAGGGGGGGGGGGGGGGGGGGGGGGGGGGATTCTATGGGGGGCAATTAGTTAAATTTGGCTACTATTCATAGTAGAAAACCTGAGTTTGAAAATTTTAGAGGGGGCAGCCTGTCTTGTATGTAGCTCCGCCCATGTCCGCAGCTTTTTGTTTGTTTTATCTTATTTTTAACATTTGAATCCACTTTATGTATTTAATTTACAGTGGGTGAACTAAATCTATCTCGGGACTGACGGCAATAAAATAGTTGGAAAATTCCAGACCCCAAGTGTCAGGAACGAGCTTATAATGGATGCTTGTTATGAATTGTTTGAGCAGTGGAGGAACCGATAGGTTTTCACTCAGGTTCTTTCTGTTAAGTGAAGATGCTTGCTTTTTTTCAGATGATGTGGAATGAGGTTAAAAAAGAAAATTTTGAAAATACTCATAGACTGATAGTGATAGGTTGATTAGGTTCGCTGATTATAGACATTAAAATTGGATTTTAGTTTAGGTGTATGCTTGGGGTCCTCTGAAAGACGCCCCATTATTTACTCGTATGCATGACCACATCTTAATAGCATAGTGTACATATATATTTTTCTTCTGGGGTTGGAAGGCCTCGGTGGGGGAGTCTGTGTACCTGTCCCTTTATGATTACCAATATAATAGCACTTTTTTTCTTCTTAAAAAAATCTATCACAAAATCTTGGGTTGGGATTCGTTAGGGTTTTGGCTTCCATTCTCAGAGAGTTGATTGTGTGATAAAGAAGGATCATGGCACCATGAAGTGAGTGTTTGTGCAAGAGAGAAGAACCTAGTTTATTATCTATTTACAGAAGAAAACAACCTATTTTTGGTGTTTAATATCGAAAAGAAAAAAGAACTTATAATTTGATTATCCTGGTGGTTGGGATGCAACTCATGCTGGTCAATCCCCTCTTGATGTGCTCATCCCAGCCATAGGTTGGCTCTGGGCTAGCACATTTTGTTCTTTGGTTAATGCTTTTGGGCCCATGCAGGCCTTGTGGTAAACAGGAGTGTTCTCAAACAGTAAGGCTTCGCATGAGGTGTCATAGATGCCTGTGCCTCGAGGCATTCTTTTGTCCATTATTTATTCGTTAACACAACATCTTATTGCATTTGGACATTAGTACAAAAAAAATGCCTTATGTTTATGGAATATAGTAGAAGTGGTTTGGTCACATGTTTTATGATTATATTTAAGGACTGGACAAATACTGTGTCAATTCGTTATACCGCCAATTGTTAACACCTCTAGAATGAGTCGATTGAGATGTTTAAACAAACAGAATCTTAACTTATATAGGATATACAATATTGAAATAGTTGAATTAAAAAAAAGTGGTTTTAATGTGAATTAGTAAAATACAATTTCATTGATTAGATCAACCCCAATGATTTTTGTTTGGGTTTGAACATATTCAATCAAATGATGAGTTCTGGTGTGGGTTGGGTCGAGTAATTTTAATCTCAGGATCATTCATGCTAGGCCTCAGCTTCATCCAATTCTTCCAAGTTGAGACATGCCATCAAAACAAATACTCACTGCATTTTGCATTTGGAGTTTAGTTAAAGAAATTCGGCTTATGTTTAAACATGGAATGTGGTTTACTTGGTTTGATCACATTTTTATCGTACCTATTAGGCACTGTACATAGTTGTGAAACATCAATTAGTAGTATCACTGGATGTTAACACCTCTAGACTGTGTTGATTGATAAGTTCTTAACAAATTTGCTCTTAACTTATATAGGATATATGATATTAGCATAGTTTCTTATTTCTGGTTGTGGACACTCATTGCATCACACGGCGCCTCATTGATTTCATGGAAAATATTCTTCAGTTGTTTTGGTTTAACGAATATGCTCACTTTTGCAGGAGATGATTATAAGATCAAGATATGGAACTACAAGTTGCATAGGTGTTTGTTTACCCTTCTTGGACACCTGGATTATATACGTACCGTGCAATTTCACAACGAATGCCCTTGGATTGTTAGTTCCAGTGACGACCAAACAATTAGAATATGGAACTGGCAGTCCCGCACGTGTATTGCCGTCTTGACCGGTCATAACCATTATGTCATGTGTGCTTCATTCCATCTTAAAGAGGACTTAGTTGTATCAGCATCCTTGGACCAGACAGTTCGTGTATGGGACATTGGTGCTCTGAGGAAAAAAACTGTGTCCCCAGCAGATGACATCCTGAGGCTCAGTCAGATGAATACGGATTTGTTTGGTAGCGTCGATGCTGTTGTAAAGTATGTTTTAGAAGGTCATGATCGAGGAGTCAACTGGGCTTCATTCCACCCTACCTTACCTCTGATTGTTTCTGGATCAGATGATCGCCAAGTTAAGCTTTGGCGAATGAATGGTAATAACGTGAACAGTGAATCCCATATATTCTTTTCTCTCCCTTTTGTCTTTACGTTCAGTTTGTATTCCATAGTATTATGTTATAACTTATAGCTTAAAGATTGTCAGATATAATTGAGAATGAGTGATTGTTTTGTTTCAGATACAAAGGCTTGGGAAGTTGACACAATGAGAGGACACATGAATAATGTGTCCTGTGTACTGTTCCATGCTAAGCAGGACATTATTGTATCAAATTCGGAGGACAAAAGTATCCGTGTATGGGATGTAACAAAAAGGACAGGTGTTCAGACATTTCGTAGAGAGCATGATCGATTCTGGATTCTTTCATTACATCCAGAGATGAACCTTCTAGCTGCAGGTCATGATAGTGGCATGATTGTCTTTAAGTTGGAGAGGGAAAGACCTGCTTTCTCCATTAGTGGAGACTCTCTATACTATGTCAAGGATCGCTTTCTGCGGCTTTACGAGTTCTCATCTCAGAAAGACACTCAAGTCATTCCAATCCGAAGACCGGGCTCTATCAGCTTAAACCAAAGCCCAAGAACTTTGTCCTTTAGTGCTACAGAAAATGCCGTCTTACTCTGTTCAGATTTGGATGGTGGATCTTATGAACTCTACACTCTATCCAGGGATAATGTTGGCCGGGGAGATGCTGTGCAAGATGCAAAGAGAGGACCTGGAGGATCAGCTGTCTTTGTGGCTCGTAATAGGTTTGCTGTGCTTGACAAGAGCCACAACCAAGCTTTAGTCAAGAACCTTAACAATGAGATTGTGAAGAAGAGCCCCCTTCCTGTCTCTACTGATGCAATTTTCTATGCTGGAACAGGCAATTTGTTGTGTAGAACAGAAGGTAGAGTGGTAATATATGATCTTCAGCAGAGGCTATCCCTTGGTGAACTCCAAACTCCATTTGTCAAATACGTCATTTGGTCAAATGACATGGAAAGTGTTGCATTGTTGAGTAAACACGCCATCGTAATTGCCACTAAGAAACTTGTGCATAGATGCACTCTTCATGAAACGATACATGTAAAGAGTGGTGCTTGGGATGACAATGGTGTCTTCATATATACAACCTTGAACCACATAAAGTATTGCCTTCCAAATGGAGACAATGGAATCATCAAGACACTTGACGTTCCAATATATATCACGAAAATTTTCGGAAATACAATATTTTGCTTGGACCGAGATGAGAAGAGCAAGACTATTGTTATTGATGCAACAGAATATGTTTTCAAGCTCTCTCTTCTGAAAAAGAAATTTGACCAAGTTATGAGCATGATCAGGAATTCAAAGCTCTGCGGGCAGGCCGTGATTGCATACCTGCAGCAAAAAGGTTTTCCAGAAGTTGCTCTGCATTTTGTGGAAGATGAGAAGACTAGGTTCAACTTGGCACTGGAGAGTGGTAACATCCAGGTTGCTGTTGCTTCAGCAAAGGCCATTGATGAGAAAGAACACTGGTATAGGTTAGGAGTGGAAGCCCTTCGACAGGGCAATACTGGTATTGTAGAGTATGCATACCAGAGGACGAAAAATTTTGAGAGGCTGTCCTTCTTGTATCTCATGACAGGGAACATGGAAAAGTTGTCCAAAATGCTGAAAATTGCTGAGGTCAAGAATGACGTGATGGGTCAGTTCCACAATGCCCTGTACCTAGGCGACATTCATGAGCGTGTAAGGATATTAGAAAAGGTTGGCCATCTGCCCCTTGCTTATGTGACTGCAGTGGTTCATGGACTCCTGGATGTTGCTGAGCGATTAGCAGCCGAGCTGGGTGACAATGTTCCATCTTTGGCTCAGGTGAAAGAGCCTTCACTTCTGACACCTTCACCCCCCATCCAGTGTGGTGGAGATTGGCCCTTGCTGAGGGTCATGAGAGGCATCTTTGTCGGTGGGCTGGATAAATTGGGCAGGGGAGTGGACGAGGAAGATGAAGAGGTCGCTGAGGGTGATTGGGGCGAAGAGTTGGACATTGTTGATGTAGATGGTTTGCAGAATGGAGATGTTCGAATGGAAGTTAAGGATGGGGAAGTGAACGAAGAAAATGATGGGGAAGGAGGTTGGGACCTTGAGGACTTGGAGCTGCCACCTGAAGTTGATACACCAAAGACTGCTGCCATCAACCGGTCGACAGTATTCGTCACACCGACTTCAGGCATGCCAGTAAGCCAGATTTGGATCCAGAAATCCTCTCTTGCTGCAGAGCATGCTGCAGCTGGTAATTTCGACACTTCAATGCGTCTGCTAACACGACAACTGGGTATAGTAAACTTCGCTCCTTTGAAGGACATGCTTCTTGATCTCCACAGTGGAAGTCATTCATACATACATGCCATTTCCGCTACTCCAGTGATTTCACTTGCAATTGAGAGAGGGTGGAGTGAGTCTGCTAGCCCAAATGTGAGAGGGCCACCAGCACTTGTGTACAGCTTCTCCCAGCTGGAAGAAAGATTGAAGGCTGGTTATAAAGCCACAACTAGTGGGAAGATCGCAGAGGCCTTACAACTCTTTCTAAGTATTTTGCATACCATTCCTCTTATTGTAGTTGATTCAAGGAGGGAGGTTGATGAAGTCAAGGAGCTGATTACCATTGCAAAGGAGTATGTGCTAGGTTTGCAGTTAGAGCTTAAAAAACGAGCCACCGCAAACAATCCAGTACGCCAGCAAGAGCTGGCAGCCTACTTCACCAATTGCAACCTTCAGCTGCCTCATTTGAGGATTGCTCTGTTGAGTGCTATGACAGTTTGTTTCAAGGCGAAGAACTTCAATACGGCGGCTAATTTCGCACGGCGATTCCTGGAGACCAATCCCCCCATTGAAAACCAAGCGAAGACAGCCAGACAAGTCCTTCAGAGCGCTGAGAAGAACTTGACAGATTCTCACCAGCTTAACTATGACTTCAGAAATCCATTTGTGGTTTGTGGTGCAACACATGTGCCTATATACCGTGGACAGAAAGATGTTACATGTCCATACTGTAGATCACACTTTGTACCAACACAAGAAGGAAAACTCTGTACTGTTTGTGATTTAGCCGTGGTTGGTGCAGATGCATCTGGCTTACTTTGCTCTCCTACTCAGGTAAGATGATCATGTTACCAAACGAGGAGTCATCATACTTTTGCTGGTACCTCTAGAGCCAATCGTGTTTTGCTGTCCATCTCGACAGGCAAGGTACAAAATTAAACATGCATTCAGCATCTTCTGAGGATTGTGTGATCTTGTTACTTTTTCTGAGTACACTTCTTCTTTTCAGTTTGCATCTTTACTGCATTTTCATTTTGTCTTCCTGTCAGATTAGATGGTCAAGATTTCACTGTAATAAGATGAGTGTTTGTAAACCCAGGAAGGGTACTTTTGACCACCATAGTTAGACTAATAGAGGGGTTCTACTTATTGTTTCATCTCCTTTACTTTGATACATTATCCATACAATCTAAATTGTAAGCTGTAAGCAGATCTGTGATTTTTTTCACATTATGTGGTGGTTTCATTTGAAAGTGAGAATAACCAACCAAAGAGCACCGGGAAATGGACAAGAGCTCACATCTGGCTAGGAAAGAGCACTCCAATTGTCCAACCTGATTCCCATTCATCAATGCCAGTTGCTGTAATCGAGGACTTGCAATGAGAGTTTTTATTTTATTTTTATTTTTATGAAGCTTTGCTGTTGAATCTTGTTTTCTTTTACATTTGGTTACTGACAACTTTAATAGTGCAATCCAGCTTATATAGTCTGCTTTTGTGATTTGTTTATGCACTTTATAATCATTAGGGAACGACTGGTTCATGATTTAAATTCCGCTGCTGTGGCCTCTTTAGCTAGCAACTTATGTTTGGATGCCAATGGCGTTATGGTCGAGTGGTTAGGGCTGTGTGGATTTATCCCCACGTCCTGGGTTCGAGACCCGCCGGCGGCATAGTTACTTTCTTATGGTGTTGACCTGTAGGTCGCACCTTGTTGATAGGTTATGGGATCCTATAAAAACCCAGCTCGCTTTCTAAAAAAAAAACTTATGTTTGGATGGGAATGAAGAGCTACTTTGGGTGTGTTTGGTTGCATGAAATCCTATGTCATGGGAATTCATGAGGGAACCACTACATTTTAGGTTAAATTGATATATCACTTCACATTTACCATTTGACCACCATTTGATTTTGTGATCAATGGTAGGAATGAAAGTCCCATGAACATGGGAATCCCACTCCTTGGACCCCCAAGGCATGTGATTCTCATGTTCATGGGACTTTAATTCCCACCATTGATCACAAAACCAAATGATGGATGTGGAGTGATATATCAATTTAGCCTAAAATGTAGTGATCCCCTCATGGATTCCCATGACATAGAATTCCATGCAACCAAACACACCCTTTGTTTCATCCAAGTCCTTGTTTTCTTCTCCGGCAGGTTTTGGGTAGAAGACAACCCTCCGCCGCTCCCCCAACTCTTCAGAAAAGTAAGCAAATCAGGTGCAAAAAGTATTGCAGATCATAAGCCAATTTTTAATTGAAATACCACTGTGAAGCCTTGGTGATGTTTCTATGTTTCTGATCCAAGTATTAGGGAACTTTTTGCATTTACTGGCAGATTGTTATTTTTATGTTTAAGCTTTAGGAACTACTTACATAGGTGTTCTTTGTGATAGTTGATATACTTGATACTTACTGATGTTTGAGTTTCAAAAAGAAAAACCTTGGAGCACGCTTCGTAAAACAGAGTTTCTACCAGCAGTGACCAGTAATGCCAGATACATGGCTGGTTCTAAAATACTTTGTGATGGTCACTGATGCCAAGATGCATATTTGGCTTTTTACTGCCATATTTTTCTGAACATCTCAACTTAGAGTGCTGATTGTTGCTAAATTTCTTTTAGTTTGGTGGCTTGGTCAGAATTAGTTGATACTTATATTATTCTTCTAGGATTCTTTGATTTTCTTTTACTCGGAATGCTACAAAGCTTGACAAGCAATGTCATAAAGCGAGATTGTTAATTATACTTGGTGCAGTTTTACTGAAAATTGCAATTATTTATCAATGAGATGGCGACGTTGTTCATGGGGAAGTGCCTGTGATTTGGAAGACTAAAGGGCCTTGAGCAAAAGATGAGGGTGGTGGTGATAAAGATGATCTATTTGAAGAAGCCTTGATTGATATGGTCTTTTAAAGATAAAATATTCATTTGTTAGTATTTGCATCAACTCCACCATAGCTCTTGCATGACTTCATTCTCTTCTTGTAAGGGTTCTTTCGTTTTTGCAAGGTCTTCTAAATAGTCAGCAGGTTAGAAAAACAATATTTTTCTCAAGCTTCTCCCTTTCGTGTTGTCCCATTTTCAAATCAAATACACAAAACTTAATTCTTTCAATAAGTGGTTGTCGATGTCAACCCATTGTATATAATCCCCTGCATCTGCATTTACAAGATACAGTTAATCAAAATAACTTCAATGGGCATACATAATCAACACTATTGCTGCTCCTAATTTGTATAAGAGAGAACTAAAGTTTCAATCTTAAATAAACAACTCACAACCTCATTGTTCCAAATTATCAAAAACTCTAAATTTAGAACAAATCCAACAATAAAGCAACAAAATTTCATTATTTTTGTCATCAACTTGTTCTTTGTTTTGATGGGTTTGTGAAGTAAATACTTCCAATTGAACAAAAAATCGGTTGAAACACACCTAAAAGTCGAACCCATACTTCAAACACTGAAATATTGAAGACAACAAGAGAGAGGGAGTATCTGCAAGATCACACACCTTCGCCGAGATGGCCGATGAAGTTGAATAGAAACCTAGAATTACACAGAGCTTCATAGATTTGAGCTTCTTTCGTCTCTCCATCAGAGATAAGGTGGTGGGTTGTCATGTGAAAATTAAAATAAGAGACACTAAGAGAGGAAGAAAGGGGGTTAGACGGTGGCGGACTGAAATCGCAGATGAAATGGAGAACGGAGAGGGAGAGGACAATGTGGGGAAGGGGAGGGAGAATGAGATGTCATAGTAGGGGTGGGCATCCCATCCCGTCCCAATTTTTTCGGGTCTTAATGGGATTGAATAATTCCATTCCGATCCCGTCCCGTCCCGATCTAGAATGGGATGAGATGAAGATTTTCAATCCCGCCAATCCCGTCCAGTTCCGAGCTAATTTTTTTAATATTTATTATTTATATATTTATTTTAGAATTACAATATTTGGATGTCCATATAAATTCACTGATGTATATAACATTTTAGCATCTCAATTTGTGTCTCACATACATCTCTATTTGGTTATCTATTCTTCTATTGTATGTTATTGAGCTGTCGATGGTTAGAAGATGGTTACAACATGTAAATGATATGTATTCTAAATGTATCTATTTATAATAATTAAGGTCAATTTTTGGTTCATTAAGAAAATGTGAGCGCAGTAAACACATTCCCTTTGGTGAAGTTACTTGTTGGTTGATAGATAATATGTAGGGAAGATCTGCATAACTTAATTTGTTGACAGAAAGAAAATATAGCACAAAGTTGTCCAAACGCAATACCTTTGTGCATATGTGCAGTTGTGCTCTCTTCCATGTCTAATTCTTCCATTTGACATACACACAAACTAAAGAACATATATATATAGAATAACCACTTAATTTAAGTTATTAAATAAAGAATGTTTCTACCATACTTCTGTTTCATAGCTATTTTCATATATTAAGATCAGTCATGATGATGACTGATCATAAGTTATTTTTCCTCATCAATGTTGACCAAAAAAACATTGGTTTCCCTCATCAACAAATAGAGCACGTTGATCCCGTCCCGATCCCAAATGAATGAGATGGGATAGGGATCGGTCAATCTCGTCCCATCCTGTCCTGTGCGCGCCCATATGTCGTAGTGAAAGTTGTCTTTGTGAATGAGGGGGCAACCTAAAATTTTAAAGGGGACAATATAAAAAATATAACTATTTTAGTGGATTTTTTTTAAGTTAAGGAAGTCAATTGACCCCCTTAACCAAAGCATAGATCCGCCCTTGCCCACAAGGAGAAACCTCCGTAGATGATTAGTCATGATATTCATAAGGCTAGTTTTTGTTTGTTTATTTATTTATTTATGCAAATGTAAGTTCGGGTACACCGACTGAAATTCAAAAGGTAAGTTGTCATTGGTTTTAGGGATTAAGTCTATATTATTTGATAATTTATAAATAATGCAAAAAAATTGACAAACTCTATGGAAAAAATTAGGGTGCCTGGACCTGTGGCCATCAGGCACCGTCCATCTGCCTCGAGATGTGAATTATTTCATATCTCGCGACAGATAGACTGTGTCTGGTGGTACCTGACACAACACCAGGCACTGTAGTAGTGCTCAACTCTATGTATATGTTTTGTTATTATATACTAGGGCTGGGCAAGTACGGTTAACCGGCCCAAACTCTTAAAACCGAAAATCGGCCCGAATAATGCGGGCCCGTGTTTATGAGAACCGAAATCGGACCGAGTTGACCGGGTAACCGATTTACGGGCCGATTTCGGTCCTAAGAGCAAAAAAATGATTCTACAGTATTTTACAAAAAAATGATTCTACAAAAAAAATCTGATCAACAAATTACAAAAAATCTGATAAAAAAATTACAAAAAAAATGATTCTGATCAACAAATTACAAAAAAAATATGATCAATAAAATTACAAAAAATTATAACAAAATTACAAAAAAAAATACAACATCTGATCTGATCAGGATCTGGATCTGATCAAGATCACATCAGATCTAGGGAAAGGCGAGGAAAGGAGGGGAGAGGGAGGCGGCTCGGCCTCCACCTTCGCTGAGAGAGGGAGCTCGGCCTCCGCTGTGAGAAGTGAAGAGGCCTCCGCGGCTTCGCCTCCGCTGTGAGAAGGGGGAGAGGGAGGCGGCCTCAGATCGGCCTCCGCCTCCGCTGTGAGAAGAGAGGGGAGAGGGAGAGGGAAGCGGCCTCCGCGGCTTCGCTGTGAGAAGAGAGGGGAGAGGGAGAGGGAGGCGTCCTTTTTGGTTTCCTTCGCTGGTTTTCTCTCTGAATTTTTTTTCGAGTTGAGGGAGTTGGAGGGGTGAGAGAAGTACTTAAGTTAAGGAGTCGGGCTGGGCCGGTTACTCGACGGGCTTCAGAAATGGAAACCGAGGCCCGGACCAGAAACTTCGAGCGGGGTCGGGCTTTTACAACCGAATTTTTTTTAATTAATTAAAACTGATCCGAACCGACCCGATCGGTCCGGGTTTTCGGTCCTAAATGCCCACCCCTATTATATACTCTATGTATATATTTTATTTTCATTTTCCAAATTATATAAAAATTATTATTATTATTATTATTTTGGTATTATCATGGGAAATTGCTAAGAAGGTGCTTTTGAACGCATTGCAGGTTAGCAACACACACTACTCTCGTCCCTCTCATTTCTATTTCTCCCATCTTTCACACAAATACACATTTTTTAACAGACGGATCTAAGCGAAGAAAGAGTAAACAAAAGTTACAAAACCCTCCATCGCCACTTAACCTGCGCCCATTCTCTGCTTATCCTACGCCACCTCCATCGCCGCCTGTAATCTCTTCATCTGGTGGTGCTCAGCGGTGGAGATTTGCAGAGGCGATGCTCGATTTCGCTTAATCCATAGGTAAAGATCCCATCTTTCACTCCTTCAGATCTCTAATTCTCCGATCTCTCTCTTTCAAACCCTAGAATCAGTAATTCGGATTCAGTTTGATCCGTAACGTAACGGGTCGGTGGTGACTGGGTTTCAGTTTCAGTGTTGGTTACTGATTAGATTGATTTATTTATTGTGTTTGTTTTCAGTTTTTTGAAGTAATCATTAGGTTTTGGGGTTTGATTGGAGACGAAGATGTTGACGAAATTTGAAACGAAGAGTATCGAGTGAAAGGTCTGAGCTTTCATACGAAGAGGCCATGGATCCTTGCGAGTTTGCACAGTGGAGTGATCCAGCTTTGGGATTACAGAATGGGGACTCTTATCGACAGGTTCGATGAGCACGACGGACCGGTTCGTGGGGTTCATTTTCATAAAACTCAGCCACTTTTCGTCTCCGGAGGTATGCAATTCTGCCACTATTGAGCCAATTTGAGGTGTCTTTCATTGCTGTATATCTTCATGGTTGGTGGTTTTCTGATTTAAATCTTATTCATCGTTGAATCATCAGATCTGGGAAATCGGTTTTGTTTCTCAATTTTGGAAACCAATTAAAGCTGACTTCTTTACCTGTAAAATGTGACTGACACTAGAGTAATAAGAATGAAGCTTGAACTGAATTGGAGATACTCTTATTTGTTTATTTGAAATTCAGTTAGCAAAATATTGGTAGAGGGTAGAACGTTATAGTTATATTCAATAGTTAGATCCATCAATTCATCCATTTTGATTAGGCATTTGGACCTGTTTCAGATCCCCGTTTTTATTTTATCGTTTTTCAGATCTATTTGTTGTTGAGAAAGAGAGATATAAAGAAGGGATGGGGGTGATAATGGGTGTTATTAAGGCAATCCCCGTCTCTTTCAACCGAGCTCAGAGTGGGGTATGCTAGTGGGGTATGCTCGGCCATGAAGCAAGCTCTCCCGAATACGACAGATGTGGAAGTGGGGAAGTCTATATGGTTCAAAGGAATCTACAATATTATTAGGAAGGATTAAACGAGTCTACTCGACTCAGAAACCCATTTAGCCGCTATGGCTAGCGGATTCCTGGGCCTTGACGAATGGCCGACTACCTTTACGTTAGAAGAGCCACTACCTTTAGAGGTAGCTCTGTGGGTGGGTAAAGTGATGAAGTAATGCTAAAAAAGAATATAGGGTCAACACTTCATGGCAAACGTAAGTTCTCGGGAGGTCGCGCTGGAGCCTTAGATTTTTGGAGGCTTAGTCAGGCGGATTACACGGCTAAGCGAATCTGTGGATCATAAGAACGTAGGCGCACTTGAGCGAATATGAAACCCAAACCAGTGGTTATGAATGGGTCAACCTGTTTAATCATTTCTTGTTTACCCATCCATAATTAAGTCAACTTGACAAGATAAATAACTATACCAAACAGGCTTAGATGCCCAACACAGACATGATCTGTTTATCAGCAAGTCTATCATGTGAACTTGTTTATGAATCAAGCATGAATAGGCTAAACCAAAGCACCTTAACTGGGTAGGTTTCCGCAAAGAGAAAAAGAGAAGGATCGTGACTCATTCTGATGATGGGAAAGGATCATGGAGCTTGAAAATTTTGTGTGACAATGAGAGGCAACCCCCCTACTTTGGTTTGCTTGGTCATTAACTAAGGAAAATACAAATAACTTGAGCTAGTTTGCAATTGGGATTGGTCATTTTCAAATCTGATGATTGTACTCCAAGTCTCCAAATCTTTCACAAGGTTTTGGAAAGCAAAAACTGTCTGTATTACGATTAGGTCAAGACAATGGCTATTCAGCTTATTATATTATCGGGAGTGGGCTGGCGAGCGGGGTAAGATGTTTGAGATTAAAATCAAATATGATATAATGAAAGACACAAATCCGATAAGAGGTATTGGATATCCTCTATGTTATTAATGCGGCGAAAAAACCGCCGATTAATCGTAATTCGGGGTTTGACCGAACCAAACTGGGTGAAATCGGTTGGGGTTTAGCATACTCGAAAAAATTGGTGAGTCAACAATTAATCGGCCCAGTCGACTGTCGACTCTCTGATTTATCGCTATAACTTATTTTTATTGATATAACTTATATCGGTTTATTTATGAATGATTTTATTTATGAATGATTGAATGCAATATATTTTTACTGATATAATATATATCGACTTAGTTTTGAATGATTGAATGCTAATTTTTTAGTTTACATATTGCTATTTACTGGTAGAGTGATGTTGTTAAGTGCTAATTTGCTATCACTTATTGTTACTTGTGCTTTTGTGCTGTGTTGGTTGTTCCTAAACAAGTTTAGGTACCTGCATAATTAAATTCAGCTGTAAACTAGTAAAAATTAAATTATATACTAATATTTAAATTAGACTGATTAATCCCACTTAATTGTAATTCGGTTCTGGACTGCGCTGCGACAACTTTCCAATTTAACTGCATAGTATCCTATTGACAACCCTAATCTTAGAGTGTTGCATGTTAAATAAGGATTGCCAACCTGGGTTTATGTGAGAAAAATGTCATCAAGGTGGAAGCAAATGAAAAGCAGTATTTTCATCGAGGAGGGAAAATCTCATACCCACTCAAAAAAAGGTCTCGAGGTTTCTCGAGGACCTGATATTTGTAGTCCATCTGTGCCATTGTTGGCATCATTCCTTCTCAAGGACTAATACCTGTGCCATTATTTGCATCATCACTTTTGGTTCAGACTTCAGACTCAGTTTGTTTGGTGGACTTGTACTTCTTTTTATTTATATGACTTGTCCCTGTTGTTATTGCAAGTGAAAGAAAAGACATTTCCCAATAGAACCTGGTTGGATTTGGCTGGGGATAGCAACACTCACTCCTAATCAGCCCAAAGCCACTTACACGTTTGAGAATGTAACCCAATCATTGCAGGCATAATAAAACCATTCTTAAAACAAAATCGATGGAAGTAAGTTAGCGAGAGAATTCAACGATAGGAAGATGTAGCTACTAGTTCGCGCAGAGCCAGAGCTTGTTTTCCATTCTTTTGGAAACGAGACGTATATGGATACGAAACGAGACGTAGTAAAAAATACAAAATTGAAGTAAATAGCAATTTCTTCAATCTACATTGCAAAATTAGTTGTTGAAAAATTATTTGAATGGTTTAAATTGTTTATTATGTAAATAAACTAGAGTATCCTCGTGCCGTTGGCACTCCACATAATTTTATTTTTGCTAATTATTTTATACTGAACACCTTCGTCACTATCCCCATTTTTGCTTTTAATCAGTATTGAAGTGTAAACCTATTCAGTCAAATTTGAATCAGTTGGGGAAAAATTGTAAAAGCCGAGAATGAGTTCTCTCCCAATCTTTGAAATCGCCAAAACATGAAATTTAGGGTTTTTGTTTAAATGTTCATTAAAATGCCAAACTCATTTTTTATGGTATGATTGGTCCGTCTCATTGCTTTTAAAAATATTAAAGACGTGTAATACATTATACGTTTTTTTAATTATGAAATACATAATTTTTAATATTTTGGCCCTTGTACTGATCATTGATTTTGTTCAAAAGATCTTCAAAATTGCATTTCAACGATACTAAGCTTATCAAAATCCGACAACGATGTATATATTTATGATAATTTTCATTTTGCTAAAAGGAAAACACAATATTTTCTCTCTCTGCCACATGTACATTCCACCAACTTTTTTCAAAAGTTTTTTTCATTATTTTTGCCCTTCTACATATTTTATATTTATAAATATGACATCATAGTAAATGAATCTCAACCATCAAATTCAATACATTTTTCAACTTTCAATCCTAACCATCTTTTATCTCTAATCCTTTCGATCTGACTTTGTCCTAGTCAGCAATGAATAGTAAAACACAACTCTGAATTGTAATATAGATAATTGAAACAGAAGGAAGAAATAGAATAAAATAAAAGGTTTTGGGCAAGGCATAAACAAATCGCTTAATTGGTCAAGCTAAATTGATCAATCAAGCCAATGAGATAAACATTACGAATTAGTCCCCACATTTCTCAATTATGGCATTCCTTTCTTTGTCAGGTATTGATTGAGCAACATTTTTCTTTTCTTTTTCGACTTTGCTCTGTGCCTTGATTTGGCACATCACCTCAGAAAACTATTGATGTTTTTCCTTGGTGTTGTAAGGAATTAATTTCCAGTTCCTTCGTTTTACATCAGCCACCCCAGTTACTAGAAGAAAACATTTTTATGGGTATTTTGATTACACCGAAAAGAAAATTATTCCATGGAACATTTTCTTTTCATTTTCCTTTATAATCAATTTCAATTTTTATGTTGGTAGATTGCCAATGTTTCCTTCTAGGTAAATGGTTATTTACCAAATTTGCATTATTTGATTGCTTATAAGGCAATAGCTTTTCCAATTTCCATTGAAAATAACAAATACTATATATTAAGCACAACATTGACAAAGACAATGTTTTTCAACTCATGAATTTCATCATAAAAAATTACAAACTGAATCGAAATGATCCACCCAAAAACCCAGCAAACCATTTCATCAACAATAGAGGAGATGGATCTTGACTGAGCAAACCCCAAAGGTTGGTTCGTTGATCTTGTAGGTATTGTTTTATTTGCATTGATGAACTGTGTGAATGAAGGATAAAAACCCTAATCAATTCATAAAAAATGAGGATAAACTTTATGCAACTCTCATTGAAATGAAAGCTTATCAGTGAAAGATTTTTCCAATCTGAAAAACCAAAATGGAAGTTGCATATCTCAAAATATCAGATGTAAAACTAACAAACAAATCCCTCAAATCTATTGAGTCGAATTGAGCTTTCTTATAAATTTCACTTAATTTAGCTCACAACTCGTCCCATTCCAATTGTAGACTTGTACACTCGAGATGGGATTAGTAGGTAGTGGTGGGCTTGTTGGGTGTTGCACAAACTGCCAGAGACCAAAGCATCGATGCCTCTTGCAAGGATTTCTTAAAAATTTCGCTCGATCTCATTTCTAGGATTTCTGAAAGTGCATTTGTTCATGGAGCAAATCTAAGACGGGGGGAGAAGAGGAGCTTCTACGGTTTGGGGGTGCATTAACCATTAGGTATGCATAAGAGATGCTTCAAATGTTTGGAATGAAATCACACATATTTTACTCATTGGTGGAATTGATATCAGGCTTTTAGTTTCTTCGTAAATCGTAACCAATATAAACTCAATTCTTGTGGTGGGGGTGTTGAGGAATTAGTTCGACGAAAAGGGAAAGAAATATGTGGGCTTTTTTACCCTCCCTCTCTTTCACATGTGTTAAGAGGCATTAAAGAAAAAAAAATTCACAAAAAATGGTGCAATCAAACATCTTAACCTGCATGTCGTGGAAACATTTTTCCTTCATCAAGGTAATTTTTTTGTTTTACCCCAGGAAAAGGTGTAAACAGATCCTTAGTTTCTTAAAGGAAATGGTACATTCACTTTCATTAATTCCATAAGAAAATTATCCTGTGCATTGAGTGTCTTAAATTATGCTCATCTATTAGGTAGATCTGCCACAACATAGTTGTTGATCTTTTGCAAGATGCCAAAAAAGGACCCCCATTTTCATTTTTGTGATGTTGTTAGTGCGAATTGGAATATGGTCCTTGGCAAATGTCGCTTCACCAATCATTCACATTTATTTATTGTTTAAAAAGTGATACCTCATATTGCTCTGTCCTTGAATTAACATCTGCATGACGTTTTCATGATTTTTTAAACTACTTTTTTTTTATAAAAATAAAATGGAGGCTCAATTCGCCTTTACTTTAGCCTTGAGCTAAGCTCGATACCATAGAAACCAAAACACCTCAGTTCCCAAATCAGCTTTTCAAACAATGGTAACGAGTCCATGTTTGCAAGATGCCTCATTATAATTTTATGGGAATTGAGAGAGAACCTACCATTGACTTTGCATACATATTTTATTATTTCATCTCTATTAAGAGGAAGCGACATCAATCATGCAATCCAAATTTGTACTGGAGAAGTTGCCAAGTTGGAGTCAGTGCCAGTTCTCAATGAATCTTGTTTGTAGGAGTGGAAGACTGAAATACAAAGTGTGTGCTTCTTTTCACCTGCGCTGAGCTGATGCATAACCTGGCATTGTAGCACTCAAGAGTCAATTTTTTTTTTCTATGAATGTAAGAATGGAGTTAGTTTTTTTTTTTTAATTGAAGTGCTGGTTTTCAGCTAGGATTAACCTTTACTTGTTATTCTCTTAACATAAATTTGCTTTGTTCTTAGGAAGTTGTAATCTGAAAGGATTATCATTTTAGTTTCTTGGTTTAATTTGGAATTTACTTTATACACTTCACCTGCTGTGATTCTATTTTATATTTGATTGAAATATATATTCCCACTTTGTAGGAAATTCTGAGGGATTTTTATTGTTTTTAGTGATCCCTAGGGTCCCTGTGGTTTGCTCGTGTGAATCTTCCATGCAAATGTTGTTCTGCATTATAAAACTAAGTTGTTTGTGTGACTAGCTTTGATTTGCTTGGTTGTGGGTACAGGAAAAACGTCGAATTTGAGTTGTAGTAGGGGTTTAGGTATATAAATTTCAAACTCCAGTTGAACTCTAGTTCAGATCAATCAAAACTTTGGTTGTGCTTGGCCTATATTGTTTCCCTCTTCATTTTTTTATATTAGGTGTTTAGCTAGTAAGTTTTTAATAGCACGATTTACAAATTACTTAATAGTTGAATTAAAAAAAAGTGGTTTTAATGTGAATTAGTAAAATAAAATTTCATTGATTAGATCAACCCCAATGATTTTTGTTTGGGTTGAACATATTCAATCAAATGATGAGTTCTGGTGTGGGTTGGGTCGAGTGATTTTAATCTCAGGATCATTCATGCTAGGTCTCAGCTTCATCCAATTCTTCCAAGTTGAGACATGCCATCAAAACAACCACTTACTGCATTTTGCATTTGGAGTTTAGTTAAAGAAATTCGGCTTATGTTTAAACATGGAATGTGGTTTACTTGGTTTGATCACATTTTTATCGTACCTATTAGGCACTGTACATATTTGTGAAACATCAATTAGTAGTATCACTGGATGTTAACACCTCTAGACTGTGTTGATTGATAAGTTCTTAACAAATTTGCTCTTAACTTATATAGGATATATGACATTAGCATAGTTTCTTATTTCTGGTTGTGGACACTCATTGCATCACACGGCGCCTCATTGATTTCATGGAAAATATTCTTCAGTTGTTTTGGTTTAACGAATATGCTCACTTTTGCAGGAGATGATTATAAGATCAAGGTATGGAACTACAAGTTGCATAGGTGTTTGTTTACCCTTCTTGGACACCTTGATTACATACGTACTGTGCAATTTCACAATGAATACCCTTGGATTGTTAGTGCCAGTGATGATCAAACAATTAGAATATGGAACTGGCAGTCCCGCACATGTATTGCGGTCTTGACCGGTCATAACCATTATGTCATGTGTGCTTCCTTCCATCCTAAAGAGGATTTGGTTGTATCAGCGTCCTTGGATCAGACAGTTCGTGTGTGGGATATTGGTGCTCTGAGGAAAAAGACCGTGTCCCCAGCAGATGACATCCTGAGGCTGAGTCAGATGAATACAGATTTGTTTGGTGGTGTCGATGCTGTTGTAAAGTATGTTTTAGAAGGTCATGATCGAGGAGTCAACTGGGCTTCATTTCACCCTAGCTTGCCTCTGATTGTTTCTGGAGCAGATGATCGCCAAGTTAAACTTTGGCGAATGAATGGTAATGCTGTGAATGAACCCATATATTCTTTTCTCTCCCTTTTTCGTATTCCTTCAGTTCGTGTTTCATTGTATTGTGATATAGCTTAATGAGTGTTAGAAACAACTGATGATGAGTAATTGTTTTGTTTTCAGATACAAAGGCTTGGGAAGTCGATACACTGAGAGGACACATGAATAACGTGTCCTGTGTAATGTTCCATGCTAAGCAAGACATTATTGTCTCCAATTCCGAAGATAAAAGTATCCGCGTGTGGGATGTAACAAAGAGGACTGGTGTTCAGACATTTCGTAGAGAGCATGATCGTTTCTGGGTTCTTTCATTACATCCAGAGATGAACCTTCTAGCTGCAGGTCATGATAGTGGTATGATTGTCTTTAAGTTGGAGAGGGAAAGACCTGCTTTCTCCATCAGTGGAGATTCTCTGTATTATGTCAAAGATCGGTTTCTGCGGCTTTATGAATTCTCATCTCAGAAAGACACTCAAGTGATTCCCATCCGAAGGCCTGGTTCTACCATCCTCAACCAAAGCCCAAGAACTCTGTCGTATAGCCCCACTGAAAATGCAGTCTTGATCTGTTCCGATATAGAAGGTGGATCTTATGAACTCTATACTGTACACAGAGATAGTATTGCAAGGGGTGATGCTGTGCATGATGCAAAAAGAGGAGTTGGAGGATGTGCTGTTTTTGTGGCTCGCAATAGGTTTGCTGTCCTTGATAAGAGCAGCAACCAAGTTGCTGTCAAGAACCTTAAGAATGAGATTGTCAAGAACAGCCCCCTTCCTGTTGTTGCTACTGATGCAATTTTCTATGCTGGAACTGGCAATTTGTTATGCAGGGCAGAAGATAGAGTGGTAATCTTTGATCTCCAGCAGAGGCTAACCCTTGGTGAACTCCAAACTCCGTTTGTTAAATACGTGATTTGGTCTAATGACATGGAAAGTGTTGCTTTGCTGAGCAAACACGCCATCGTAATTGCCAGTAAGAAACTTGTTCACCGATGCACCCTGCATGAGACGATACGTGTAAAGAGTGGGGCTTGGGATGACAATGGGGTCTTCATATATACAACTTTGAACCACATAAAGTATTGCCTTCCAAACGGGGACAATGGAATCATTAAGACACTTGACGTTCCGATATACATCACGAAAATTTTGGAAATACCATATTTTGTTTGGATCGTGATGGAAAGAACAAGGCAATCATTATTGATGCGACAGAATACATTTTCAAACTCTCTCTTTTGAAGAAAAGATTTGACCAGGTTATGAGCATGATCAGGAGTTCAAAGCTCTGTGGGCAAGCCATGATTGCATACCTGCAGCAAAAGGGTTTTCCAGAGGTTGCTCTGCATTTTGTGGAAGATGAGAAGACCCGGTTCAACTTGGCACTGGAGAGTGGTAACATCCAGGTTGCGGTTGCATCAGCAAAGGTTATTGATGAGAAAGACCACTGGTATAGATTAGGAGTGGAAGCCCTTCGACAGGGCAATGCTGGTATTGTAGAGTATGCATACCAGAGAACAAAGAATTTTGAGAGGTTGTCCTTCTTGTATCTAGTGACAGGAAATATGGAAAAGTTATCCAAAATGCTTAAAATTGCTGAAGTCAAGAATGATGTGATGGGTCAGTTCCATAATGCCCTGTACCTAGGTGACATTCATGAGCGTGTGAAAATCTTGGAAAAAGTTGGCCATCTGCCCCTTGCTTATGTAACTGCTGTGACTCATGGGCTCCATGATGTTGCTGAGCGTTTAGCAGCCGAGGTGGGTGATAACGTTCCATCTTTAGCTCAGGTGAAAGAGTCTTCACTTCTGACGCCCCCACCCCCTGTCCAGTGTGGTGGAGATTGGCCATTGCTAAGAGTGATGAAAGGCATATTTGAGGGTGGGCTGGATAATTTGGGCAAGGCAGCAGAGGAGGAAGAGGAAGAGGTTGCTGAGGGTGATTGGGGCGAAGAGCTGGATATTGTTGATGCAGATGGTTTGCAGAATGGGGATGTTGGAATTGTTATTGAAGACGGTGACGTGCACGAAGAAAATGATGGGGAAGGAGGTTGGGACCTTGAGGACTTGGAGCTGCCACCAGAAGCTGATACACCAAGGGCTACTACGAATACCCGCTCTGTAGTATTTGTCACCCCGACTCAAGGCATGCCTGTAAGTCAGATTTGGATTCAAAAATCATCTCTTGCTGCAGAGCATGCAGCAGCTGGTAATTTTGATACAGCGATGCGGCTGCTGAACCGACAACTGGGTATAAAGAACTTTGCACCTTTGAAGACCATGCTTCTTGATCTGCACAATGGAAGTCATTCATACATACGCGCGTTTTCCCCCTCTCCCGTGATTTCATTTGCCATGGAGAGAGGGTGGAGTGAGTCAGCGAGCCCGAATGTGAGGGGGCCACCAGCACTTGTGTACAGCTTCTCCCAGCTGGAAGAAAGACTGAAGGCCGGTTACAAAGCCACTACTAATGGGAAGTTCACGGAGGCTGTACGATTGTTTCTAAGTATTTTGCACACTATACCACTTATTGTTGTTGAGTCAAGGAGGGAGGTTGATGAAGTCAAGGAATTGATTATTATAGTAAAGGAGTATGTGCTAGGTTTGCAGATGGAGCTCAAGAGAAGGGAAATGAAAGACAATCCAGTACGCCAGCAAGAGCTAGCAGCCTACTTCACCCACTGCAAGCTTCAACAGCCTCATTTGAGGCTCGCATTGTTGAATGCTATGACTGTTTGTTACAAGGCAAAGAACCTCAGCACGGCAGCCAACTTTGCTAGGCGACTTCTAGAGACCAATCCTCCCATTGAAAACCAAGCAAAGACAGCCAGACAAGTCCTACAGAGCGCTGAGAAGAACTTGACAGATGCGTATCAGCTTAACTATGACTTTAGGAACCCGTTTGTGGTTTGTGGGGCAACATATGTGCCAATATACCGTGGACAGAAAGATGTTGCTTGCCCGTACTGCAGTTCGCGCTTTGTGCCAGCACATGAAGGGAATCTCTGTACTGTTTGTGATTTATCAGTGGTTGGATCAGATGCATCTGGTCTGCTTTGCTCTCCTACCCAAGTAAGGTAATTGTGCCACTAAAGGAGGAGACTCTTCATACTTGTGCTGAACCAATTGTGTTTGCTGCCCATCTCAACATGCATGGTACGGAAATTAAACATGCATTCAGCTTATCCTGAGAATTGTGTGGTCTTGTTACTTATTCAGAGTACACTATCTTTTCGGTTTTATCTTTACTATTTTTTCATTTGTCTTCCTGTCAGATAGATTATCAAGATTTTACTGTAATAAATAGATTTGTGAATTTTGACTGGGTAGTCCCTGTTAGTTCATGGGTAAAATGGAGGTCTTTGTTAAAGTTACTAATGATAAGCAAGACAAAGTTTTGTGCATCATGGAGATGATGATTTATCAACTTTTGGTGAGTTGTATTAACCTGGTTTAATTCGTTTCATTTTTTAGTTGTGTCGTCTTTAGCTATGTGCTTTTGCTTTTTTGTTCATTGCAATTCATAAATTTATGATTAATAGATCCAAGTCCAATTTGTGAAATCCTTGTCCCCTCTACCCCAGTTGAGTTGAAATGATTGCCGTTCCTCCGCGTCTCTAGTATGAAGTCAAGGATAACATTCCAAAAAGGACAACGCTCTTAACCTTTGCAAAAACCTGTTAACTGAGCCAAAAGCCCTACTACATCCACCCAATTGAATGCTTTTAGAATGTTTGAGATGCCTTGGATACTCTGCGCTTTGAGTATTCAGCCATAGTTTATGTAGTTAGTTTGATCATGTAATAGACTAAAGTCCTGGCTTTGAGTATTCAGCCAGAGTTTATGTAGTTAGTTAGTTTGATTAGGTAATAGATTAAAGTCCCGGTTTATCATAATACCCTAGCAAGATATGGTAAAGCTTCTATTTGCCATCTGACGAAATGCCCAGAGTGACCTGGTAAGTCTTGAATGGGTGTAGTAATCTGAATGATTGCCACACTTCTGTTGATGAATATAGACTCATGTGCAAGGAAAGTACCCAAATTATTGGTAATTTGCTGCCTTGCATTTCTACCCCTTTAATTTCCTTTCCCTTGAGAATTGTCCTCTGTTTTGATCAAATGTCCCTAGTGTCTCCGTTTGAATAATTAGTATACTTGTCACCATTTTGAATATTAGTCTACTTGTCACCATGCTCTTAATTCATGTTTTCCTATGTTAAAAAAATGCAGTCAATCAACTCTTTTTGCTTTCCTGAAAGTTGTAGCCGATAAACTGAGTTATAAGAAATTGCGCTGCGCCCTCGACCACACTGGTACAAGATATACCATGAAGAATGAATGATCCTGTAAAAAGTCTACCAAATCAGCCACCAGCTATGCTAACACAATACTATCATAGTTTAGTATCAGTCTACAAGAAAAGTTTATCACTTTTGCCTCACTTCGCATAATTATACCAACCCCCGAATCAATAGGAAGGCATTCCAAACATGTAAGGGGAAAAGCCTTGTTATTTAATCGGTGACTAATCTTTGCAATACGGTTTTTGAATTAATCATTTGAATAATCAATTAATCAATTAGAATTGACAATTCCTCGCCTAATTATCGATTAATCACTTTCTAAACTCACTAATTAATCGGTTCATGACAATATTCTACCATAGGACAATACCAAGAGTCTATGAAGAGGTTAAAGAGATAAATCAAATAGAATATATTAAAAATATCTTAAGAGAAATAAGAAAAACAACCAAACAAAAATATCAACCAAGCTAATGAACATGGAAAAGTGCACATTTTCTAACATTGAATTTTTTTCTTATAATTTTCTTTATATTGTGGAATGTGATGTTTACGACTTCAATATTCATTAATTTTCAATGTTTTTCTTTGTAATAAATATATTCATCATCAAAGCCCATTCCCGATATTTTTGGGGTCAGCTACATGAATTTTGGTTCTCCAAGCAATGCGGTATTCCCATATATACTCGCCTAATCCAAGCTCAATGATATCTTCATCCAAGTTTTCAATGGTCGTCCCCTCCATCTACACCCTCCATTAACTTGTCAATTTAGACATTTTCTAATTGGTGTCGTGCTTGGTCTCCTTCGCACATGATCAAACCAAGTTAAATGTCTTTATCTAATTTTGTTCTCTATGGGCGCTACACGCCTACACCTAAGTATCTCCTAATTCTTTCATTTCTAATTTTATCCTTACGAGTTTTACCATACATCCACCTTAACATACACATTTCTACTACTGTCATCATATGTGTATGTTGTCCCGTAGTAGCCCAACATTCTGAACCGTATAGCATGACTAGTCGAACAATTGTCTTATAGCATTTCCCTTTTAGCCTTGCAGGCATCATTCTATCGCATAATACTCCTGACGTCATTCTCCATTTCAACCAACCAGCTTTAATCCTATGGTCTACATCTTCTCCAATAGCCCCATTCTTTTGAATTATAGATCCTAGAAATCGAAAAGCCTCACATTCTGGGACCTCTACACCTTCGATCTCAATTGCATTACTTCTCCCTCATGGTTCACAACCAAAGTTGCACACTAGATACCCCATCTTCGAACGACTAATTCTAAAACTTTTACTCTCTAAAGTCGCCCGCCACCTATCTAATTGTTTACCTAAACCTGCACTAGTCTCATCAATTAAGACAATATCATCTGCAAATAACATGCACCAAGGTACATCTTCTTGCAAATGTCTCGTCAACTCATCCATGACCAAAACAAAGAGATATGGACTTAACGCCGACCCTTGATGTAGTCCTACTGACACTGAAAATTCACTGGACATCCCACCTACTGCACGAACACTTGTTATGACCCCTTCATACATATCCTTAATGATATCGACATAACATTGAGACACTTTCTTCATTTCAAGCACCCACCAAATTAACTCTCTGTGGACCCTATCACATGTTTTATCCAGATCAATAAAAATCATATGCAAACTCTTATGTGCCTCTCGGTATTTTTCTATAGTTTGCCTAAGCAGGAAGATGGCCTCCATAGTAGACCTACCCGGCATAAATCCAAATTGATTCTCCAAAACCGTGGTTAAACTCCTAAGTCTTCGTTCTATAACCCTCTCCCAAAATTTCATCGTATGACTCATAAGCTTTATCCCTTTATAGTTTGAACAATTCTTGATATCCCCTTTGTTCTTATAAATTGGTTCCACAATGCTATGCCTCCATGAATCTGCCATTTTTCTAGTTTTCAAAATTCTATTAGAGAGCTTAGTTAGCCATTGAATCCCAACTTCTCCCAGACATTTCCATGCTTCAATTGGTATATCATCCGGTCCAACGGCCTTCCCCGTCTTCATTCTTTTTAAAGTTTTTCTCACTTCTGTGGCACTAACTCTGCGATGGAACACACGATCTCTCCCTTCCTGCGAAGCATACCCCTCCAAGTTTAACTCCCTTAAATGTGTTCCATTGAGTAGGTTCCAAAAGTAATCATTTCATCTATCTAAAATAGCTTTATCCTGCATTAAAACTCTTCCACACTCATGTTTAACACACTTAACATGACTCAAGTCTCTAGTTTTTCATTCTCTAGCTTTAGCTTTCTTGAAAATATTTTTCTCCCCTTCCTTTGTACCTAGCCTATTATAAAGATCATCATATGCTCTTTTCTTAGCTTCTCCTACTACTTTACTACTCAACTTCTTAGCTTGCTTATAAAGCTCATAAGACTCTAGGCATCTATCTTTTTGTCACTCCTTAAAGCATCTTTTCTTTTCCGCAATGGTTTGCTGCACATCAGCATTTCACCACCATGTCTCCTTACCATATAAACATCATTTTTTGGCCTCTCCTAACTCTTCCTTTGCACATCTTCTTATTCGGTTTGCCAAATGTTCAAAAAGACCCGCGCTACTAGTCATATCCTTTGGTTCGAGATTCTCCCAACCTTCTGAAACTGACTGGCCACCCAAAATCTTCTTTCTAAATTTTTTGCACACATCTCCCTATATGGTCCACCACTTAGTTCTCGGTCTAACCTATTCTATAGCAATACGACCCCTTCTCTTAAGACAAAAATCGAGAACTAACAGCCTATGTTGGTTTGTCAGACACTCCCTTGGTACAACCTTACAATTTTTACACCTACCTAAATCGTGTCTCCTAACAAGAAAATAATCAATTTGACTTCTATTGCGCCCACTCGCAAAGGTCACCAAGTGATCTTCCCTCTTCTTATAAAAAATATTTACGATCCCAAAATCCTGAGCTAAAGCAAAATCTATAATAGAAATCCCCGTAGTTTTTTGATCCCCAGATCCTTGACCTCCATGTACCCTCTCATACCCAACTCTATCCTTACCAACATGGCCATTCAAATCCCCGCCTAGGAAAACCCTATCGGAAGAGGGAATTCCAAAAACTAATTCCTCTAAAGAGTCCCAAATTTTTTTCTTAGTCTCCTCGTTCAAACCCACTTGGGGTGCATACGCACTAATAACATGTATTATCTCTAGTTCTAAAGCTAATTTAATACTTATGATTCTATCCCCAAACCTCCTAACGTCGACTACTGCATTCTTAAAAACTTTATCTACCACTATTCCCACCACGTTCCTAGTTCCATCTTTACCAGAATAGAAGAGTTTGAATCCTCCTCCTAAATCTTTAGCCTTGTTCCCCTTCCATTTTGTCTCTTGTAGGCAAACTATGTTTACTTTCCTCCTACGCAGGGCATCCACTAATTCTATTGTCTTATCTGTCAAGGTTCCTATGTTCCAAGAGGTTAATCTAATCATTCTATCTCTAGCTCTAACTTGGACTAGCTTTTTTACTCGCCCCCGTCCAGAATGGTGCGAGAACCCTTGCCTATTTAACACTACAGCCGGGCGCCGCTGCAGTGCGCCTTGCTCATTTGTCACCACACCCGAGCGTAGGTGCAGCACGTCGCTTATAGTGGGGGACACCTTATCCTTCTGCATTAATCTTTTTGAACCAAATTCCATGAAAAGGGATGTGATGGGTTTTTTACGGTTGGCTATCACAAGCCTAACACCAACCCTTCTCCTTTATCCGGGCTTGGGACCGGCCGTTGCAACGGGCAGAGTTAAACTCATTCTTCTTTCCCAACCTGCTCATTCTTCTCCTTTTTTTTTGAAAAGCAAGCAAGGTTTTTATAGGATCCCAGAACCCATAAAAACGTCGCAAGATGGGTTTGAACCCATAACCTAGTGGTACCATCTGCCAAACTCTAAAAAAATATAGAAAATATGTTTATAAATACATTTCGTTTTATCTCATAATGTTCCTGAACCGTTAGGTTCCGATTAACTATTTAGAGTGCATAGGAAAAAAAAAATTTGCATTGCAGGGATATTAATGATATTAAATGATAAGATTAGCTTACAAAGTAACACTCTCATGGGGACCTTGTTAACAAAGTTTTTCATGAGTCATCTTTATAATTTTTTTTATGATTAATTTATACTTTAAACAAGAGTTATAGGTGCAAAATCAATTGGAACAAAAAATTAGGCAGTGTTTTTAGTTTGGGGAAGTGCCTTCTTTTATAGGAGACAAGGAAACAGAAGTGAAGTGTATGATTTTATAGTTATAGAGGATTTGGATCTCAACAATGAAGCTTGTATATAAAGTTCTTATACTATTCAATAGCAATTTAAAAGAACAATCTGCATCAGAGAAAATCTTTGATCTTATAAATATTCATAGCTGAACCTTGAGATGAGATCTCTTCTTATCATCATTATATTGGCCTATGTGATCACCATGAATCACTCTGAGAGGGATACATATTTTGAAACTTAAGTAATCAGTTTAACTATTTTTAGATTTCCAGTTCTTATCCCTATTTTCCACTACTGCAATGACACCCATTTATTAAATATTATATGATGAATACCATAGAAAACATACAACCCATGTCAACTACATGAATCATAAACTCAAAACAGAAGACAAACACCACACAGACAACATAATGCAAACATCCATGGACATATAGTCCATGTGGTATTGGGTAATTTGCAATTTGCCTCCTGTAATAAATAACTATTTAGAGTTTACTTTCATTATTAATCATTCTTTCATTTTTTTTTTTCCAAGACTAATAGTCAATGTGCATTTTATAGATTATATAAAGTTGAAGAACCCTTCTAGGTAGCGAGGAAAGGGAGTGAACACCCATCCCTCGCTCCCTTTTCCTCACTCCTTCCCTCGCTCCCTAGAATTTTCGGAAGTTGAAAGCTTGAGCCCACTAGTTTTGAACTTAGGTTTCATTACATAAAAGGTATACAAACCCTAGATCTGTTCATCCATAGACTTCAGTTTAGAATACCATCATGGAGGTAAGTAAGAGATTTTCATTTCATTTCACATTTCTGTGGACATTTGTTTAGAGCTGCAAGTCATCTTGCCTTGTCAAACTGTTAGATGCAATTGGTTTTTATGGCATGATGAAGTAATTTCGAAAAGAATAGGAGAAGGTAGTTCAATTTCAATTAGGGGTGGACATCTCATCCTGCTATCTCGATTCTATCCCAATTTTTTGGGTCCTTTTGGGATTGATCAAACCAATCTCGATCCCGTCTCGATCTAGAGTGGAATGAGATCGGAATAGAGATTTTCAATACTGCCCATCCCGTTCCGTCCCGAACTTATTTATTAATATTTATTATTATTAGTTTTAATCAAATTACTCTTCTAAAGGAAAGTTTAGGATGTGTTGAAATTAAATCAAAACATCTATTGTTTGAAAATTTATCTATTTGATTTGGTACTATTTGTTTAGATAGAAACATTAGTTTTGATATTGTAAGTAAAATAGAACTCATGAAAGTTTATGTTTTTTCACTTTTTAAATTGGTTATATGATACTTATTTTTATCAAAAAATAAAGGCAAATGATTATTTGGGTTAGTTTTGCACTATGATTATATAGTTGAAGATTTGGTACATGCTTATCCCGTCCCGAACCCGTTTGGGATGAGACGAGGTCGGGATAAGATCTATCCCGTCCCAATCTCAAACGAATGGAATAGGATAGGGATGAGGTCGATCTCATCTCGTGCCCACCCCTAATTTCAATACCAAATTTCAACTCAAGCTCAAGCTCCAATGGTTGTTTCAAATGAGACAGTCCAAATCTTTGGATGAAGGATTGTTCATGGGTGGAACTTTTATACTTAATACTGACGCCTAGCAGAATAGCGATTACTCTGCAGACTAGTTTCAACAACAATTCACAAGAGATTCGCCCAAAACACAGAGAAACACCTCTGATGTTCAATTAAAATTATTCAAATCAAAAGTATATTTAAAATCAGCCCACAAGCCGAGCTTTATAGCCAAAACTCGTGAGTATTAGAATTTTACAAAAAATAGCAAATCCCAATAATCATGCTAAACAAAATACGTAATAAAATAAATAATCTGCCAAAAATCTGGCCCAAATCGGGTTTAGAATCACTTCCTAAACGATTAATGAAACATTACCATAAAAGAAAAATTACTAAACTTGTAGATTCGGAAAAGGAAACAGTGGATTACTAAAAATTACCACGACATGAGCACCGAAAAGAGTTTTTCGAATTGGGGTCATATGTGCATTTCTGATACCCGTAGCCAAAGTTATGGCCAAAATACTGAAATGCACCCAAAACTGCCCTAATTAGGAAAAGATCACGATTTTCTACCATCTTTGCGCTGATCCGCCAATTCAAGGTATCTCAGTGCCAATAACGTGCTATCTGACAACTCAGCATCATCTGACTCGGATCCTTTTGCATCAAATACCTTCATGCTCTAGAAGGAAAACTATTAAAAGATCTCATCAATCTCAGACAGAATGACAAAAGTACCTCAACTATGATTCTTGCACAAGGGGTTTGAGTGGTTGGGAGTTGTGGTACCTAATAACAGAACTAGAGCAGGTGGTCAAAATCTTATTATTCATGTTGAAAGTATTGAAGAAGCTGAAGGTAAAGAAGTTGAATAAACAATAACTCTCCAATGGAACAATAAATATTCAAATGACTACAACATTTGAAAGTAAAACTTTCTATCTAGCCTAAATATGAATGGAATGAACATGAGCTATGTAACAAGTATCATCTATGGTTAAGAATCGCAGAAATGGGGGAGCGTATCTGCATCTGAGCGTCTATCCATCCAGTGCATTGGAGCATTTCTGCAGCTGAGCACCTCTGCGTCTGAGATCAGCGTCTCTGCGTGGGGGAGTGTCTCAGATTTGCGTCTCAGATCTGTCAGTGGGTGCGATCTGCAAAACATCAATGCTCTAAGAGCGAATCCAGCCACCTAACATTGCTCTGCTAGGGTTTGGAAACCTAGGCGATTTTGGAAAACCTAGGGTTTCACATGGACTGATCTTGGATGAACTATGATCTGGGATAACTTCTGATTCGGCATGAATAAGGATCTTAGAGCAACATCCATTCCCCCTTGTTGAGGTTCTCTCAATGGCAAAAGGGGGCCCGACAATGAGGGTATTATTGCTAGGAAGGAAGACGAGGAGCTATCCATGGAACTAATGCAAAAACTAGGCCTTCTTAGTCAGGAGCAAAGAGATACAGTCCTGCGTGCATTGCTAAAACCCACAGCGGCGCCGCTAGGAACTAGATCTGAATCAGGTTCTGGAGCGAATAATACCTTGCACGCAAACTGTACCATGGTTCATCCAAGATCCCTGCTGTGGCACCTACTAGTTGGGCTTCAAAACTCAAACAAGGGCAACGTGCAGGGACTATAAAACTGAAATATGAGCCACAAATGACTCTGGATGAGGTGAAGGTAGTTAAAGTACAAACGACTGACTTTGCTAGTAGGATTGTTGAATGCGAAAAGCTCATCAATGGAAGGTTTATTGGTAAACGTTTAGCTTTTAATTTTGTCAAATATTCACTAGTTAAAGCATGGGGAATTAGGAATTTTGAGATGAGCATTCATGGTGAAAAGAAATTTGTTTTTAAGTTCAAAAATGATACAGACAGAAGCAAAGTGTTGGAAACTGGATCCCTACATATTGCAAGTTGATTGTTCATCATTAGATCCTGGTCTACCAATATTGATGAGGAGGCAAAAGCTCTTATTACAATACCTATCTGGGTCACGCTAAAGAAAGTTTCATTGTTCTTATGGAACCCAGAAGGAATACAAAAGATTGCAAGTGTAATTGGAGTCCCGATTATGTTGGACAATGAGACTAAGGAAATATCCAAACTGGCGTTTGCAAGAGTATGCATAGAAGTGGAAGTCAATAAGAAGTTTCCCAAGGAGATTCCTGTATTCATCAGTGAAGAGCTAAAAAGAGTAGTTGAGGTAGAGTATGCATGGATTCCAACACAGTGCAACACTTGTGCTGTGTTTGGGCACTCAAACCATCAATGTCCAAAGAGTGTCTCCTACAATAAGGTGGTGACCAAAGTTTGGGAACCAACAGGGAAGAAGGTTCCAACAGAGACCAAGGACAGTGAAGGTTGGACCATTGCCCAGAGTAAACGAGCATTCAAACCATGCAATACAAGCCCAGTTACTGGTAATGCAGCAAGTGTTACCAAACAACAGTTAACCAATAAGGAGAATGCCAAAGGAAGTAACCTACAAGAGGTAGAACATCAGCCGAATGATGAGAATAGCCAACAAATAGTGCTACTGGAAACTGACCCGAAGGATAACCATATAGAAAATAGCTAACAGCACCAAGTCATGAAAGATGCGGTGAAGAGGGTGATGCAACCTCAAAATCAGCTTCTACACTTCTTGAAGTAGGACGAAAGATAATTGATGGAAGACAAGGGGAAGATCCAACAGCGCCCATGAATTGGCTAACACCCCAAGCCATCAATGCTTTGAATTCAGAACTTGCAAGAATAGGCAGGGATGCATTGGTCACCGAAATTAAAAGCTTATTTGAAGCAAAAGCAGCAAAGGTGGGGCAAAATACTATTGAAGAAGAACATGAGGTTACCACAATATAGTCTCCCACGGAATATGTTCCTCGAAGGTCTTCTCGAAGCAAGAAAACAAATCCTAAATTCAGGTAACTGATGATGATAATATAGGTAGAGTGCAAATGCTTATTAGAACCTTGTAGGGATGCTAGATTAATGATAGCATTCAATGGTTTCTATATCACGATTCATTGTGTTTCGATTCCTTACGGCGACTTCTCATACATCCTGAGCCCCACATTAGGTATAAATCAGGTCATGAGAGTTCTTAAAGGATTAATTGGTAATTATGAGGAAGACAAGTTATGGTAGGTCTATCATGCAACCACTTTAGTAACATAACACTTTGCAAGGTTACTCCCTAACCTGGAGATGGTGAATCTAGAACTAATTAGGTTCTTTATTGAAGTTAGTTTATTGTTTTGTAGATGATGTAACGAGTGAACGTATGAGCGATTGTAAACTTTATCATCATCATTTTTATTAATATAAGGTTCGGGGATCCTAAAAACCCCAGCTCACTTTCCAAACATAACACTTACTTGCAACAATAGTCATTCAATAGTCTGCCAACATAACTTACAACAACACTACCAAAATATCATCAAATTTCATTTCAACTGAAGTTTGACATAGAAATAATAAGTCTAACATACCACACCAAGAGCACCATACAATCCATAAGACAACCATGAACCACCAGTAAAAATAAAAAATAAAATAAAATAAAGGTTATTTACCTTTTGGCCTTCATTATTTTTTATGTATTCCTTCATGGCTCCCATTAGTTCTCGAAATTCAGTCAAAACCCCAATTTCAGTTTTGACGGTTAAGTTAAAGCCTTTAACTAGCAGAAATCTTCAAAACTTTTGAAATGTCAAAAATACCCTAATTTTTGAAATGTCAAAAATACTCTCACGTGCTACTCACACGAAGGTTATCACCCTAAACACGGTACAGACCTTACACATGCGATAAATGAATTGTACACGTGTCATTGATCTTTAACATATCAACCGCTTCGATCCAAGCCAATTTTGACTTTAAAAACCCATAAATGCCCTCACCCCTCCTTTGTTCTCTATTCTTTCACCCTGCAACTCTTCTTCTCTCTATCAGCAGGAACCCCTCCTCAAATCACAACCCCCATTGCCACCACCACCTCCACAAACAAACGGATATCTTCCATTGCATTTGAACCTACCATCAATTTGATTTGTCCACGTTTTCTCCCTTCGGTTCCAGTTGTATTGATAGAAAATGGATTGGGACTGTTGCTCCCATGGAAGAGACAGTTGATGAGAAGAAGGTTTTGAAGGAGAGGGAAAATGTGCTTGGAGAGCCACTCTCGAGGAATAAATTGAAGAGACAACACCATTGGAGACGAAGCTCGTCACTTGACTAAACAAAATCAGTTCATTTTGTTAATATTAAAATAAAAGAAACTCAACCAAATAGAAAAACTAAGTTTCCTTCTTCTTCTTCATCAACTGAAATCAACAGCTGCTGTAGCTGAGAAAATGATCAGGTTGATTGTGGGAAGGCGATCTCTCATCAGGTATTCAAATCAGATGGATCACTTTTGATAACAGTAAATTGCAGACCTGTACAAACGTGAGTAATCAGTCAATAGGTTGTCACTGAAGGATGAACTCTTTACGTTCCCACTTCACTCGCTCACTGTTGTGTGCATGGTCTTGACGAAGGAAAATTGTTAGGGTTCAAGTAACTCCATTCCATTAGACCTAAAACCCTCCCTCCTTGAGGACAATCTCTATCTTTTCACCTCACTGGTGGTAATGGCGAGAAATGAAGAGGTTCGCTTCATCGCATCTTCAATCAAGCTCCCTTCTTTACGGAAACGCCCTCCCCACCATCTCAACTCCCATTATCTTCCCAAACCCTAAACTCTTCAAACCTAATAAAAATTCAAAACCGCCAAAGACTCAATCAACCAATTCATCTTCTTTAGCTCTTCTAGCTCGCCCTCTAGAGGAATCAACTGAATCGAAGATGGACCAAGTCAAAGGAAGGTAGGAGAAGAAAATGAAGTTGTAGGAGGTAAGAGCAGAAATAATAGGAACATGAAAGGTGGTGGCAGTGATTAACGTGGCGATTTCAGGGTGTCTCCATCTATGGAGGTGGCGACGGCAATGAGGGTTGTGATTTGGGGGTGGGGTTCTTGCTGGTAGAGAGAAAAAGAGTTGCAGGGAGAAAAAAATAAATGAAAGAAGGAGTAGGGGCAATTTTGGATTTTAGGGTTTTTTTTTTTTATAGTCAAAATTGGTTTCAATCACAGTCGTCCAAATTGGCTTCAAATCAACAACATATAAATGACACGCATGCAGTTCATTTCTCACATTGCGGGTGGGGCGCATGCCATGTTTTGGGTATTTTTTTTTTGAAAGACAAGCCGGTGTTTGATAGGATCCGTAACCTATCCCCGAGGTGCCGCCTATAGGCCAACATCACCCCGAAAGAATATATGCCACCGGAGGGTCTCGAAGCAAGGACCTGGGGATAAATCCCACAAGGCCTTAACCACTCGACCATAACTGGTAACCATGTTTTGGGTATACCCCTCACATGAGGGTATTTTTGACATTTCAAATGTTTTGAAGATTTTTGCTCGTCAGAGGCTTTAACAGTCAATACTGAAAATGGGGTCTGACTGAATTTCAATAACTAATGGGGGCCATGGAGGAATACGTATGAACTAACGAGGGCCAAAAGGTAAATAACCCAAAAAAACCATTAACATATCATAAACCAAAATAGAAATTGTCATAAACAAATAAAATATAATCATATGCAACACATAAACAAAGTCTTCAAACCAAAAAACAGTCTTCTACTAAGTTATATGTTTGGTCTTCTTGGCCCCATAGTCTCTTGCTCCAAGTGTCTTGTCCCCTTGCAAATTGAGTTTGTCCTTCCCACCTCTAGAATTGAATGTATTCCCAGCCTATAATAGTGGATTCATTGGTGGCCTCATTGGTGGGGACTAATTGTGCAAAAGGTTGAGTTGGGAACATGTATGTCTAAATGTCATGCATAGTTAGAGCTTTAGGCATCTGAGGATGAACATTTGGTTGTTGTGGAGGAGTTGTGGGCATTTATTTTGGAGTATCATTTCTTCCTCTGCCATATCCACTACCACTCTTGGCACTCCTTGGTTTGTTATTCCTACCCTCCTAAATCTAAGTGCCTTTGACTTCTTGAATGTATTTCCATTGCTAGCAGTTTGCTCCTCATGAGGGTTTTTCCAAGTTCTAGTGTTACGATCTTCCATTCCACATCTTCTACAACTCTAAACTTCCTTTTGAACAACTACATCTTCATCTTTTCTCAGTCCTAGGTCTTTTCACTCGAGGTGGCAACACCAGTGATGCAAACAAGCAAAACCATTATCAGTGATGCAAATAAACAAGGGATGATAATACATACAAGCAATCAATTTATATTTACTTCACCCTATTCCATCATATTTCTGATACTCACATTGCCCCTTGAGTGTGTCTCCACTGAAGCTTTGACAAAATGATATGGGCCCATATGAAAAACTAGGGGTGGGCATCTCATCGTGCTATCCCGATCTTGTCCCATCCTGTCTCGATTTTTCTCGGGTCTTATTGGAATTGATCAATCTCATCTCGATCTCGTCCCGTCCCGATATAGAGTGGGATGGAGATTTTTCAATCCTGCCAATTTCGTCTCGTCCCAATCTATGTGTTCCTTCAATTTGTTTTTGTTTTGAAACTGTCTCTTCCTCAATAAAAATTGCATCTGCCACCTTTACCGCCTCATCCTCCATAAATACATCACCTGCCCCAATTTTACCACTTTTGCCGCCTCCACCAAATCTTCTTCCCCCCTCATGATTGTTCTTTCTCTTGTAACTGAGGTGATGCTTTTAACACTTCAATGCTCACATCAGCGGCACTTTCTGGTAGGGCTGGGCAAGTTCAGGTAACCGGCACGAAAATTAAAAACAGAAAAATGGCTCAATATTTTTAAGCCCGCAATTTTGAAGCTTGAGACCGGATCGAGTTGGGCCCGTTAACCGAGGCCCGATTAACTGAATTTTGGGCCAATCTCGGTACAAAAGCCAATTCCCAAATTTGAGGGATCAATTTGACAATTTGAGATCAAGAATTCTAAAGACCTCTTTCATTTCTCTCAGCTCTCTCACTCACAAAGCTTTCTCAGCCCAGCTCTCTCATCTCTCTCACTCACCGACCTCTCTCATCTCTCTCGCGATCTCAACGACACCGAGCTCTTTCATTTCCATCTCAGCAACACCAAGCTATCTTAGTGACACCGAGCTCTCGATCGTGATCTCTGCCAACCCATCCATCCTGATTCAGTGATTCTTCATTGGAAACACCTGCTTATCTTGCTTCAGGTTCAAATTTCAAATTCAAATTTCAAACATCCAGACCGTTTTGTTTTATAAACCCCTCTATCACCACATTTCATCGTTTTCACTCTCTCTCTGATCTCGACACCTTCTCAATGTCTCCTATTCGCCATGGTGATCAACAAAACCCTCCCTTTACAATCAAGCAACAATGCTAACATCGGGGGCAAAAAAACAATCGAATAGACCTACCAGAAGAAGTCCCAGCTCGAGCACATCCTCATCTGCCCCGACACATACATCGGCTCCATCGAACACCACTCGCAAGCCCTCTGGGTTTATGACAACGAAGAGATGGTCCGTCGCGAGGTCAGCTATATCCTAGGTATTTACAAGATCTTCGACAATATATTGGTCAACGCTGCGGACAACAAACAACGATACCCCTCATACCTTTTGAGGTTTTTTATTCATACCGGGCCGTGCCGGTTACCCGATGGGTTTCAGAAAGATAACCGAGGACCATACCAAAAACATCGGGGCGGGGCGGGTTTTAAGACCAAAATTTTAATAATAAATAAAAAACCGATCCTAACTGACCCGATCAGTCCGAGTTTTTGGTCTAAAATGCCCACCTATACTTTATGGACTCGTTGATTGAGTTAGAAAGAGTTGAAACATTAGCTACCTACTTTGAGTGGTATATATATAGAATATATGTGAATCAGGCCAAATTGTGCTTACACTCATTTCCCAATTTCTCTAGAGTTTTATCATCAACTAATAATGATAAACAATACTTTCATTTGACTAAAAACAATAAAAACGTAAATTGAGTTTTTTTTTTCCTCTCTAGTTGGCCTAAGCAAATAAACATATAAGTTTAAGGGGAAAGGGCAAAGGTCTATAATGCCATTCTAGAATGAGAATAGCTGCAAGAAATTTGTCAAGCTCTTCAACTGGCACGCCAAACATAACGCCCCGCCCATCAAATGTAAGAGTAAGGCATTTCAAAATTTCAACCTTGTCCTCTGGTAAAAATATCCTCAAGATAGAATATTTAAATCTACAAAAACAAGTTTCCAACAAATAATAAGATGGCAAATGTGCATTAAAGTAATATAGAATTCATACTATTCCTCTTTCTGGCAAGTCCAAAGGAATATGCTGGTCACGTTTAGCGACATCCTACTTGAGTACTTCTTCTACTCCTTGAAATAGAGCTCTATAAAAACATGGATGGATAGAATCCAATAAGTAAGTGAGATATATATACATAAAGAATTTTCCAAATATACACCAATGCATGGTTAGGTAACTTAAATGAAAGGGTCAACCCAAAAAACTATGATGTAAATATTATATGTGACATCTTGGTAAATTCACATTGCCAAAGAAAAAAATTGATACCATTATTCCCAACTTTATAGCTTTTTGAAACTAAGGAGTGGTTTTGGATAATTAAAATAAGTAAATAAACCAAAATTGTGACATCTTGATCGTGTCCTGTTTCGAACCCTTTGGGATTGGACAAGGTCGGGATGAGGTCCATCTTGTCTTGATCCTGAAGGAACGGGATAAGATAGGGATGCGTCTCATCCCGTCCCGAGCCCACCCCTATGAAAAATAAGTGAGGTTGGAATGAGTTCATGGTCCATTAAATTAGTCCCAGGTATATTGGTTTCATGAACATTTGGTTGTTGTGGAGGAGTTGTGGGCATTTATTTTGGAGTATCATTTCTTCTTCTGCCATATCCACTACCACTCTTGGCACTCCTTGGTTTGTTATTCCTACCCTCCTAAATATAAGTGCCTTTGAGTTCTTGAATATCTTTCCATTGCTAGCAGTTTGCTCCTCATGAGGGTTTTACAAGTTCTAGTGTTACGATCTTCCATTCCACATCTTCTACAACTCTAAACTTCCTTTTGAACAACTACATCTTCATCTTTTCTCAGTCCTAGGTCTTTTCACTCGAGGTGGCAACACCAGTGTCGCAAACAAGCAAAAGCATTATCAGTGATGCAAACAAACAAGGGATGATAATACATACAAGCAATCAATTTATATTTACTTCACCCCATTCCATCATATTTCTGATACTCACATTGCCCCTTGAGCGTGTCTCCACTGAAGCTTTGACAAAATGATATGGGCCCATATGAAAAACTAGGGGTGGGCATCTCATCGTGCTATCCCGATCTTGTCCCATCCTGTCTCGATTTTTCTCGGGTCTTATTAGAATTGATCAATCTCATCCCGATCTCGTCCTGTCCCGATATAGAGTGGGATGGAGATTTCCAATCCTGCCAATTTTGTCTCGTCCCAATCTATGCATTCCTTCAATTTGTTTCTGTTTTGAAACTGTCTCTTCCTCAATAAAAACTGCATCTGCCACCTTTACCGCCTCGTCCTTCATAAATACATCATCTACCCCAAATCTACCACTTTTGCCGCTTCCACCAAATCTTCTTCCCCCCTCCTGATTGTTCTTTCTCTTGTAACTGAGGTGATGCTTTTAACACTTCAATGTTCACATCAGCGACACTTTCTGGTAGGGGTGGGCAGGTTCGGGTAACCGACCCGAAAATAAAAAATCGAAAAAACGGCTCGATATTTTTAAGCCCGCAATTTTGAGGCCCGAGACCGAACCGAGTTTGGGCTCGTTAACCGAGGCCAGGTTAACGAAATTTTGGGCCGGTCTCGGTACAAAAGCCAATTCCCAAATTTGAGGGATCAATTTGACAATTTGAGATCAGGAATTCTAGATACCTCTTTCATTTCTCTCAGCTCTCTCACTCACAAAGCTCTCTCAGCTCGGCTCTCTCATCTTTCTCACTCACCGACCTCTCTCACTCACCGACCTCTCTCTCGCGATCTCAACGACACCGAGCTCTTTCATTTCCATCTCAGCAACACTGAGCTATCTTAGCGACACCGAGCTCTCCATCGTGATCTCTGCCAACCCATCCATCCCGATTCAGTGATTCTTCATTGGAAACACCTGCTTATCTTGCTTCAGGTTCAAATTTCAAACATCCAGACCGTTTTGTTTTATAAACCCCTCCATCTCCACATTTCATCGTTTTCACTCTCTCTCTCTGATCTCGACACCCTCTCAGTGTCTCCTCTTCGCCATGGTGATCAACAAAACCGTCCATTTACAATCAAGAAACAATGCTAACATCGGGGGCAAACAAACCATCGAAGAGACCTACCAGAAGAAATCCCAGCTTGAGCACATCCTCCTCTGCCCCGACACATACATCGGCTCCATCGAGCACCACTCGCAAGCCTTCTAGGTTTATGACAACGAAGAGATGGTCCGTCGCGAGGTCAGCTATATCCCAGGTCTTTACAAGATCTTCGACAATATCTTGATCAACGCTGCGGACAACAAACAACGATACCCCTCATACATTTTGAGGTTTTTTATTCATGCCGGACCGGGCCGGTTACCCGACGTGTTTCAGAAAGATAACCGAGGATCAGACCAAAAACATCGGGGCGGGCCGGGTTTTAAGACCAAAATTTTAATAATAAATAAAAAACTTATCCGAACCGACCCAATCGGTCCGAATTTTCAGTCTGAAATGCCCACCTCTACTTTATGGACTCGTTGATTGAGTTAGAAAGAGTTCAAACATTAGCTACCTACTTTGAGTGGTCTATATATAGAATATATGTGAATCATGCCAAATTGTGCTTAAACTCATTTCCCAAATTTCTCTAGAGTTTTATCATCAACTAATAATGACAAACAATACTTTCATTTGACTAAAAACAATAAAAACGTAAATTGAGTTTTTTATTTTTATTTTTTTTTTTTTTTTTCTAGTTGGCCTAAGCAAATAAACATATAAGTTTAATGGGAAGGGGCAAAGGTTTATACTGCCATTCTAGAATGAGAATAGCTGCAAGAAATTTGTCAAGCTCTTCAACTGGCATGCCAAACATAACACCCCGCCCATCAGATGGAAGAGTAAGGCCTTTCAAAATTTCAACCTTGTCCTCTGGTAAAAATCTCCTCAAGATAGAATATTCAAATCTACAAAAACAAGTTTCCAACAAATAAAAGATGGCAAATGAGCATTAAAGTAATGTAGAATTCATACTATTCCTCTTTATGGCAAGTCCAAAGGAATATGCTGGTCACGTTTAGCGACATCCTACTTGAGTACTTCTTCTACTCCTTGAAATAGAGCTCTATAAAAACATGGATGGATAGAATCCAATAAGTAAGTGAGATATATATACATAAAGAATTTTCCAAATATACACCAATGCATGGTTAGGTAACTTAAATGAAAGGGTCGACCCCAAAAACTATGATGTAAATACTATATGTGACATCTTGGTAAATTCACATTGCTAAAGAAAAAAATTGATACCATTATTCCCAACTCTATAGCTTTTTGAAACTAAGGAGTGGTTTTGGATAATTAAAATAAGTAAATAAACCAAAATTGTGACATCTTGATCGCGTCCCGTCCCAAACCCTTTGGGATTGGATGAGGTCGGGATGAAGTCCATCTCGTCTTGATCCCGAAGGAGCGGTATGAGATAAGGATGCGGCCCATCCCGTCCCGAGCCCACCCCTATGAAAAATAAGTGAGGTTGGAATGGGTTCATGGTCCATTAAATTAGTCCTAGGTATATTGGTTTCATGTACTTGTATTGCCACTTTAACCTCAACGAAGACATGCAAAACATTATTGTCATCAATGTCTGCATACTTTCAAAAATGCAATATGTTCTATCATTGATTATTTTCATCCTCATCTCACTCTCCAAAAATGTATGTGTTGTCTCAAGGGTCAAGGCATGCTTGTGTAGTTCAAAGATACTTTTTAACTTGTCACAATTAAGGTTATCTCCATTAACTCCTTCAAAATCTAAACATATCCCATTTTTATAATCAATCACCTTCCACATACTAAATATCTCAACCCTCCTACTACACTTTTCATCATAATGGATCACTAAGTTTCAGATTTCCAATTCTTGTCCCCATCTTCCATTACTGCAATAACACCCATTCATCAAATATTATACAGTGAATATTATAGAAAACATATAAAACCATGTAAACTAACATGAATCATAAACTCAAAACAGAATATGAGCATCACACAGACAACATGATGCAAACATCCATTGACATATATAAGTGCAATCACTACACGAAGAATGTTACTAATCCACTAAGCATCAAACATTGATAATCTATTGTCCATGAAAATTAATGTTACAAGTACTCCATAAACAAGAATGTCACTAATCTACACTTAATGTTCAATAATGTTACTCCATGAACAAAATGTACTATGCATACAACTATCAAACCAGTAATCCATCAACAAAATGTACTAAGCATGAACAAATTCCTTAATAATGAACACAAATACTAATACTCAACCTAAATAAACACCTTATGAGCATTGGTAATTGTCAAAAACACTGAGCATTACCCTAATCAACAACTTATGTGGTTAACAAAACCCTAACCATTGTACTCAATGTAAACACTAATCGACCCACAAAACAGTATCACAGTGAATGATCAATGGAAACACCAACCAAATACACATCGAAGAAACCTCTTCAGTGTCTGAAAGAGTAAAATCTCACCTCAGGTCCGATTCATCATCACTTGGATGCTCACCGAACTCACTAAAATCACTAAATGAACTGTACTCATCACAATATATGCTCAAAACAGTGCTCCCATCATCGCTGCTACTGCTACTGACGACTGTGTTGAATGAATTATTTTCAATTTTCATTTTCATATCGAAATCACAAAGAACACATAAAAGAGAACAAAAATCAAAGACTGAAAATGGAGGGAGTCTTCCCCCCACTCTCCATATATAGAAGAATCAGAAATTCTAAATGTCGAGGGAAAGAGCGAGGAAACCAGCGAGGTAAACGAGGTGGCGGGGGTGAACCGTTCACCCCCTCGAGATGTTTTCCGCGCACGCATCTCGAGGGAGGTGAACGGTTCACCCCCCGCCACCTCGTTTACCTCGCTGGTTTCCTCGCCCTTTCCCTCGACACATAGAATCGCTAATAGAAGAATACAATAAATTGACGGTCGTTGACCATTAGTCCTGGGAAGACTGACCTAACAAATAATGGAATGAATGTGCAACCCCTAAAATACCCTCCATGTCATCCATCTCTGGACTGGAACCACTTTACTTCCGGACCAAATCGGCCTTTATAAGTCTCTCTTCATCTCCAAGTCACCTTGTACGTCATCCGTCACACACGTTTTCCCGCCAAAATTCTCTCTCTCTCTCTCAACAGAGATGAGGGCTTTAGGGTTAGGGTTTCGCAGATTGAAACAGTTTTGTTGAAGAAATCAAAGGGGGTTCATTCAGTTTGTTTACCCACAATGTCCGAGCGTTCTCAGAAACGTCGCAAGCTCACTAAAAGGTACAAACTTTTGCTCTTCTTTGCAGTTGATTGCTCTCAATTAGCTTTGATCGATTTGATTTAGGGTTTTTTTTTCTTCTTTTCGCCAGAGGGGAAGATGATTACTTGCCGGGAAATATCACGGAGATTCAGCTTCAGAACTTCATGACCTTTGATGTGCTTACGTGTAAGCCCAATTCGCGTCTCAATATCGTGATTGGACCTAATGGGTCTGGAAAGAGCTCTCTTGTCTGTGCAATTGCTCTCGGTCTCGGTGGCGAGCCACAGGTTCTTAAAAAATTACAAACAATCTTACTTACTTACACACCCAAACACAACATATTTCATAGATTATGACTAAAGGTTTGAGCTTTGGCTTTTGAACAGCTTCTTGGGAGAGCTACGAGTGTTGGGGCATATGTGAAACGAGGAGAGGAGTCTGGGTTTATTAAGATTACTCTCAGAGGTGAAACTGTCAATGAAGAAATTACTATTGTGCGGAAGATTGATACGCATAACAAGTCCGAATGGGTCTTTAATGGTACTATCACATTTCACACTCCTCCACTCTACTTTTTGTTTATGTATTCTAGTTGTCATTTTTTATTTAAGGAGAATGGAACCAGAGTACACAAATAGTGAAATTTGAGTAATAATAGATGGTGGTTTTGAGAAAGGAGCAACACTACCGAAACCAAGAACATTACATGACACCCACACAACAAATCAGACCATTCCACTGTTTATTTTTATTCTCATTGTTTTATGTTTTGACTCAATACTAGGCTCGTACTGGAAGTTCTGAACCTTTTTCAAATCATATTTCCAGTTAGACTGAAAAGGGGGTCATCTCCAAATATATGCTGACCTTAAGAGAGGAACACAATTCTTCCCGGTTATGGGGAGGGACCGTACTTCTCATTATTTTGGGAGAGCGCAGGGAATATTGGATACATATTAGACATTCCTCATATTTGATTCTTCGTTGTCTACATCACTGATGTGAAAAAATAATCCAAATTGAAATACGAACAACGTGGGAATTAGCAGAGGAAATAGAAGCAGGAGATGGTTGAGAAGTTTGTGATTGTTCTTAATCATTTTCTTGGGAGGAAGATACTAAAAAATGGCCAATGGCCTTGTTGGGCAGATTTATAGGATTCACCATCTAAGCCAATTTCTAGTGGTCTTTCTGAAACTAAGAAACTTTTAAGGTTTAAGTAACATGCCAATCTGCAAACCCCAAGGGCAAAACTAGAGTTCCCTTTCCAGCTTCACCTTGGTAATGGAATTCTTATAGCTGAATTGTGTTATGTGTAAGATTAGATTAGATATATATATATATATATGTGAGTCCAGCCGCTTATGTTTCATCATTTTATTGTTTAGATCAAGTATATGTTCAGTTGACATAGAAGTCTTCTTCTTCTTCTTTTTTTGGAAAATTTAACTTTGGATATTTTTATTCTTTTTCTACTTGACACACATTTCATGTGGGTAAAGAATCACGAGCAGAAATTTCTATCATTTATTTTTGCAATCTCGCAAGGCTTCATCTAGCTGTTCCTCACAACTTACTTAAGGAGCAGTTTTGGTCTTGTAAACATCTAATAATTTTTGCTATGTAAAAGCTTCAACCTCCAGCTATTAATTTTTATCTGATTTCAGGCAAAGTAGTCCCAAAGAAAGGTGTTCTTGAATGCATTCAAAAGTTCAACATCCAAGTAAACAATCTAACTCAAGTAAGTTATCAAACTTTTTGCCACACCAGTTACATGATATTCACTGCTGAATACCATTGTGTCTCCTGATTATTGATGCTTCATTGTATTCTCTTCGCCAATGGTGAGATAAATTAAATCTGGATGTCAAATTGTTGAGGGAAGTCTGCTTAAAGCTTTTACTGATTTCTGTTACAGACTTACAGTCGCAGCTGTTGTAACATAATATTATTTACTTGAAAGTTGAAAATTTAAGAACTAGAAGGCAAACCTGGCCTATTAGTAGTTCAGTACTTGACTGACAAGAGCCATCAGTACTATAGTATTTTGCTGATGATATATACACGAATCGAGATATTGGGGACTGTGTCTTCTCCATACTTTGGATGAGAGTGGGGATGTTGAGGAATTTCTCATTTTGGTTTTGTTTTGAGAAGATTTCTATCCTCCAAAATCTCCTTACTTATTTAGTTTTACTCTGGTCTTTTATGGAGGTGGTTTGTGATCAGCTCCCTACTTGAACATCTTTGCCAATAGGGGTGTGGATATTGACTTTTTTCTGGTACCTAAAGTAGTGAGGAGACGGATCCTCGCGATCATTTATTTTGAAATGTAGGTCTGGAGCAACTTTCTGGAAAGATTTGGATTCATCATTGAATCGCTATAGGAAACAAATTCATCTTCAACATGGAAACTTCAAGGATCTGGCTGTTGTGGATGTCATTGATCCAAAGAAACATTGTCTCTGTTTCTTGCCAGATAAGCGTAGCTAAGCAAAGACTTTGTTTGAAGGTTTTGCTGTCTTTGTAGCTTCATTAAATATCATATTGTTTCTATCTCAGTCCAAATCACCTAGGTGATAGCATGAAAAATCCAGCCCCATAACCACAAACCTAATTGGTTAACACTCGCAACAGTCCAGTTATTAATTTAGTCAATGTAGCTACAAGTTGTTAAGCTCAAATTCATTAATAAGTTGCTTCCGAATTTTTCTGGAAACTCTACCGCATTTCACCTTTCACAAGCTTCATCAATTGCATTCATCTTGCCCCCAGGTTGTCTCTTGATTAAACTGTGCCCAAAATCATCAGCTACAAGATATTTAGTTTTGGAGTAACTTTATCCTCAAGATACAATGAGAACAGGTTGATGTTGAATATCATTGTGACCATGTTGATAGGACTTAAGAGAAGAGAGAGCGTGGAGGGTTTAAAGGATGGAATGAAGATAGTATGGAGAAGATGAGAGTTGGGGAAGAAGAGGGAGAGAGATTTTATGGGAAAATTTCAATGGAAGAAATAAAGGTAGAGGATAGAAGATGAGAATTGGGGAAAAACGTAGAGAGTTTGAGAGAGTGAGGAAAGTTTAATGGAAGAAATAAAGGTAGTAGAGAGAAGATGAGAGTTGGGGAAGAAGATAGAGTTTGAGAGAGTGGAGAAGGGGTTTATTGGAGAAAATTGAGGCATTGGAGAAGATGTAAGGGTAGTAATTGAAGGATTTATTTATTTTAGTCAAAATTGTGGCTAGTTTAAGTTGGGGTCTGCCTTTAGTATTGGGTACCACTTTCGGAGTCTGCCATAATCCAAATAGTGGCTTTAGTATTGGGTACCACTCTACCATAATCCAAATGGGGTCTGGCTTTATCAGCTCCCTTTATCTGAAGGATGGTCCAGAGTCAGTCATTTAGCCCAATTTCCAGTCATAGACTTGCCTTTTTAAGGTGAAAATTCCTGTTATTTTGCTTTCCATCTATCGCACTGAAATCACTCACAACTCTTGCCTTCTTGCGCTAGATGTTATATATATGAGGAAGGGCAATCTTGAGAGGAGTTTCGCCTTGCCATTTGTCATCCCGAAACTTGACATTGCTTTCATTCCCTAGCACGTTAAATATATGCTGTTCAAAGATGTTTTTCCCTCTCCCACGATGCTCTTCCATGGAGAACTATAATAAGTGACTTGAATGTCTCTTGTGAACCAATAGAATTGCTTATCATCATATTTCACTATACAATTTGATGCCATATTTCTCTACCGCGATTTACTATCACTGAAGCTATTTGGCTCAGAGGGACCTATTTGCTGACTGTATTCTCCTGGTCATCCTTCTACAAGTTTACAAACACTGCTCCAAGCCACTTCGTTTATGATGTTGATCCCTGGAAAAAATTGCACGTCAACTGCTCAATCTTCTTTATGATAGAGATTGGAAAGGAAGCAATGTTCATCATGTATGTAGGCAAACCGTAATTCTATGTAGTCTCGGGTGACGCCTAGGTGCACTAGGCAGGCTATACTTGACCCCATTGCCTCGCCTAAATGTTAAAAAAAATTGTTGTCAAAGGTGCTAGCCTAGGCGAGGGCTTTGACTACATTTTTTTTTAAATGTTTTTTAATATTGGCTTGTAGCCTTTGGCCCAAGGTGCTAGGCAAGGCCTGGGAGAAGGCTAAGAGCCTATGACAGGCTCCTCGTCTAGGACTACATAGGCGCGAATATGAAAGAGTTGGTTTTATAAGCACTATCCTTCCAACCTTTTGGTACAAACTGTGAATTTAAAGTTTCTAGCCTTCTTTCAACCCTCTAGAATCCCGTCCCAGATTTGGTTTGATTTGAATATAGCCAGAAGAGGAAGCCTCAGGTATTGATTTTAAATCATAACTCTTGTTTAAACTTATTCTTATTGAGCTTCAGATAAGATTTTGAAGGGGTAGGCGATGAAATGTTTATTTGTCCAAACCAGATTCCCTATGTAGGAGGCCAAGGTTTTCTCTGTTGAAGGGTTAGCAATGATGGGATGGTGGGATGCCTCGCCTTGTTTTTTTAGTGAGAAAGTCTTTTAAGGATTTGGCAGATAATTTATGTTTTTTGGTCAAACACACACCATTATTATATAGATTATGAAGAGAAAGCAAGAGTGAGTGAGAAGGTAAAAATAGAAAAAGAAAACCAAAAAGGAACTAAGTTACAAAACAATAAGGTTATCCCAACTGAAGATGAACAAATAAAGATTCATATTCTGCAAAGTTGGACCCATTGTCAAATGTCTTCCTTCAAAGAAAGGAAAGGCATTTCCCATATGAATGTCCTCCTTCCAAAGAGCCCAAGTGACAAAGTGAATGCCCCTGCACCAAATCCAGTTACCTACTCTTGAAAGACTGCTATGCTTCCATCCCAACAACTAGTCCTGAATTGTACCCTTGATTGTCCATGTCACATTGAACTCATTCAGGAAATCAATCCAAACATCCTTAGCAAACTTGCAATTCAGTAGAAGGTGATCCACTTTGTCCTCATTTTGATTACAGAGAACACAGCGATTTGCAATTAAGTAGAATGTGATCCCTTTTTTCTTCAAATTATCCACTGTGAGTCTTCTCCGATATAACAGTCTACAAAAGAAGTTTAGTCTTGGGGTCAGTGTTTGATCCAAATTTTGTTGTTGTTGTTGTCATTGATAAAGGAGCTCCCAAAGATGATTACAGCCCTTTCTTTTGAAATCTGAAACATTGCGCTCATAGAGAATCCATAAATTTTCCTTTCCCATGGAATCTCATCATCCTCATCAGTAGTTTCTTTGTTTTGAACGGATGAAGGAAGAAGACTTAAATAGAAGAGTTTAGATAATACTTTGCGATCGTGGATGCAAAAGGTGTTTTGAAAAATCTGTGTTTGATTTATACCCAGAAAGTCTTTTAAGAACTTCACAGACGAGATAAATGAATAAAATTTTAATTTATAATTTGCAGGCCTCGTATCACAGTTAAGTGCTAAACTATTATTTTCAGCACTTTTGATACCATTTATGTGAATCATATGATGGCGGATGCTAATACCAAATTATGGGAATTTGGCAATGCTGACTCTGGTTGCCACATTGATAAGATGTATGCTTGGAGAACACTTTGAACATGTTTCTATTCTTAAGATGAATATATTATAAGCTTTGATGTAAACTTTTTCATTTTTCTTATTTATCTAGAATCCATTGTAATTGGGTCAATAGGGCATTTCCTTGGGAGTTTTGGTTTGTTTTGGATGATGCCTGCTTCACTGGAGGATCTCTTGAGATGTTGGAAGAACCCTCCACATTTATCTTCAAAAGGGAAGGCTATGTGGAATGTTTTCCTTTTGCAATGAGCTGGACAATTTGGAAAGAACAGAACAGTATAATTTTTGTGCAATAAGGCTATGGCTGTGGATGCTATTTTAGTGGAGATCCTGATTTGTCTCTCTGGGGATGGGTTTCTCATCTTCCGTCGTTCAAAGGGTTGTATTTCGAAGTTTTATTCGCAAAAATGAGAGAATATTGTATTGGAGCCTTAATGGTTTAAGGCTGGCATTTGTGTATTAGTTCCAGAGTTTTTTAACAAACATTTTACCTTTTAAATTTTACGTAGTTTTTATTTTCTTCCCTTTTTAAAGTTTCCTTTCATATGATATGATGCAAATATTCTTCAAAATCATGCTCTTGTAGTGTGATAGAATTTAATTCCTTTCTCTCTTTAGTTCTTGCCACAAGACCGGGTCTGCGAGTTTGCGAAGTTAACTCCGATCCAACTTCTAGAAGAGACTGAAAAGGCAGTTGGTGATCCTCAGCTCCCAATCCAGCATAATGCTCTTGTTGATAAAAGTCGTGAACTGAAGAGACTGGAACTTGTGAGTTTTGGAATTGACATCCTCTAATAATGCATCAGTTCTTTATTGCTAGTTTGCCGCCTGGTTCAAAGATGTATTAGTTTCATGTAAGCATTCATTTAGCATGTTCGAGGAAATGGTATGAACTAGTACCTTTTGTTACTTATTTTAGACTGTGAAGCAAAATGGAGATACGTTGAATCAACTGAAAGCACTCAATGCAGAGCAAGAGCGAGACGTGGAGCGTGTTCGCCAAAGAGGAGAACTTCTGGCAAAGGTTTGCTGTTAGATTCTAGTAGTTCCGTTCCGTTTACTCTTTTGGTGACAGTTTCTCTGATACCTCATGTAATTAATAGGTTGAAACAATGAGAAAGAAACTGCCATGGCTGAAGTATGAGCAGATAAAGGAAGGATATCTGGAAGCAGTTGAGAGTGAGAAGGATGCCAAGAGAAAGCTAGATGAAGCTGCTAAGATTTTAAATGATCTCAAACTACCTATAGAGTATGGTCTCTTAATTTCCTGTTCAGTAACTTTTTAATTATAAGAGGCTAAAAGCCTACTCTAGTAAATAATAATAATAATAATAATAGTAATAATAATAATTTATTATTATTATTATTATTACAATTGTGGTGCATCATATCATATGCATGCTTGAAATTACAATTGTGTATTTGTGTTTAGTGGAGCTACCAGACCCATCTTGTGCTGGGGCGCCATTCCCACCCTTCAGAAATATGGTTTTTAATATCAATTTATAACTTCCTCGACTTTTGTTGAGGATCATTCTCTGGGACATTGTTGTCTTCGAATATCAGCATCATAAGAAGATTTGAACTTATCCACACCTAGTGACTTATTCCCACTGTTTAGCTTGGGGAGCTGCACCCTGTTAGTAGCTGCATTCCAATATACAACATACACAGTTCACGTTCCTCCTTGGATTAGTCAATTTTTTCTTCCAGCTGGAGAAAGGGAGAGAAAAATCAAACAAGGAGAAAGAAATAAAAAGTAAATATTGACCCCATACAACAACACTCGAATTAACAAGAAAACCCCTCAAAACTTCTCCTTTTAATTGGTGATGACCCATACATCAATGCCAAATGATTCCCACGTTTATTCACTCGGAGCTGCTCCTGATTGGTTGTCTTCACCTTGAAAAATGTGAAAATAGCGCATTGGCGAGCCTAAACAGAGCCCAGCTGAACCTCTGCAACATAGATCCTTGTGAACCTCAACATTAACTAGGCCTCGATCGGTGCTTGGGGCACTTCCCACTTTGGTTAGTTAAAAGGAGTTACTTCTAGTGTCCTTTGTTTGTGAACTTGTGTAGGACCATCTTCCTTTCAGAGAGGGGTGGACATTAATGTTGGATGTGTTGGGTGATGATCTTGTGTGAAGCTTGAATCACGAGCATTTATTCTTGAATTCCAGATTTCTGCATCACTTTTAAAACCATTTTGGAGTCTGTTGGCATTTCCCAGATGCATTATGGAGTTGTTTCACAATTGGAGGTGTCAAGCCTTTTCCAAAGGAAAGGGAAATTTTGTATGGAATCATACCCCTTGCTGGGGGTTGTGGAATGAAAGGAATGTTTAATTCCCAGCTCCGAGGCGCATGAAGTTTCCGTCAACACCTCACCTTGCCTTGTGCTCCAAATAACATAGAGCAAAACACAAACAAAACACCCTTAGGCATTGATTGAGATATATATTATACGAATTTCTAAATATGGGATTTCTTATGCTTAAAAGGACAGCTCTGCGGTTTTCCCTGATCTTTCTTTTCATATATACTTTTTTAATAATTTTTTTGGGTGTTTTGGAGGGGGAGAATGAGACATGGTAAGAAGTGAAGGCCATGTTGGTACATTACCCCCGCCTTTTAGAAGTTTTGGTGTAAATTGCATGAAAAGGTTGTCAAAAAGGTAGTGGTGGACAATGGGGATGGATAAGGCTCTCCAGAAGTGCTTTTTCCTCATCCGAAATACAGTTATTTGGGTAGGAAGCACCTTTAGGGTGCCTAGAGGAAAGTACTTTCGGTAGGGTTAGTGAGGGGATTGGTACGGACGACGGTTTGCTAATTACAAGGAGTGTGCTTTATGTCACGGGCTTTCTTTTCTCAAGTACTTCCCGTGCGACACTAGCAAACTTTGCTCCGACTTATCAAAGAAAGTTAGCCAGCCTTGCCCACGAAACACTTACTTAGACTATGGAAAGCTAAGCAAGCTAAGAACACACAAGAGAGCTTAAGAGAACTAGAACTTGTATTGTTTGAATTCTCTGAGGTGATTACAACAAATGCGCCTTAGCCTATGTATACAACTCCACCTCCTCAATGGACGGTGGTGATCAATTTGATCTAACGGTCTACAATGATCTTCTACACACTTCCTTAGAAATATCTAAGGACTAGAATCCTATGGAACTCTATGGAATTTTATGGAAGGTTCTAGAGAACTCTCTAGAACAATGTGGAATACTCTACATTATTTACACTTGCTAACCTCACTTGGCTAGGCAAGAAGATAGTTGACACATTTATCTCTTGCACAAAGTCATAGCAGGAGGGATATTGACAATGTCGGGGACCAAGTTGGGGGAGGTGTGCACCATAGGATGTTTGGCCCCTTTGTATTACTTCCATCATCAATGTCATCTTCCAAACTTTTGATGCAACCCACTGAAATTGATCTGAGCCGTTGATGTTTGTCATTGTGGAGATTCTCAATCTTCTCCTTATCATTTTTGCTTGGATATGTTTGAGGGTGTTAGCAACTGTTTTTCCTCTAGTATCCATCTTTAGTCAAACGCCCAAGGATTCTGTATTATGGATGCTCTGGTAATAGTTTTGGTGTAATCTAAGTAGGAATCTATTTGTTAGCTGGAAATAATGTTTAAGATAACAAAATAAATTTAAAAGATTGTTGGTTCTAGTTTTTTAAGGTCCATATATTGTTAGTATGCATCCTGAGTCATATGACCACGTCAAAGCATTAGTTTGGCATTGGTGTGTTCAATCCGTGTTTGAGAATTACACGGAAATGGTTCTTCTCATATGACCACGTCAAATTTGGAAATTGAAATAAGAAAGTAGTTTGTTGAAGATCTGAGATTGATGCATAATGACATGTTGCTTATAATTACTAGAGGATATCAGTGTTACCAAAGTCGCATGAATCACCAACGGGGCACTAGCTTAGCTGATGACATTTTTTCCTTGGATGACGATTCTTCACAAGTTAAGGACTTTGAAGTATTTTTATTATTGTTCCAAGTGAGTTTTAGGCTGAAATTTAATTTTTCAAAGAGCGTTGTTGTATGGATCTAGAGGCTAATGTCAAAATAGGGGCGGAGATTCTTGGTTGGCATGTAGGAGAGTTACCGTTTATATATTTGGGCTTCCTTTGGGAGCCAAAAATTAGAATAAGCACTTGTGGGATCCTTGATGGAGATTATGGCAAGGTCTCTGGAGTGCTTTGTCTAACATGCCTATATTTTATATGTCCTTATTCTAAATGCCGGTCACTGTGGTAAAGAAAATGCCAATATGTTATGTCCGTATTCCAGATATTGGTCACTGTGGGTAAAGAAAATTGAGATATGATTATAATTTTTTTGTGGTGTGGGGGTGAAGAGGGCAAAGTTTTTCATGCAATGAATTGGGAATTGGTAAGTATGCCTAAGGAAGTGGGTGGATCGGAGATCATACATCTATCACTATTCACTAGTGAACAAGACATTGCTTTTAAGTGATTGTGGTACAGAAGAGAAGAGGAGTCCTTCTAGAAAAGAAGTGATTAGAATGAAGTAGGATCCAGTGGGGTTGAGTTGACTTTCAAAGCACCCCACATGTTCTTATGGGACGAGTACATGGACAACTATTTCGAATCATAAGGTGGAGTTTATGCAAAGGATTAAAGTAGTAGTGGGGAGAAGTGAAAAGTTAGTTTTTGGCATGATGTTTGGATAGGGAACGTGACACTCAAAGAGAAATGCCTTAGACTATTTGCTCTTTCCGTTAGAAAGTAGGGTGTATTGATGGAGTTTGGTAATCTCACAAAAGGGATATGCAATGGGATTTTCACTTTAGAAGGAATAATCTTTTGGTGGTGTATGCAGATGAGTTTGGGATTTTCATTGATATCTTGGAAGGATTTAGGTTAGAGGATGTGGATGGCAAATGGGTGTGGAAGGAGTATATACTTGAGGGATTTTCAATGTGCTCATGTTTTGCAAGGCTGTCAAGTGACCATATGCACATTGACGTAGTTCAGAATTTTCCAATAAAGTTAGTTTGGAATAAGGGGATTTCATTTAGAGTTACTTTCTTACGTGATATGTGGATATTTGGGTGGAACAAATTACCTTCTAAAGTCGAGTTAATACATGGAGGAATAGATATTGACATGGTATGTAGGTTGCATGTTAGATTCAGAGAGCACAGACCGTCTTATGATTTATTGCGGGTGAGTCAACGGTTTGTGGATGCACTTGTCAAGGAGTGCTGGAGTGTTGGGTGATGCATGCTTCCGTGGATGAATTTTTAGATGTTTTCACATTTATCAACAAAAGGGAAGGTTTGTGGAAGAAGCTTCCTTTTGCACTTAGCTAGATGGTATGGAAAGAGATGAATAACATAATTTTTATAACAAAGCGGTTGGATGACAAACAATGCTAGTGGAAGTTTTGATTAGGCTTTGGGGTTGGATATCTCATCTTCCCCTTTTCAAGGGAATGTATTTTGAATTTGTATGCTAGTTAGGATAGTATTATTTTGGAGCTTAATGCATGTAAGGTTGCCGATGTTGTACTAGGCAAAGATTATTAATAAAAATTTACCTTTAAAAAAAAAACTAGCGCAGCTGATAGAATTATGGCGATGGTATCACAAGTCCAGAGTTTGAATCCTATCAAAGGCATTGAATGGTTATGGGATCCGATAAAACCTTGCTCATCCTTAAAAAAAAGACGCATGAATTGTACGATTCTGATCGTGACTTGAATTGAATCGATACTTAAACAATTAAGATTGCATGACCATATCGTAACTGGGCATCATCGTGTAACTCAATTTAGATTGAATCGTGATAAACTCATAGCTACATGACTCGATTCTACATGGGTTACAACCCATATTTTGAATAAAAAACGTTTTTATTGTTTTAAAGCTCTTCCAAGAAGAAGGGGTCAAGAAGAAAAATGATAGGAGAAAAGAAGAGGGAGGATAAAAAGAAAAGAAAAGGGAGAGCAAGGGATCGGGGTAGAGGCATACCTGGATCTGAATTATCATCCATTGGAAAGGGGTCTTTATTCTTAACATTGGGCTTTTGAGATTGGGCCTAGTTTTAATCCATTTAATTTTGGGTCTACTACATATTTGGGCTAATTTTGTCATGAAAACCTTGGGCTGAACTCTTTATAATCTTATAGTAATCTGATAAAGATAGACCGGATGTGCCATCCAATTATTATAAAAAAGAAGGTTGGATTAATACATGGACAAAATAAATATATTGACATTTACAGTATGTCTAATATCATTTTGATATGTCTAATATCAAAAATACTATTTTGAATCTTGCAATGATTTGGATTCGGATTCAATTTTTATTTTGCCTTTATAATTTTCTATACGATTTACGCTTTGACAACATTGGAGGGTGTTATAATATTAATGCACACAGGAAAGAGAAGAAAGTGAAAGCAATGCAGGAATCAGCTTATAAGAAAGTAAGCAACTTAATATCTAACAATGCCAAAAAACGGATGGAGCTTCTTGAGAACGAAAGTCATTTGGTAAGATGAATTTGTCAATAGTTTTGCATGCTATAATTTTTTACTTACCATCACCTTTGTATACATTTATTTAGAAACTTTATATTCGTATCCAAAGGGGGTGCAAATACGAGGAAAATACAATGAGATGGAGGATCTTAGGAGACAGGAGCAATCTCGTCAACAAAGAATTTCAAAAGCTAAAGATGATCTTGCTGCAGCTGAATTGGAGCTTGCACAGTTACCTGCTTATGAACCTCCTAAAAGTGAAGTGGTATGGTATTTCATTAATAATACTCTTAAAATTTTGTGTTAAACATTACGTTTAATGATAAAATTCCGTTGCACGACAAATAACAATTACACTTTGCAATAGGCATCATCCTTGAGCAACACTCTTAAAAGAGATTTTGACTGCTCTGTTACTTTACCACTCCAATTAACAAAGGAGACTCAAGTGCTTTATTGTCGAACTATTCCTCTCATTCCATAGATGCAAAGTAAGTCGCATGAGGAACCAATTTCCAAAAGAGACATTTAAAGGTTGGTCCCTAGTTAAAGGACAAAATTAGGGTCTGGTCCCATGACTCCCATCTGAACACTATAATTGGTCTTGGTCCCAAAATCATTAGGCCATGTTTGGTTACTCAATGGAATGAGAATGAGAATAATACTATGTTTGGTTACTCGATAGAATGGGATGGGAGTGAGAATGATGTGTCTTTACTATTATGCCCTCAATTATCAACCATGGATTTTGGATCTATGGTGGGTAAAGAAGCATCTATGTTAGGTAAGGAAGGCAAATAAGACAAATGAAGTATTGACTATTACAATGATTATTCCCATTACGCCAATTTTATACCCAACCAAACAAAGGAATGGCTTAAACCATTGTAATGGTCATTACCATTACAATGGTCCCATTGAGTAACCAAACACACCCTTAATTGACTTGCATTGATTCACATATATCCGTTAAGTAGTGTGTGCGAGGCATGCGAGTATTTTAGAGACATAAATGCCTTACACCCTTTTTGAGATCAGTGTAGTCAAGGCGTTGAGGCGGCGGGGAGGCGGTTGAGCTTGAAAACGCCTAAGAAGCAAGGCGGTAGGCGAGACGGTCTTTAACATTTTTTAAAGATTTTTTATTATAATAAATTGAAACTTATTTAAATAAGTAATATTCATCATCATTTTGATAACTTGCATATGCCAATATGTACAAAAAGTTATACAACTATTTAGACTTGAAATGGAAACATAATAAAGTTGCATAGCATAGCAAAAAGATGCACTACATAAGTGTACTTAACTTGCCTATCCACTAAATCACTAAAAAAGAAACAAGCAAGAAAAACATCAAAGCATAATGTAAACTAGTTCATCAACTTCTCATTGGTTTAACTTTGGAAATTTGAAACAGTGTTTGAAAAATTAATGGTTGAATTTGAAACAGTGTTTGGAAAATTGCAATTTGGTGAGGCATCGCCCAGCAGGTCTCATTGGTTTAACTTTGGAAATTTGCACCAAATTTCGATCCATATGCTAAAATATTACGATCCATACACTGAAATATTACTTATTATTGTTTATTGTGAAGAAAAAACGCAGCAGAACAGATCATATAAAAAAACATAACAGGTCATTAAAAAAAGGAGTAGAACATATGATATAAAAAAGAGTAGAACGGATCATATAAAAAAAAGGCAGTAGAACAGATCATATAAAAAAAACACAACAGAAGCTGCAGAACATATCATATAAAAAAAACACAGGAATGAGAGGGAAGAAAAGAAGGGAGGAAGAAGAAGAGAGGAAACATCCTGATATGAAAGAGGCAACACCTAATTTGAATAAGAGGAACCTGATTAGAAGGAGAAGAACACACACAACAACAACAATAGCCCCCAAGGAGTCGTTCTCTTGTCTAAAACTCTAAATACCCCCTCTACAACAATACCGCTCCGCCTTGCATCATTTTGAAGCATCTATTTGCCAAAACGCATCGAGGCGCGCCTTAGGCGCACCTAGGCGTCCGCCTTAACAACACTGTTCAAGATTCTGACGTATCTCGAGAATATCTCTCATCTTCCCCAAAATGTTTGGCTACATGACTCGCTCAGATGGTGGAACAGTTCTTGGTATGCCCACAACGACAATTGAACGTTGTTGTTCTGGTTCGATGACAGATCAGAGGGATTCTCCTTCTTCCATCTTCATTTTACCTCAACACTGCCAGCAACGTTCAATCTCTACAACCTCCTTTGCCACTTTCATCTTCTTCCAGCTCTCTTCTCCCCCTATTGATCAGCCACATTACCAGCAATCACCACCTAGCCGTATTTTTTTTTTCTGTCTAGTGCACTATTTTCCTCTTCCTCTCTAAAAAAAACCATGACCTCAACAGCCATGGATCCTGCGAGTTCAAACTAAAACACGATGTTAACTCTACTTATGGATCGGTTAAGGGATCTGGGTCTGCAAGCATAGGTTCTGATTGCCATCAAAATGGAGACATGATGTGGTCGATTTGGATTTGTTAGGACCAATTGTAGAAGTGGAAGGGGGTGGGGCTGATGGTTCATTTAGATGATGAATGGATGGGGGTTGTCAGCTGGGGTTGCGGTGGTTTGGTTTAGATGATGGAGGAGAGGGGTGGTGAATCTGGTAAAGGGTGTTGGAGGTGTGTGGGATTTGTTCAGGAAGTTTGATGGAGAAGAAGACACATTTAAGATTTTTATCGAGATATGCTCACATCTTGATGAGACATTCAACATAGTAAGGGCATTTATGTCTTAAAATACTCGCATGCCCCGCACACGCTACTTAGTGGATAGATGACAGTCAATGCAAGCCAATGAACAATTTTTGGAACCAAGAGCGACTTTAGTGTTCGCATTGGACTAGACCCTAATTTGGTCATATAACTAGGGAGTAGGGACCAACCTCTAAATAACCCTATCCACAATATCCCAGATTCAGTGCTCTGCACTTCCAAGTCTTTAACATTTTTAATAGTTGCTCGATGCCCCACAAGCTGAGAAAGTAACTTCATACATCCCTAGCCAACTGTCAGTGAAGCGACAATCAGTTACCTATCCCTTGTACGTTTAGTTTATTTGCTCTCCAAGGGTCAAGTGGTTGGGGAGGTGGACAAGATATGTTAGTGACTCGTATGATTGGAAGAGCCATTTCGAGATAATGTATTTTGAGTAAATCATGTCACTTTTAATCGTCTACCATATATAAGTTTTCTTGCAATTAATGGCTAAACATGGCTTCTTGAGGTGGTGTTACTTTCAAGGGACATAATATTTTTTATTGTTACAACTTGCGGCAGTTCTGTTGCGTTCATCATCATCATCATCAAAGCCCATTCTCGAGATTTTTGGGGTCGGCTACATGAATTTTGGTTCTTCAAACAATGTGATCTTCCCACATATCCTAGTTCTACTGCGTTGCCATTGGATATTATTAAAAAAAAAAAAATTTGTAGGCACCGGGGGCCTTAAAAAGTTTGCTCTCCCTTTATGATATTTTAACCTTTTTAAGGGCTATGGAGAAAATGCTTACGAGTTTCTTGTTTTGGTGATTGAATTCTTATATTGTTAACATGATTTCCAACGTTCTGCTTGATGCCGCCTAAAAAGTTGATTCCTCTGTTGTATTGTTAATAGGACAGATTAGCGGCTCAAATATTGGAACTTGATGTGGCTGCGAAACAGAAGGGATCTCAGAAAGTGGAAAAGGAAAACCTTTTAGGCCAGAAGAGGATGGCCCTGAGACAATGCCAAAGCAGGTCAAGTTTGCTGGGAAAACCATCTCTTTGATATATTTGTATTGAAAATTATTTCTTTTAGGGTCTGTTTGGTTGGCCATGGAATCCAATTCCCATATCAAGTGGTTTTCCGCTTTTTAATTGTGTATTTAACAACAGAAAAAGAATTATGCATGTGCTTAGTGTTCCCATCTCTCATGGGAATCCAAATCTTTAGTCCTCCCCCCCCCCCCCCCCCCGCGGAAACGGATTTCACATAAATGGTTTCCATTCCCATGTCTATTTTCCATCCTACTAAACAGACCCTTAGATACTCCGTTAATTTATGTATTCCATAAAACTCTTGCTTTTTGCTGTTGTTTGTTTGTTGCAGGTTGAAGGATATGGAAAATGTGAATAACAAACTTTTACAGGCTTTGCAAAGGTCAGGTGCAGAAAAAATATTTGAAGCTTATCGCTGGTTACAAGAACATCGAAGTGAGTTGAAGAAAGAGGTGTATGGTCCGGTTCTTCTTGAGGTAGATTTACTGGAAACCAATTTATGATTGGTTTGGAATCATTTTTTTTGTCATCATTATCCTATTTGCTGCTGTTGTTGTTGCTGAACTGTCTACATTACCTTTCAGGTTAATGTTCCAGACCGCGATCATGCAGCCTACTTGGAAAAACATGTTGCTTACTATATCTGGAAGGTGTTAACCCAACCATTATTCTTATTATTTATTTGAGATATTATTATTCTATATCGAGAAGGTATTTATTATTATTATTTGAAATTGTTTTTCCTTATTTGAGGCAGGTAGCTATGTCATGATTTTCTTCTAGTCAGTCGTATAATCTCTTTCAATATTTTCTTCTGCTGCAGTGTTTTGGATGCCAAATACGAATTAGTAAGATGTATTTGATATTTATTGGTCTATTAAACACTCAATTTGCTTATTTGCCTTTGCTGATGGTACTTTGAATATACCCTGATTGAGTATTCACAAGACAACTATATGAGGTATAAGCTTCAACGCGTAAGACTAAGACGTAAGCTTTTTAGAAGTGTTTTAAGTAATTTTTTTTTACAAATACTATTTTTAATTACCATAAAAATAGATCACTCATAATTCTAAAATTAAATAGGGGCATTGGGCTAAAAGGACTAATTTGGGCTTTTACTATAGTTATAAGTATCTTATGATAAGATACACGATATTTATTGTATCTAAGACTTATCGATATGGTACATATATCTTACGATATATCGATATAAAATGATGCAAGGATGTACTATCAATGACATGAATGAATGAATGGATGGATGGATAATAAATAACTTGTTAATATGTGTAGCTCAAGCCATACATCAATGAAAGTGTTTTTGGGATGTCCTTGCTTGAATAAGTTTTACTTATGTATTTTATATGCTCAATTCTCAAATATGTACTATATATATTTGTGTCTATATATTAAAATTTGCATTGTATCTTACGATACACGATACGTTACGATACATGTTTCTGATATGCGATATGCAATAGTAGTTTACGACACTTTGATAACTATGACTTTTACTAGTAGTTTAGGACGCATTAAAGTTTCATTTAGCTAAAAGGACCCTATCCAAACTAAAAATTGTTTATTAATTCGTTTGAGTTGAAATACGGAAAAATTATGGATGAACACTTGAATCGTCGTATTAAAATTTCAACCAATTTCGACGCTGTTCTTCGTGATACATATTTAGGTTATCGCCATTAAATATTATGATAAACGATCTTTGTAAGTGTTAAGGACCACCTGCAAGTAGGGTTTTTAATGGATCGGATTTGGGTAAAAAATTCTTAAATTAGGCTTGATTAAATAGGATTTCGGATTAAAATCCAGCTTTTGAGTAATTTTTGCAACCTCGGGATCCCAATAGCATGTGGTTTTGGACAATAGGCATTGGTCGGCCTGTGTCGCGCCCAAGGTGGGCCCTCGCTCACTGCCTAATATCAATAAAGAAATTCCTTTATTCCGCTTAGCGCGGATCTCGAGGCACACATGTCAAACACACATTATTTTTCATATTGGCCTTTAATTTTTCTCAAAATTTCAGCTCAAACGAATTAATAAACAATAAGTTTGATTTACTTAATTTTCATCGATTCTTTTAAGTAAATGGAACTTTAAAAAAAAAGTAAATGGAACTTGGGGGAATTGAAAATGGCAATCAAGCTAGAAACTTGGCCCTTTTAGCCCAATATCTAAATTAAAAATGATATAAGATATAAATTATATATAATTGATCAAATGTAATAAGTTAACACATTATCTCGTAACTGAAACAATTATAAATGTTAAAATATGACAACTTAATTGCAGACATCGGCGATAAAGCCTACGAAATACCGAAAGGCGTGATGTGTAAGCCTTTGATGTAAACCTTTATTGCAACCTAACCCTCACCTTGAGTTGTAAATCTCACGCGTTTTAAAAAAAAATTGTGGTCAATCCTTGAAATCGCGATATAGGGCATCATATTTCACAAAATTAGAAGTTATTGAATATATCCTATGATATTTCATGATTTGCAATTTAAAATTTCCCGTACATATATCATGGAAAAAGATCATGCATGGTAATGTTAAAACTAATCCCTACTTTTGAAGCGAGAATGGAACCTACTGCTTCTATTAATTGGTTGGATACTACTGGAAAACAAATTTAGTGCAAGAATATCACAAGTTAAGTGTGTCTCTTGTTGTGGCAACCAAGTTAAAAGGTTATGCATGATTTCGTGGAAAAAACAACAAAGTAGTCACAAAGATACAAAAACATCCCATGATATCCTAGAAAAAAAATTAAAAAAAAAGAAAAAAAATGCTTGGCTACCTTTGCTCCTATCTGATCATATATCATTGTCGCAAGTAGAAGAATAAAGTGGAAATTGATGCATGTGACTAAATGCACTGAAGGGCTTAAACACTTGAGCACACGAGCAAATTTCTTGGCAAAAGGAGGTGTTTAGATAAAGGCCGATGTGATGATGTACAATAAAAATATCTTTAAAAAAGTTCGTTGAGTATCCATTAAAGTTATTAGCTTACATTAAGGTGGTAGCAACGATTTCAATTGGTTTTGGATCATCATCCACTCCTTCTACAGTGCCTCCTAGGAATTCTAAGTCAGCTTTGAATCCTAATTCTGATTTTGCACTTGTAAAAGGTGCACAGTTCCAAAATTTAATGGAAAAAATTATTTAAAAGACCTACTTTTTATAATTGTAAATCACATCATACCCTAATAATTGAAAATGCCTCAAAGACCTATTTTTTGTAATTCAAGAATCTTAAAACCCACAAACCCAACCCATGGTATAAAAATAATTAAAAGACATTCTTGCCCTTTAACTTAAGTGATAAATTTTCAAAAACAAAATCACATCTTGACCCAATTTGGTACAACTATCCCGCAACCATTAGTCTTTTATCCATCTCTGACCCCAACCTCTTTTTGGATTAAGAAACCCCTTTCAACCTTGAGTCACTTTCAGTCTCTTAGACACCACCACTATGTACTTCTTTGATTTCCTTTCAACTGCAAGTAATACGGTTTATGAATATAGCTTTAATACCCAATATTGAAAGTGCATTAAAATTTGATTTCAATCTCTTGAAACACTATTCAATAGAACATCAGATTTCTATACTGACTTCCTTTATTTGAATCAGGCTATTATAAATAGAATGTCAATCACCTAAAAACCAATCATAAGTTTACTTTCGGATTTTCTTTTATTTTTATTTATTTTATTTCTAGATTACCAAGCAAGAATCGATTACTTGTTTCAGGGACATGAAAAACTTTGAAGAAATATCAAGTTTTGCGTTAAAAGATTGCATATTTCGTTTGTTTCAATGTAATTGGAATTTGAATAAATAAATGACAATACCACTTCAATGTGTCTAGAAATATGAGTAATCGTCTTTTACATATCTTTTAGCCATGGTTTGGGTTTGTGGCTTTTAATAGTCTTGAATTACAAAGAGTAGGCCTTTTGCAGCATTTTCAATTGTTAGGGACTTACGTGGTTTACAATTATAAAAAAGTAGCCTTGTAAGTCATTTTCCCAAATTTAATTCTTTCTTGGGAGAACGTGACATCTATTCAATAATATCTTTTTAATGGTTTTGATATTTAGGGGACCTATTGATAGTGCTAATAGTTCTATTTTCCTTTTTATTGGAATAACTTTTGAACTTCTCGGTTTGGTGATCGTGCAATGGAACATCCCAAAGAAAGAAACAACTAATTTCTTCTGATGCACCTCCTAAGGGTGCACCTATTACACCAAATAATATTCCTACTTCTGTGGGCTGAATCTACTCCGATTGAAGCTGATATGAGAGATCCATCTCTTTGAACTCAATGCAAATTCTCAAGTGCGTGTGTGTGTGTGTGTGTGTGTGGGGGGGGGGGGGGGGGGGGGGGGGGGTTGTCGTGGCATGGCTGTTTATTGTGAGGAAAACACGTCCCGATTTTTGGTGCTACATGTATTTTTAGTGCGCGAGAAACGAGAAAGTCATACCATGAGAGATGAGAAAGTTATATGAGGTTAATGAGAAAGAAGAGGAAGAGAGTCGAGAGAGAGAGACCAGAAAGAGAGAATGAGGGGCTTAGTGCTTCTGTAGAGGAGATGATCATTGAGATCATTGGTGGCAGCAGTGGGAGAAGTGTTGGTGTTAGACTTCCATAGAACATCTGATACCATGTAACTTCTTGAGATTCAAAAGACAATGTACTCATTTCTATACAATATTACGACCTTTGCAAGCATGTGACACCAATAACACTAGAGAATAAACAACCAAAAGTTATGGTTTAACAACCTAATCAATGTCGGATTAAAGGACTGATCCCAAACTATAATAGTTAATAACACAAACTATATATAGTGATCTTATTTGTTCTCTAACAGGATCAATTGATGACCATAAATCATTGTGATGAGATTAATTGAATTGTTCTTGCTATAAAACTATCTTTCTGTAAATGACTACATGTTTTGCAAGTGCAGTCCTTTATAACCCAGGATGCTGCTGATCGTGACTTCTTGGTTAGAAGCCTGAAGTCATTTGATATTCCTATTGTAAATTACGCAGGGGATAACGGCAACCATAAACAGCCATTTGAACTTTCTGGAGAGGTATGCCTTTTTTGGTTTTACATCAAGTTCATCTCATACAGATTTTGTTATATATATATATATTGTGATTGTTAGATGCACAACCTTGGGATTTATTCGAGACTCGACCAAATCTTCAATGCACCTTTTGCTGTGAAGGAGGTTCTGACGAGCCATTTGGCCTTGAGAATTCGGTAATGAGGCTCATTCTAAAACTCAAACTACAATGTATTTGAATTATCTATACAATTAACGGTGGACTTGTGTGTGCTTTATAGTGCTACTATATTTTACTTCATTCATTTCTCCACCTCTAACTATTTTACCTGTATTGCCAGTATATCGGGTCCAGGGAGACTGATAGAAAAGCTGATCGGGTCCCCGGGCTAGGAATTTCAGATCTTTGGACACCAGAAAATCACTATAGATGGTCTACCTCCAGATACGGTGGCCATGTTTCAGCAACTGTTGAAGCAGTGTCTCCTTCGGACCTCTTTTTGTGTAGTATGCTTCTGGAACCTCTCTTTGAATATTCTCATAATCTGCATAAATTTTGATAGTCCTAATGTTAGTAGCTTTTTAGGTTCGGATGTGGGTGAAATTGAAAAGCTCAGGTCCAGAAAGAAAGAGCTTGAAGAGGCCATTTTCAGTTTGGAAGGAAGTCTTAAAACAATTCAGACAGAACAAAGACACCTGGAGGACGAAGCTGGCGAACTTCGAAAACAGCGGGTAACTTTTGATGCAGACACTTGAATGATTGTATTGCGATTATACTCTTTTGTGTATTTACTTAACTTGTTATTGTAGGAGGAGCTTCTTAATACTATACAGTTTGAGAAAAAGAAACGCAGAAATTTGGAGAATCTCATTTGTAAGCACTACAAGTTAATTTGATGGCTCCTTTTATTTGTTTTTATTTATTTAACATTTGTAATATGTAAATTCTTTGGATGAGTCAAGGTCAAAGAAAAAAGAAGTTGGAGTCAATGGAAAATGAGGATGATGTAGAAACAAATATACAAAAGCTCATTGAATTAGCTGCCAGATTGAACACGCGGCGCTTTGAAAATGCAATTGAAATAAAGGTTGGCTTTTTCTAGTTTTTTACTTTTTGTTTTGTGTCATTCTTGATCATGCTATTTGAAATTACTGTTTTCTCCCTGAAGCTTCTACTCTCGGTTTGATTTGCCTTTTGCTAGAATATGCTTATGGAGGCTGTTGCCATGAAAAGGAGCTTTGCCGAAAAATACATGGCATTTATTGAGCTTGATACAAAGGTAGTCACTAACCCATTTTTGGATAATTGTTTGGGTGTTCTGAGACAATTGAAAATTTTCTTCATCTTGTCCTACATGTCATATGACATTTCCTTCTTGCAGCACACTGTGCCTGTTCCCAATCGTGATGTCTTAAGGCCTTTGCAACTATTTAACTTTACTAAATCTCTTAAAGAAGTGTTATTGTCTTTTTTTTTTACTGTAACTTCGTTTAACAGTTATCATTATTCTTTCTTTTTTATTTTTTCCCCCTCATTTGCTTGTGGCTTAGATTAGAATATTGGAGCGTAACCTCAAGGATCAAAATACAGCTGCTATGAATGCATCAATGCACTTTGAGCAATGTAAGTTTGTATATATCATGTTAATGTTACACTGATGATGGTTAAAATTGTTCTTTCATATTTAGTAGTTTCAAAAGGTTTCGTCCATATGGTAAATATGACTAATAAAGTCGGCAGTTGAAATTGTTATTAGGAGCAGGTGAAAAGCTTTTTATGCGTTAAAGGTTTGGATCGACATTCCATAGTTATACAAGAAATTTAGTTTATGTGCTCTTACAATACATTCTGAGGACAGAGGCTATGCATAAAAGTTGTGTATTTACATAAATCTGAAATTATTCTTGAGTGGAGAAAAAGAAGGTTTCTATTTGGATCTCCTTTGATAGACTTACATTAGTTGCTTCTGCTATATAGTGCAAGGAAGTGACCTTCATCTACTAAAACATGCTTCTGTAGTACCATTGTATGTGTACATGCTTGTATGCACTTATTTTTTGAAAATGAGATTTTATTTAGTTTGCAAAAAGGTATATGCAACATTACCTAACCACAAAAGTGAAATAATGCAACAGTACTTAACCACAAATGCAATACCATTTGTATCTAATACAAGTGTCGTCCATTAGGGGTATATTGGAGGGCATCCCTTTTCGTAAAGGAGAAAAGAAGAATCTTTTCACCATTAGCAGAGGTTAAATCTCTGGCGTGGCAGTATTTTGGAGGGCATCCTTTTTCTGACTTGTATTTTTTACTATGATAGTTTATTTAGTTTGTAAGGGCCCTCCTGGGTTTTTTTTCTCTTTGTACAGTGACTATTGTTTCTTTATTATAAATCTTCCTGCTGTTTAATTGGAAAAAAAATGTGTCCATTGTCCAATGTTGAGACAAAGTTGTAGATGAGATGCCAGCTAACTCTGTAAGAATACTTTCTTAAGTGGTATTCTAACTGTAAATACAGAGTAACAATCTGCTTTTGCATCATTAAGTCATCAATAATGTGACAACCAATCTTTGTGTTAATAATCTCACGGAAGACTTGATGGCTGATAATGAACATAGAGGCTGCGTACACAAAGAAGTTGAATGTCATGTATTAGCCACACTTGAAGGCCAGAAGTTCATACCATATGAAACATGACATGTATTGTTATTGGACATCCATGGATTCGTTGACTAATTGAAAGAAATGAATAGTGTAGGAATCATGGGCTTCATACTCACTTCAGTTGCACTGTCGACCTACTCCCTTTTGCATGTTTCAGAGTTTATATTTTATATCACTTCTCAAAACAGATTTTTTGTGGTCTTAGCTTGAGCTGGTGCATGTGTATGTTTTTTTTCAATCGTAGCTAGTTCTTTGGGGGAATAAATGTACCATGCCTCGTTTCACTCTATTTTCAAAAGAAAACTAAGAAATTCCTATGGTAAGTAACGAAGTATCATGTTTTCTTGGGATAATTTCATAATTATCATGTTGTAGATGAACTTATCATTCCTATAATCTGTTTCAAGTAGGATTTCGTTGATAGGTGATCATTTGACTGTTATCTTTATTCTCTGTTATGAATTATTACTGTGGTTATAATTTTGCTTCATGCTACAGGTAAAAAAGAGGCAGAGACTCGTAGAGAACAACTTGCTCTTGCAAAGAGAGATGCAGAGTCAATCGCCAGAATTACCCCAGAGCTTGCCCATGAGTTTCTTGAGGTTTGGTGATTAATTTTATAAGATTCTTTGTAAATGTGCACTCTATTACTTAGACTGGAATGTTTTCCTAATTTCCTTGTAAAATGGGAAATTTTCTCTAACTCTTAATCTGCTGGCATTTTTTACCTTATCCTTTGAAGGCAAAATGCCTCGAGACACAGAGCAGATTTGGCAGCTTTCCTTCGGCCTCCTAGTTAATCGAGTCATATAGGGCAAATTCCATGCTGTAATTACAGTAGTTGATTACCTTCTGCTGTTTAGTGCCCATCTTTTTGAAAGTAGTCTTAGTCGCTCCATTTAGTACCTCCTAGTAATTGTTTGTCCTGGGTGAATATGAAGCATACTTTTACTTTTGAGTTTTGACTCTTTCATTCTTAATAGAGATGGAAATCAACAACCACGTTCATATTTACTGCAGTTACCTGGTACTGTTGAGGATTTGCAAGCTGCAATTCAAGATAATATCTCTCAAGCAAATTCTATTCTGTTTCTAAACCACAATATCCTGGAAGAATATGAGAGCCGACAGCGCAAGGTAAATCATTGCGCAAATTCTATTCTATTTTGTTTTTGGGGGTTGCCTTAATCATTGGAAGCATCACTTTGCAGATTGAGTCAATTGCTCAAAAATTGGAAGCCGACGACAGAGAATTGAAAAAGTGTTTAGCTGAGATAGATAATTTGAAGGTGAGATATGTTATATGTTAATTCTGCTACTTTTTGATAATTAGTGATCAGTTATTAGAAGCCATGTGTTGAAGAAAGTATTGACATGTTTTTGTTTTTTATGTGCTTTCTAAGGTTTATGTTTTGCCTTTATTTATTGAATAACCTGTAACTCTTCATATCAATGGAACCACATCTAATACCATAGTTTTCATTTGCTGGGAAATCTAACTTTTTTCTTTTGGAGTTTGAAAAATAGCAGCTTTCACGGTTTAGGTATTTCCTATCCACTTCCTATACTGAGATTTTGGTGTGAGGCACCCGCTACTTACTTTTAGTTATGCAGATGCCCGAGTTGGGCTGACATCTAAGCCTATCAAACCTTGCCCATTCTCCTCTGTTCTCAGTTCTCACATGGTATTAAGACAATTTTTCATCCAAAAAGCCAGAATTCTTTCTTATTCTTCCTTCTTTTACTATACTCCCTTATTTTAATCTACATTTCCCCCAACACTGCTGCCTGCCGTATGACTTTTTATACTCTGGGATGCTTGTCACTCGTTGAAAACCATTTGAGAGCTTGCATCTTGCTATTTGGAGCCTGGGTAGTGGTTTATGGATTCTGCAAGGGAATGCTTTTTCTTCATTCATGTTATCAAAATTCTTCCCGAAGATGTTTTAATCTACAATAAGGGTTAAACTTCAGTCACCATCACTTATGGCATCTGCAGCTCTATGATGAATTGATAGAGACAGTGAAACAAAATACAGATGATGCATATTGTTGTTCCTACTGTTCTTAATTTATTCAAATAATAAATTTTGCTTCACTTTGAAAATAATCTTTTGATGTTATTGGTTTTTGCAGGAAAAATGGCTTCCAACTTTAAGAAATCTTGTTTCTCATATCAATGACACTTTCAGTCACAACTTCCAAGAGATGGCTGTTGCGGGAGAAGTTTCTTTGGGTATCAAATCACATTTCTGTAAATGTTAACAAGTTTTGATTAAGAATAGTCCCATTCATTTTTTTTTCCTTCCTGCTCATGTGTTTCAGATGAGAATGACATGGACTTTGATAAATATGGGATCCTTATCAAAGTCAAATTCAGGTATTATGATGGGAAGATGCCATGTTATGACCATTCTTCAACTTCAATAATATTCTATTACATGGGGCTAAAAATGTCGATGAGCTGATTTTATTTTTTTTGTAAGGATGAAAACTGTTGCACGTAGGCCCTATGACCATTGAGTGTAAAAATGTCAAAATGACCTGTGCTGCTTCAATATCAGCATCTGGCGTTGCATTTGAACACCAAATGCTTTTCTGAACTGATCTCTTACCACTGATTTGTTTTAGAAGCTAGTTATTTTCATTTGGAAATATAAATGGCTCCACTTGTAAATGATGACTGGTATTATTACTTTCAGGGAAGCAGGACAGCTTCAAGTTCTAAGTGCTCATCATCAGTCTGGAGGGGTATCACAGTGCACTTGTTAATATTTCTTATAAATTCAACCTGACGTATCTTTCATTTTTCTCACTGCAACTTTAACTTTCCATTTCTAGGAACGTTCAGTTTCAACCATTCTCTATCTAGTCTCTCTGCAAGACCTAACTAACTGCCCATTTAGAGTGGTTGATGAGATAAATCAAGGTTAGTTGCTAGCATTCTATGTTTATCACACATTTTGTTGCAGAAATATATATCACATTTTCAACTTTGTGATAATTCGATATTTCATAACTCAGGAATGGACCCTATAAATGAAAGGAAAATGTTCCAGCAACTAGTGCGTGCTGCTACCCAGCCCAATACACCACAGTGAGTTTTACCTACTTGTCCTGTTGTCCGTTTTAGTTGGATAACTTTTAATTACTGCTCTCAGCTCTCTGGTTCCTTAAACATGGGATCATTAGTTAACAGGGTGCTTCTGTAAATTTACTGCACTAACTGCCTGGAGAATGCCCTGTCCCCACTGAGTTTGTTGTCCACTTTCATCAACTTAAATTAACCAGTAGGCATGCACTGCTGGTGCTAAGCTCAAGTGTCATCATTATTCGTGTAAATCCCGATTTGCCATTTAGGGCTGAACAATGCAAGAATTGTTGCTGCTGACAAGAATATGACAACTTGTTTTGATTGCATTACTTCAAATTATCTAGTTTTGATGCATGCCTTCTCGAGGCTGACTGACAATATTTGGTTTCCACCCACCTATGTGCAGGTGTTTCTTGCTTACTCCGAAGTTATTACCTGATCTGGATTACAGTGAAGCATGCAGCGTTCTGAATATTATGAACGGACCATGGATTAAGAAACCCTCGAAAGGTAGGTCATCATCTTGAAAGAAGTTATAAAAGTCATTTTATTTGTTCATTTATGTATATGCTAATTATTTATTTTGTGTGATATTGTTTAGTTTGGAGTGATGGGGATCGTTGGGGAAAAGTTATGGGATTGCCGTGAGAGCATCGAAAGCGAGATCTCTGAGCAAAACTCACCAGGCTGATGTTATTATTTATCATCTTGTGCTTTTCCATTACAAGTGAATGTTTAGCATGTCTGTCTCTGTATCTTGGTTAGGAGTTTTAGTCAAACGTCTCACATACTTTCTAGGAAAAGTCATTCCTATTTTGAAATAGGCTTTGCAGACAGTGCAAATCATATTCCATGTAAAACGATTCTTGGGAAATCATTTGTATTTGTAATATGCTTTCTGTGAACCAAGCAAAGCACATGGGCCTTAAAAAAACGATGGTATAGTCCATTAATAAGATAGGCGACGTCTACAAGTTTCCTGTAGGGGTGTCAACTGACTGGGTCTAGTGTCCAACATTTTTCTAGCTTTTATCCAACCCGGTTTGGACCTGGAATTGTAGGCATTGAGTCACTCAATAATTTATCAGAGAAACAACAAATATTTTGTGGAACCAAAAGTTTTTTCGATGGAACCTTTCGTTCTTTATGGCCGGTGTTAGATTATAGTCAATGTGCCATGATTGGCATTATTTTGTAGTTTTGTCTTTGGGATAACATTAGCAGTGGGGTCAATGGATTATAAGTAATTGACATCTTTTTAGTATAAAGTGTCAAAGATCTTGCTTTAGTTTTTTTTTTTTTTTTTTTTTTTTATCGAAGGTATTACCATGCTTTCAATAAATGGAGAATATCGAACTGTAATGTTATAAAGGTTTCATTATGGTATCATGCCATTAACAATTACTTATCAAAAGTTCGATTTTGTGATAAAATTACAAGTATTAATGGATCCTACCATGAAGAAATTTTAGATGTAGATCAAGTTATGATGGTACTATACCCAAAATTTTGCAAATCACTAGTTGCAAAAATTGTTGATTTTTTTCCATAGTTTTGTTCAAATCTTTACAAAAGTAATCTTCATTGTGACCCCAGTTGATAGATCTTTAATATCAAGTAGTCATAAGATACCAATTTAATCTCACTGGATGGGACTGAAGTGTTTTAGCTTTGTGGTGAATGAAGGGTTTGTAGAAAGGAGAAAAGGTGGCCTATATTGCAAAAAGACCTATTCTAGTTTCATTTCTCTATCTATGGGGTTGGTGTTACTTTTTCTTTGCTCTTTCAAACCCTAATCCTCCATATAGGTCTTCTTAAGCTCATCATCAATGATAAGGTGAAGTAATCATATACATGTCCCATCATTAAGTGTTGAAAATGAGACATCAAGAGCTCCTCCCATTAGGGTTTAAGGTTTGTTATCAATCACTACAAAGACAAGACTGACTTCTACTTTGGTATTTCAAGAGATATGGATCCTTATTTATTTCATCAATGGGTGATTGTTTGGAATGTTTGAGTTAGAGAGACATGTGAAAGACTCAAGAGAGTTCTAGTTTGCATGAATAGTATAGTTCTGGATGAGACATACTACATATGCCCCTATATATAGGGTTGATATATTTATATATATAAGCTAGATTACTTTGATCTAATGGAATATGGTATCCACTTTTAGACTTTGCAGATAACCTAATGAAACTTTCTTTTATCCTCCTTCGAAAGTTTAACGCGATTATTGTATAAACAAGAGTCGTGTAGTACTCGTAATCAAAACATGATCTCGGATCTGAGACTGACTATATACAACACTGATTCAATGGTTGTTCTTGATTTTTATTCATCATAATTGTCATTTTTTACATGAACTTTCTTACAACTTTTGAGCTTGCAAAACCTTCATGGCCAAGCTTACTATAGTTCCTCATATGATGTAACCTTCTTCAATCCAAAACCTTATAGCTCTATCAATGGATTGCATTTGGAGACAAATTGGATCTACTTTTTTTTTTTTTTTTTTTTTTTACCATAGGAGAATTTTCCAAGTGGAAATGGGCTTTGATGGAGCTATCCAATCCAATACCTCCCATATGGATGTGGGGAATCTTGTGGTTATCATGAACACCAGACTTATTATACAAGAGACAAGTGCCATATGTAGGACCCAAACGTAATATCATTAAAGCAGGATGAATAGTAAAAAGGTTCATTTCAGATTCCCAGTACTAATATCATATGTTCATGAACGAAGACATAACCTATAGTGGTGGCCACATTATTGATCTTAATAGTACATGCAGGCTCCTTTAAGGGATTGAGTTTCATCTTGTTACCATGAAATTTCAGGCAGCTTTTACAAGGGCTGAAAAAACAGAAAAATGAATCAATCAATTAAACCATCTGAACTCAATTTGGTTTGGTTTGGTTTCGATTCGGTTGAATTTATAATATTTTGAAATCGAATTGGTCGTTTCGGTTTTTTATTTTAGGTTAAAAGACTGTAGAAAACCAGACCGAATCAATACATATGTTTTTTTTTTATTTCATATATATAACATAAGAAATTAATAGATAACACATAATTTTGTCAGTTCGGTTTGGTTTAAACCAGTTTAGCATATTCGGTTTTGTTCAATTTTAATTTTTGTCAAACCGTTTGATATGTTTCGATTTGCATTTTTAGGCTCAACAGGTACCATTTTCAGCAGCTTTTCTAAACGGCAAGTAAACGCCTGAGGGAAAGAGAGCGAGTCACCCATTTTTCTTGAGATGTGTGTCATCGCTTATTTTAAAGAAATAAGTGATTAGACTCTCTTTCTCATGCGTTGCACATCTCGAAGGGGGTGGGTGGCTCGCTCTCTTTCGCTCACGCGTTTCGTGCGGATTCCTCGCTGTAAAGAAGGGCTCATTTTCAGCTACACTGACACTTTGAAAACTCAATGGACCCAAAGAAGCATCTACCACTATAGCAATTAAGGAGTCAAATGAAAATCACTTGTCTCCGAATCCAAGAGTCATAGTTGAATAGTTGAATTGTTGAATAGTTGATAAATGTTTGGAAGATAGGATACAAACTTTTTATTGGGAGAAAATGAAGGCAGAGCCTCAACTGAACAGTCAAGGTGTCTTCAAAATCATTTTTTTTTTAAATTCCAAAAATACTCGTTGTAAGATGATAAATAACTCTTATGTCTACGATAAATAAAAGTTAACAACATAATGTCGAGGAGGGTGTTTAGGTAATCCAGTGTGTAAATACAATAAACGTTTTGAATTTTAAGTGGCTTCTCAAACTTTTTTGTAATTATATAAATGTCCTTATAAATAACTACATAAAAGCCTTTTAGTTATTCAATATCGCAATTTACTTCTTCAAGTATTTAAAAATTCTCAAAAAAAAATTATTTGTAAAATAGAAAAAATGGGGTCATATTTTCACATTTCTAAGATATAGCCCTTTATAATATCTACATGCATAGTGTGTGTTCGACACTGGTTAGGGATAAAAAAGTATTTTCCTTGTTCGTGAAGCAATTACAGCTTACACGCCTCGGCTTGGATAACCTCTTTACAGTGTTAGAGATAAATAAATAAAAATGCATGATAAAGACTTCAAGCTCACTAATATTTCCTTTAGGGTTTATTTGTTTGCACGAAAAATAGATATGAAAATTGAAACTATTTTTGTGAATTCGATTTTGAGTATTTTCTCTTAAACTTGAATTCACACGAATTGTGAGAAAACAGTCTTATAAATAATCAATTTCCTGTCAATAAATAGATAATCAAACTGCGTAAATCTGTATAACAAGGAAAATAAATTTCATTTTTCGAAAAAAAATGGCTAATCAAATAGACCAGAATTTCCAACTAGCAAGAAAAAAAATGAGTATGTCAAAGAAGAGGAATAATTGACCCCTATCTTTTTAAAAACCTTCACCAAAGGGTTTCGAGGTTGGTTGTTATGCACTTATGCTCCTAACAAGATTTCTTCAATCTCAAAATTTTCCTAAGTGTTGACTCTCAACTATCAAATCTCAACCTAACTCGGCCAAACTTCCCTTCAAAGAAGGCAAGTGAGATTAATCTACCCCAAATCTTAACAAGCCAAGTCAACAATTAAGATTTCTCTTGATAACCCTCGAGCCTAAAATCATGCTGAAAATTTTGAGATAGATTATTATTTTATTTTTTTTAAAGACGAGCGTGTCGTTTGTATAGACCTAAGACATGAAAGTTAAATCATCACCGTCTTAACCATCCATTCAGACTATCATTGGCATTGAGATAACATTTACCTAATATTCTACTCCTAATTCAATTTGAAGTTTTACTATTCAAAACCATGCCTTAGGTCTAATTCTCATGATTGTTGGATTATCTATCATATGTATCTTTCAAAAGTAATTTGCCGTAGAGGTGAGATGTCAAGTTAGATAATAGGTCTTTATCAATGGGATCACCTACGATCCACTGATCATAGGTAATGACAGATGTGGAAATTTTTTATAGTAATATAGGGGCATTATAATTCTCCTAAACTATATACTTGGACCAATATAAAGGGTTTAGGGAAAGATAACAAAAAAATAGGTACAAATCAGAGCACGCACGTCTGACTCTTATTGATTTATGCATGCATGGAAAATGTTGTGGTCACTTTGGACCACACCACCATTACTGAAACCATGAGTAATGTTACGGATTCTAGCTAGCATGGTGACTTACTTGTACCCTCCCGTGATCATGAATGATAATTTGAATGCTTCACAACACGAAACCCTAATGATGGAGAACTTTTAGCGATTGTTTTAATTATAGCATAAATAGATAAATAGGTGTTAGCTTAATTGATAAGATTTATACGATGAAAGATAAATGATGTATAAAGTATAAATTTTAAATGACAATTATTGAAAAAAAGAAAAAAAATACGTATTTGAATCTTACAATGTACAATATATTGATATGAATGCATATATGAATCTATTAAAGATCTTGGTAAAGTTCGTCCTCTACCATCAAAAGATGGGAAGATTAATGGAGTTGTCTCCTCTCAAGGAAACTTTCAAGGCCACTGGAATTAAGGCAAAATTGGACCATGGTAGATGTACCTCTTTTCTAGTCAACATTGATTGATTTGATTGTGTCCACCACTTTGTACTAATACTTACAACAAAAAATCTAGAGAACCAGGTTCGTAGTGTCAGGACAAAGAGTGATTGTGGTGGACTGAAGCATTATGAGCATCTCTAGAAAGATGAAGGGTACTGAACCTGTCTGGCTTTAGGGACCTTTTCCTTAAAGAATGGTTCTAAAGCATTTTGCAATAAAAATGCTCACATATCACGTTTTTTTAATAATATTTTGCAATTAGGGTGATGCGGCGTGATCTAAAAAGTTTATGTATATCTCAAAGTTGTAAAAATTTTCATGTGACCGATGTAATGTTATCTTAGTTGCAAAATCTGATTTTCTAGCCTCACTCGTTTTTCAAGGTAATGATGGAGCTAGGATTTCAGTCAAGCGGGTCAAATTGTTCGATAAAAAAATATTTTACCTTACGCATAAATTTTTTAATAAATATGTGAAATCTATATATTTTAGGATTTTTTTTTTTGGGATTGATCAAATTCATCTCATCCCGATCTAATGTGTGTTGAGATCAGGATGGAGATTTTTAATCTCACACATCTCGTCCCGAACTTATTTATTATTATTATTCATTTTAATTAATTATCAAACTATTTTTCTAAATAAAAGTTTGAGTTGTGTCGAAATTAAATCAAAACATATATTGTTCGAAAACTTGTTTGATTTGATACTTTTTGTTTAGATATAAGATATTTTAGGTAAAACATAACCCATGAAAAGTTAGGTTTTTTCACAATCAAGATAAGACACGTGTGTTGTTATACAAAATGGGTTGAAATCAAACTATTTGAATTCAAATATTTGGAATCAAACTTAAACCGTTATATAATGGATTCAGGCCATTTATTAATATATACAATAAAGAACTAGACAGTTTGGAGCAAAATGAATCGGTTCAGTTTGGATCGGTGGTTCATCGACTTGTTTGCCCACCCCCACCGTTAATTAGACGAAATTTGAAACTTTTTAACAAAAGTAGTGAAAATTGTCTAGTGTTGCGTGTTGTTATTATGAAAGTTATTATTATAAATGACATTTGTACGATTAAACAATAAGTAATTGGTTAATGGATGTTGTATTGAAATTCTAATATATTGTCATATTGTTAATTACTTTAATTTTACAAATTTCAACAAAGGATAGATAACAACAACAAAAAGAACTGGAAAAATAAAATAAAATTATTTCTTAAACTAAACACAATTAACGAAACAAAATGAGAAATCTAAAACTTAGTCTTAAAAAATTTGCATTATGCTAATTCTGTTTTAATTGCTTCAATGTCTGATGTCTTACCAAGAAAATAACGTTGCTAGAAAAAGAAAAAAAAATAATAATAATAATAATAATAAAAGACTATGAAATAATATAAATCGAGGGAAAATTCAGAGTGCTGTAATTAGATTTGTAAAGTTCAAAAAGAAAAGGAAAAAAAAAATATGATGGTTGCAAATGAGAGGTTGGCTAAGTACAAAATATGGAGTAATTCTTGCTGGCTTGGGCTCAGCTGCCTGTCTGGAGGGGTAAAAATACATTCCCTCCCCCCCCCTATTTAAACAATTTTTTTCTAAAAAAATGGTTAAATGGGGGAGGGGGCAAAAGTGTACATTTAACCCCCCCCCCCCCCCCCGCCCCCGAAGGCAGCAACCTCACTCCATTTCCCAGACCAACTAGAATTGGGGCAAAATATGTTGTCTGACTCTCTACTTCATAGGAACGAGACTAATAAAACTTTAAAAGATAGGATCACAGTAATAGAAGAGTGGTAGCAACCAATAAGCTTTAAAAGCAAGGAACAAAACCAGAAAATTGATAGGACAAACAACAAAAATCTTTATAATGGTTACAAAATTTTCCAATTTCATTTGGGGCAGCTACCTCCACTTTCCTCTATATAGATATGTCATTGTTTTAAGGTACACTAACGGTGTATTTAGTTGCACGGAATCTATAAGAGGACCACCTACATTTAAGTTAATTTGAAGGTCACTCACCAATCCGCCTTTTGATTTTGTGATAAATGGTGGGATGAATATAAAAAATCACATGTTTTGAAGAGAGCACGAAATGTGATTTTCATGTTCATAAGACTTTCATTATCATCATTGATAAAAAATAAAAAATAAAAAATTTAATGGTGGATAATGAGTGATACCTCGATTTGACCTTAAATGTATGGATCATCTCGTGGATTTTCAGGAAATAAAATTTTATCTAACTTGGTTCCATTGAATCATATGCTATGAAAATTCATGAGATGACTCATATATTTTAGGCTAATTTGAGGTATCACTCCACATCCACCATATTATTTTGTGATCAATTATGAGAATAAAAGTCTCATGAACATATGAATCGCATGCCTTGGGAGACCAAGGAGTGGGATTCTCATGTTAATGAAACTTTCATTTCCACTATTTATCACAAAATCAAATAGTAAATGTGAAGTGATACATCAATTTAACCTAAAATGTAGGGATTCCCTCGTGGATTCTCATAACATAGAATTCCATGCAACCAAACACACCCTAAGCGTTGGTGATATTATATGCATTGAAAGACTATAGCCTACTCTCATTGTTTTGAACCCTGCTACTTATTCATATTTAATTTGCCTTCCCCCCACGAAGTAGAATTTATGGAGTATATATCATCAGGTTGAATTTAATTAGGAAGGAGTAAAGTGTTGATGATGTTAAAGAAGAGAGAAAAAAGAGAAGCTGGAGAAAATTCGAACTCTGATGTTGATAATGAGAAAAGGCAGATGGAGAACACTCTTTGTTTGTGTTGGAATGTTTGATTGATTTCTTCTTACGCGTATACACATAGTCTTACTGTAAATGCATGAGAGGTAAAAGAAGGAAGAAAATTCAGAGAGAAAATGATGCATATTTGAATTCACCACATGCATGTTAACATCAACCCCTTCCCCATTCTTAATTAACTTTGATAATGACCTCTTTTTTTTATTATTATTTATTTTTAATGAATAAACTTCAATTTCATTTTCTCATTTTTATTTAGATTATAGTTCATTTTTTTTTTAGTCATCTATTAGCTATGATGTTTAGAAGAAAAAAATGAATGAAAACAATATTGTGCCTATTGGCTTACCAAACTATTATACAAAAAACTATATAGCCCCGAACTATTATACAAGCACTTGGATTTGTATCCGATCGGATCTGAAAATTTCTATAAAAAACAGAAGTTGTATTTGACATGTATCCGAACCAAATAAATCACACACAACCAAAACTTATCCCAATAATTTCTTAAAATCCAAAACCACTTTTTTGGATTTAGTTCGTTAGTTGAATTTTATGCGTTCACCCTGAAGACGCTTCATTTCTTTATATTACAGAAAGTTGTTGACAACACTATGGCTGAATAATATGCGGTGGAGGCAGCGCTTAGCGTCCGATATGTGTTAGATATGACATCCTATTATTTACAATACAGAAATTCTAAATGTCGAGGAAGTGGGAGAGGAAACGAGCGAGGAGAGAGAGGTGGTGGGGTGGGAACCGTTCACCTCTTTCGAGTTGTGTGCCATCTTTTTTTGTACGTGTATCTCGAGAGAGATGAATGGTCACCACCTCGCCACCTCTCTCCCTTTGCCATGTAGAATAACTCTTTACAATATCAAAAATTCTAAATGTCGAGGAAATGAGCGAGAAAACCAGCGAGGGGAGTATGGTGGAGGGAGGGGAACCATTCAACCCCCTTGGGATGCGCGTAAGAAAAATCAACGGACGCATTCCAAATAAGGTGAATGATTTCCCTTCCTCCACCTCACTCCCCCCGCTGGTTTTCTTGCCACGTAGCCTTTCTCTTACAATATTAAGCATCTTCTTTCTTATTATATAGCCTAATTTTTTATTTTATTCTTCTTTAAACTCAATCACGAGTCTTACCTTTTAGTGAACAGTGCTGTACTGAAACCATAATTTTAACATACATGCTATAAATAAATAAATATATATATATATATGCATTTTTAAAAGAAAGTAGTTATTTCTTAAACTGTTAAAGAGTTAGCTGACGTAGGTAAATTCTGCATGCTAGACAGAGTAACACTTCCTATAAAAATTTTAGGCTACAAACCTGCCAAGTTTTTCAGGTTCTGTTGTTAAAATGCCTCTCTCGCTCTCTCATCACTCTGTAGCTAGCTAGGGACGTTGGAATCATTTCAAGAAGAGAAATCAAAAAAGAAAAAACGCGTTTCATTTGCTATTTACTCATTCAAAGTCAGCACAATTTCACAGACAATACAGTGAGAGAGAAAGAAAAGGGTCGAGTCAACCTGGAGACTGGAGAGAAGGAGGAGGCAAGCACTGGGCTCGAGAGTATTGACAGATAGAGAGACATTGCTCTTGGGAAGCACAAACTCTTTCTATACTACACTCTTCCTCTTATTATTTATTTTTTACAAAAGTATATATGGTATATATATATATATGTGTGAAAATTAGCCAAAAATTATGTATGATTTGACATTTGATATTGAGATATTAAGGAAAAATAACTATAGATCTAGCATTTTTATCCAGGTTGATTTGACATGCAGTACCTTGAGCATTCAAAGTGATCAGTAAAATTATGGTCAAAGCTACCATACTAGTGAACAGCTAATTTTGGATTAACTTGAGGAAAAAACCCTACAAACAGCCAAAAGTATTATGACACAAAAGTTTAGGGTCAATGGTTTTTAATTGTATGCAACCCCAGAAAAACTGATTTGCCATCCTATTAATGTGAGAAATATAGTATTTATACATCACTTTAAAACTCTAAAATGAACAGTACCCCATGTAGATACTACTGTAGCAATATATATATATTTTTCTCTACTGTTTTCAAGGAGATCACCAAAATAGTAAATCTTGTTTCTTATATATTATTAAACCATGGGATAACCAAAGGATTCTGAACCAGCACAGAGTATAATATAGGCAAAACAAGACCTCGAGAAGAGCAATAAAATGGAAGAAGAAGAAGAATGTATTTTTTTATATTTTTCTTTTTTGTTAAAAGAAGAAGAAGAAGAATGAATGAAAGACATGTATTATGTTCAAAAAAAAAAAATCCAATAACACTCTCTTTCTCTCTGTATGTTTCACTGTTTCATACGCTATTGTTTTTTTTTTTCAGAAATTCTAAATGTCGAGGTTTTGGGTGAGGAAATCAGCGAGGGAAATGAGGTGGAGGGTTGGAAGCCGTTCAATTTCCTCGAGATGCATGCGTTGATTTTTTGCGCGCACATCTCAAAGGAGTTTAATGGCTCCCACCCCGCCACCTCACTCCCCTTGCTCATTTCCTCGCCCAAATCCTCGACAGCAAGAATTACTCTTTTTTTTCTTTTTTTTTTTCTTTTTTTTTGTTAAAATGCATGCATTGGTCACCTAAGTAACTAACCACTATGATGATAATTCTTGGCTGGCAGGCTGGGTGGCTGTGTTGGGCTGCCTTCCCTCACACCCTTTCATCACTGTGCTCTACAAGTCTGATATCCTTTTTTGTTTGAATACTACTAGCTAACTCGCTAGACCAGAATCTAGGTTTAATTCCTTCTTCATTGTGATGTAGATTGGATTATAGGTAGTTTCAATTTTGGGATTTCAATCACAGTTATATTTGAAACATTTGTGGAATGCTTTTTTTAAATGGTGAGGGAATCAACGAGGAAATGGGTGAGGGAAGGGGTACAACCCTTCGTTGCTTTCGAGATGCGCACTTTTGTGAATTTTGAGGAGACGAAGGGTTGGAGTTGCACCCCCTTCCTCACCCATTTCCTCGCCGCTTAGAAGGGCTCTTTGTAGAATGATAGCTAGGAATAATCTTTGACATTGACAATGATTTACCAAATCTCATAAATTTTATATACAACAATTGATAATTATTACCAAAAAAAAAAGAAAAAAGATAATGGAGTAAATATGGAGACGCAAACTAGTCTATTAACCTCAATCGGACAAAACATAGGACCTCATATATAGTGTGCAAAATTTAGTTAGAAAATTCGCATCATAAGCTAACTTGGCATCCCAACTAGATTGGCTCCCGAAGCTAAACATATTTCCTTTGGCTTTATAAAAATATTGTTGTTAGCGGGTAGCAACTTAATTTGGCATCCACAATGTGCGAGGATGATTAATGAGATTAACCTCAGATACATTGACACTAAATTTTTGTAGTCCAACATTGTTCGTTTTGTACTTCTTTTTCAATGCCCCCACAATTCTTTAGCACTGTTTATAGTACTATAGACTTTGTACAAAACTTTATCCAGCGAATTCAGCACGTAGTTTCAGTACAGGAAATCAGAATGCCTCCAAGCATCAATCACAAATAACGTTTCCTTGTGACCTTATTGGGTTTCTTCATTTTTTGGTGTTGGTTCATCTTCGGTAAGAAACTTTGCCATGTTTTAAAATCAACTCATTATCGTGAACAAAAACTTTAGTGACTTCAAAGGTCACCCTAGCATTTAAACTTTAGTGACTTCAAAGGTGAGGTCACCCTAGCATTTAAACTTTAGTGACTTCAGAAGTCACCCTAGCCTCAAAGGTCCTCATTTATGAAACAATGTCTACACCACCATAGCTTATCCATGACCTAATTCACTCTGCACGTGCCCATAAGCTTAATAACCAAGCTAACTGCTTACGACCTATTTCGCTCTGCCTTGATAGGGATACAATTATTGTCACATTTGATGCTTACTTCTTTGATTCTACAAAGCAAGGAGGTGTCGGAGTTTCAACAACCGACTTCTCAAAATATTTTGGCTTTTGATGTTTGTCAGATAGTTTTTTTTATAGCACCATGGCTGAAGGCTACAAAGCTGAAGCGACATTGTTTCTCATTCAGACTTAGAGGTGAGGATCATACTTCTTTTTCGAGACTCTGCGACCTTATTTGACCCCATCCAAGATGACGATTCTCAACAGCTCTCTACACCCTTTAACTTGCAATATATATCTAAAGACCTTAATAATAAAGTTCATCACTTGGCATCGGTTGCCAGGAGATTTGGTTGTACCAATTCCTAACTATTTATATATTGCCTACTTTGCAATAATGCCAAGTTGCCAACGGCACAAATATTATACTAGTTAGTTTACATAATGTATGTTTTATTCATTTAATAACACTATGAAAATATATAAATTTTCAACAATAGTTTTGAGCTATGCCTCGACCGCACATTTACCATTTTTTTTGGCATTGGGCCATCTCAGCCCAATTCATATCAGATGGGCTTTGGAAGAAACATGTCAAATCCAACCCCAAACCAGCCAACTTGCAAACTTTTGTGGGGAACAACTGGAGAAATAAAAAGACTTGTAAAGTGGCTTCAAACAAGTCAAAGAATTCCTTCAAAAAAAAAAAAAAAAAAAATCCCCACTTTTTATTAATTTGGGTAGTTCTTGATCAAGTTAAAAAACTCTTTACTAATTAAACAAAGCTTAATTGCACAAAAAGTAAGAAACAATAACACCCATTAGATAGATGAGATTGAGATGACCCCATATCATTCATCAATGGTAAGGGATCCACAAAAAAATTCCCCCAAACTATCCACAACCATTGATCCCTTTTCTCTTTGACAGAAATGGGGATAGAAACAAAGAGAAAGCTGAGAAAGAAAAGAAAGAGAAACAAGAAAGGGTAAATGTTTAAGCCTTCTGTGTATTGAGTTGTGTGGGGTTGTGTTGTGTGTCTTAAATTGCTCTTGCAGAACCTCTGCTACTACTGCTGCTGCTGCTGTTGCTGTTGCTGTTTCCATGGCGGCGTTTGCAGAGAGTGCAGAGAAATAGAGGTGTAATTCTTCTGTGTCTTTTATTGCCAGCAAAATAAGTTAGAAACTGGTAGCAAAGAAAGAAAAGAAAAAAGAGAGAAGAGGTTTGCAATTCTTCTGCGTCTTTTATTGCCAGCAAAATAAGTTAGTAGCAAAGAAAGAATAGAGAAGAGGTTTGCAACAACAAAAGCAAAAATAAATCCCCTCTTCACTCAATCACTCACTTCTCCTTTGTGTCCCCCAAACCCAAAAAGCCTGCTGCCTTGCTGCCTGCAAGATCAAAACAAATACAAGAAAACAAAGCTCTATAACGCTCATTTATTCTTCTTTAGTTTTCTCCAATATCTCATTAGTAGAGTCTTATAAGACAATCGTTAATTGCTCATTCAACAAAAAAGCTGTTCATCATCTGATATGGATTTTGATTTGTTGACCCAATTGAAGTGGTTCAACTCAGCTAAGCAATGGCTGGGTTTTCACTAAGTGGAGGAAGAGGTGGTAGTGGTGACAGTGGTGTTGGTGGTGGGGATGGAGGAAATCACCATAATCAAGAATTCTCTCCAGAACAACACCTTTTTCTTTTAAGAAACCAAGAGATCTCTTCTTCTTACAACAAGAGTCTTGAATTATGGCAACAACAACAACAACAACAATATCACCATCACCACCACCACCACCACCACCAAGAAATCTACCCAACCACCATGGGTATGGGTGTTGGCCCTAGTAGTATGTTAATAAGACACCAAGGTGGTGGAGGTTCTAGCAGTAGTGGTGGTGGTGGTGGTGGTGGAGTGAGCTGCCAAGATTGTGGAAACCAGGCAAAGAAAGATTGTTCCAATATGCGATGTAGAACTTGCTGTAAAAGCCGTGGTTTCGATTGCCAAACTCATGTCAAGAGCACCTGGGTTCCTGCTTCCCGAAGACGTGAACGCCAGCAACAAATTCAGCAACACCTCCATGACCAACCACCACCACCACCACATCATCATCATCATCAAGATCTACGTTCTGAGCACTCCAAAAGGCCTAGAGAACATAAAAACACAACCACTTCTACTACTACTACTTCAACAGTTGCTGTTGTTGTTGCTCCACCTTCCACTTCTGCAGCAGCAGGTACTCTTTTCTTTCTTTCTTTCTTTCTTTCACTCACACATTCAGTAAATAAAAGCTCATCTTTCTCAGCTGCTGCTGTTGTTGTTTGTTGTTTGCTGTTTGCCTTTGCGTGTGGAAGTAATGAAAATCAGAAGAATCATCATTTCTGTTCTTTTTTTTTCACTCTCTCTATACACTCCACTGTTTCTGAGTAAAACTGACGAACCCCCCAGATTCTCTGAGCGCTTCTCCCCCTTCTCTTTTCTTACAAAACTCTTTTAACACATTTAATAATAAATATAATAAATACCCATCTATACATTCTTTCTTGTACAAAACTATTATCAAGTTATTTTATGTTCTTTGTGTTAATTAGTGTTATTAATTAACCAACCATTAGAGTGTATATTTTATGAAACTATTTTTCTTTTATCTTGTTTTGTTTCATGTTTATGTTACATGTTCTCTTATTAATTACGTTAATATCTTTAGGTTTACAAGTAGCAAATTTTCCAGCAGAAGTGAGTTCACCAGCAACGTTCCGCTGTGTGAGACTAGTAAGTGCAATGGATGAAGGGGAAGATCAATATGCCTATCAGACAGCTGTGAATATTGGAGGACACGTGTTCAAAGGGATATTGTATGATCAAGGTCCAGATAACCCTTATAATCATGGTAGTGGTGCTTGTGAAGGTGGTCGAATTACAGCCAACACTACTACAGTTAACACAAATGTTATCTCTACTAGTACTGCTGTGGCTGCGGCTTCAGCAGCAGCAGCTAATGTGTCTATGATGGATCCTTCATCTATGTATCCAACACCACTTAATGCTTTCTTTGCTGGTACGCAATTCTTCCCGGACCCCAGATCTTAAAATTCTAGTTGTTGATCGATCTGCATTGTTGATTCATGAATTGTACCAAAAGAAAAGAAAAAATGCGAAGAAATGTGGGTTATTTTTATTAATTCATGCTTAAATCTTGTAGTTCTTGTTTGTTAATTTTTGCTCTTTTTATATCAGTGTTAGTGTTTGGTTCACTAGCATTATTTATATTTTTCTTTCCTTGATTTTGATTATTTAGCTTTGTGGTTGGGGTTTGGACTTGAAAGTCAGCAGCTTTTTCTTCCTGCTTACCCGTTTCTTTGCCGGTTTGAATGGACTAAATGGTTTCGTGTTTGGTTAGACAAAGTGTTGGAGTGCAATATCTTTGATTTTATTTATTTTTTTCTCTAAAATATTATTTGTTTTTGAAACATATAATTCTTCAATCCCCATTGTTGGGGTTTTGCTTTTTATTGGTCTTCCATGCATAGCAAATTCAACATTTTATAGGTGAAAACTTTCACTCAATTTCTGACTTAAAAACACATTATATTTCTATCCATGAAAGAAGTATAACAATTCGTAACATGTCATCAAGTTATCGGAATATAGCTAGACTTATCACAGATATTTGTCGGGTTTATCGCGATGTTAGAACTGTGAACAAGTGCCTTTGCAGAGTTTTCCTTCAAAATCATGCTATTGTAACTTCTTTGCAAGTATGAACATGTTTGATTACTAGTTTCTAAAAGTGGGTCTGAGTAGATGTAACTTTCACAATGAACCGGCCAATTATGTGTACATGAAAGAGAATTTGTGTAAGTTGTTGTAGTTTAATGCACCTACAAGAATAATGGTTTGATTGAAGCATGTGAGAGGCATAGATGGTTGCTTTCATGTTTCCCTAAGTTAGTAATATGTGGAATGAATAAAATGATTGAGAAAATTTATATTCACTCTCTAGCCTTTGCCATGTTATCTTCTGTTTACTACATTAAATTGTGCGTTTCTCTTGAGATGCTCATATAGTCTATATATGGTTTCATCGATGCTTGTCCTTGCCATGATATATACATATATATATATACAATATTTCTCTTACTACTTTGTATATGAACTAATTATGTAAAATGGACTTTTTTTTGGTGTGAACCTTGATCATGAAATGGCGATTAGGGTGGTTCACTTGAAACGACAAAACACTTTTACCAAAAAGAGGAGCGATGAAAAAGAAATTTCTTATTAAATGGAATCAAGATTATATTATACTATCAAAAGTGGCTAAAAGATGAATTATTAGCATGTAATTTGAGTTGATCAACAAATCGAATATTTTGTACTTCACCAAGAACTCCTCCATGATTTCATCAGTCAAGTCATCAAGTATTGTATAGAAGAATATGGTAAAGTGATGTCTTGTAGAAAAAAAAGGTGTGTTGATGTAACTCTCAACTTTGCTTCTGGTTCACTAAAAAAAATATTCTTTCAAAATTGCCAATTGAGTAGAAATCTTGTAATAGAGATAATAGCAAAGAGAACCACATGATTACCTTGGAGGCACTCTGAATATTAAGTGGATCATCATACGAACTTATTTAATACTAGACTATGTATTACTAATAGACTATATATTATTATACATGAAACAGTGTTTGTCATGAAGATTATTCATCAGATTTGGCTTGAATGTTTCATTTATTTTGAAGCTTGGTCGATCAAATCAAGATTTTGTTTTCCCCATTTGTGTGGTTTTTATGGATAGAACATCTAAAGAAATAACATTTTAAGTTTGCATACCTTACAAGAGGAAGCTTTAGATTGGAATAGCCGTAAAAGATGATGTATAATAGCTACAGATATAATTACTTGTTTCTTTGTTTTCATCATTTTAAAAGAACATGTTTAGATATGCTTTATAACTTAAGAAACTGGCGGGGTCGCAGGTTTTATGCAAATTATAACATCTTTGCTATGTCTGAATGCAAACTTAAGAACAAAGTCTATATAAACTTGTTTTCTTGTTAGAAGGATCTCACACAGCAGCCCTAGATTTCATGAAAACATAATTTGTGTGAAGCAGTGGTGTCTGCTTTTGTCAGGACATGTGGACCTTTATGTTTAAGTACACAACACCAACCAACAAATACATTTTCCTGCTTTCACTAAGTAATCTAAATTAGGGTGTTTCAGAGCTTTTGGAGAGATTATAAAACATGAATCAGTCTATACATAATTCGTCTCTTCACAGACCATTAGCGTTTCAACCTGAACAAGGTAAACTTATTGTAGAGAAAATTGATTGCTTAGGGTGTTTGCATGCATTATTTCTCAGTTTTGATATACTGCAGTCATTATACATGTCTGCATATAACCCCACTCCCTGGTGAAGTGTTTCACAAAAAGTAGTGCTTTTTCCTTGCAATAATGGTGCTATGTTCTAAACCTTAGATAAGAAACGAAAGAATATTATTTCACATGTAGCTAATGAGTGGTGCTATCTGAATTGGTATATGGTGATTGTCTTCCTCGTCTGAAAGCCAAAGAAACATTGTGATTCCGGAAATTGAATCATTATATCTCTTAGTTGTTGGTAGAACATGTGCACTTGTATGTTTTGAATGGAATTATTGCATGTAAGGGTATTCCGTGTCATTCGGCTTTGCTGTCTATTGTACAGATTGTTCAGAAGAAACAATTTACACAACAGTAAATTGTATGATTTGTTTTTTAAGGCTGTGATAATCAAGTATTTGATGATCTTATAGTTGTAGGTGGGTTTTGAAGTGCAACTTCAGTATGTTGAACTCGTACCAATCTTAGATGCTCGTTTTGAGCCCTATATCATTGTATGAGCAATCAGGGAAGACTCCTACATGCAGGAAAGAGAGCTCATAATTTGGAGCCATGGTTTTTTTACCTTGTGAATTAGTTGATCTGATTACAAATCATCAATGCAACTCCTTCTGTTTCATGGGTGAATCTGTAGATTATATAGAAGGATCCTCAGTTGGGAAATTTGGTACTTTCTTTTAGTTCGCTAGTCTATGCAAATCCTCTCGTTATATACTTGTAATTATGGATTGTCTTAGGATATTGATTCAGAAGATCAAGAAACTGTTAAAGAAATGAAATCTACCTATATTATAAAATATGAAAGTGTTACAGAATATGATATGTGAGGAAAGTCATAATAGAATAGAATATAATAGAAGTCTTAAGTTTTCTATCTCCATAAGGTCAAGTTTGAATTCAATCAATGAATGTACAACACAATAATATTTCAATACAATTTTTTACATAGTATCATAACAACTTTCTTAGAGACCTAAAACTTTGGAAAATCAAGCTATTTTTCGCCTCCGATGACTACGCACTTTGATGGTAGTCGCAAGAGACGGGGAAGGGAAGACAGTAGTAATAACCTATTTCAATCAATTCAACAACATAATAACGACCACATTGCGAGTCATAACTTCGTTTGCCACTGTTTCCGCAAACAAACTTATTGAACATCAATCACAATCTCAAATTCACCTCCAAAATCAAGTTGTCATCACCAACTTGCACATTTTTTTTAACAATCCAACATCGCACATCCTGCACCCATCAATTTCATAGCAAAGAAACCCACAGCCAACTCCAATTTCATCTGGCACCCATGCTTTTTATGTCTTCACGCGGCAACTAGTAGGCAGAGTTCTTCATGACTAACCAAGGGGGAAGAACAAAATCACAAAGAAGGAGAGATTTCGCACCTGATTTCTTCTTCTTCACACAACCAAAAAGAAATCACACACATCTCCTTCAGGCCACAGCAAGATATTTTCTTCATGCCCAGCCAAAGAGATCCAATTTCAGCCCAAAAATCGCTACCATCAATCAAAGATCACCCCAAATTTATTGCATGCAAGGATGGTTCAATTTACTTCAATTCATCCAACCCTAACCCCAATCCCCTAATTGGTGTTGTGACCGGCGATCCAGAGGAAGACGATGTCTATGGAGACCTTTCAGATCATCCTCAGATCGCCTCAGATCGTTTCAGATCATCAACATCGTCAACCGATCAACTGTTGAGCAACAATCTCAGAGCATAACATCGTCAACGTCTCAGAACATGACATCATCAACATCATCGTCCAGTGCAATCGAACAGATCATCATCAACATTGTCGATCAGAACATCATCAGATCCATTAACATCACAATCACCAATCAACGTATTGTTGGAATCACTGATCAATCATCATCAGATCCATCATCAACGGAGACGTCTTCATCTCGATCTTGATCAACAGAGATCTTTAGAGTCTCCCAACACTTGAGACATCATTGATCGAGCACTTCGATCTGTCCATCTCTTCCGCTGAACACAAAATTCTTCAATCTTCATCTTCAATTTCTTGGCAACAAGCGATTGTGCGACTGCTTCATTGATCCTCAATTGCGACTGCTTCTTCTCCACTTTCAGATCCTTCAATTGATTCAACATCTCGACCTTGGACTTCGCACGAAGTCCGTGAACCTTGATTCTCGCCATTACTTCGGCGTCGACTCTCCTTGTTTGCTTCTCTGAATCAAAGTAGGAAGGGAGAGAGAGATTTGACCATGGATCTCAAAGCCCAAGTCCCAGAAGAAGAAGAATTTCTTCAAACCGATATAAATCTCTGAGCTATTTGCACCTCGAGTTTTACTCAGTACTACCACACAAGCAAAATAAATAAATAAAAAGGTTCTCAACTCAACAAAGAACAGCAAGAACGTTTCTCTCTGGTGCACACGACAACAACACCTAGACAGATGTAGATCACGCGATCTTTCACTCGTACTTTTCTCTTTCTCTCACAAGTTTGGTCACACAGCAGGGAAGAAATAAACGAATAAGAAGAAGAAACAGTGGAAAAAGAAAGAAATTTGATTTTCTTTCACTCTACTATTCACACCCACCATCTTTGGTCACTACCCCGTGTTGACTCGAATTGAGTCATGATTTCTTCATACAGGAATCATCCAAAATCTGTGTTGATTCGAATTTAGCAATACCAAAACTCGAATTTAGTCATGATTTCTTCATACAAGAATCATCCAGAATTTTTCAGAATTCGACAATCATGATGTCTCGAGTTGAACCATTAGCAGCTTCACTCAATAATCATGATTTTTTCACCAAATTGAACTTCAAGGTTTCCACCAAGCTGCACATTTCGTCTGCGTTTACATATCCAGCTTGCGGGGGAGTGTTAAAAAAGGAAGTTTACCTATGTTACAAAATATGAAAATGTTATAGAATATGATATGTTAGGAAAGTCAGAATAAAATAGAAGTCTTAAATTTCCTATCTTCACAAGATTAGGTCAGAGTTAGCTTTATAAGCTTGTATTCAATCAATGAATATACAACACAATAATATTTCAATACAATTTTTTACATAAACTGACATGGTTAATTCAAAATTACATAATAAGTATGATGGCAGTGTTGTTAGATTATGAAGTGAAGACATCGTTGTTACAATCTGGTCAAGCCAAGTATTATTAATGGAGATAAGTACTAAGAATCAATGCATTCTTCATTACAACCATTGTTAGGAGGATCAAAACTCGCTATGCAGAACTGCTCGGTCACTGAAGTAATTGTAGATGACAACCTCATCAAACGGAACTAATGTGTTGTTTTAACTAGATCAAGCACATCTAATCCCACAGTGAATTCAAATCTGCTTATGGAGAGGTTGGTTTCATTTGGGTAAAAGAGCAGGCAATGTTGTATAAGTAGGCTTCGAAAAGTGTCCAAAAATTTTAGGACTAGGCATTGAAAGGTTTCTGAAAATGCTGAACTTAGAAAAACTCTTGCCAATGAATAAGCGTTTCTCTTTTGTGTAAAAGGGTAAAAAAATACTGAACTTCTCGCAGATTATGGTATGAATTTGGTGATTTACACAGGAGAAATTGTACAGATCTTCGCTAACCATGGTTGTTTACCATTAACCTTCCCCACCAGATGCCGCTGGTAGTTATTGAACCCAAGACGTAGGTGTCAAACCCGCACTGGATTAATAAAAGCAACTTACAAAAACACCAGTTTTCCAATTCATGGACCACAACCTCCCTACAAAATAAGAATCATGATGAATAGAAAGATGTGTTTCCAAAAATGTATAGACAAATGGATTCAATAAACCAATATGTTATGATAGAATTTCATGCAAGTCCTATGTCAAGCTAGGATTCTATAAACCCTAATCCTTCCACCTTCAGTAGGGTCTTAGAGTGGGGGTGGGCATTTTAGGATTGAGGTTGACATCCGTTGACATACTGTAAATCTCATCCTCCTACAAGTACTATGTGATGCATTGCCACCCAGCTCTGCCATTGTTTTTAGATCAAAAAATTTCGAAAGTAGTGGTCCCTTTGCTATGTATTGTGAAAATGCAATGCACAGTCTCTTGTTGATATTGTACAAATAATTTGTCGCGAAATTCGGGTTTATACGATGCTTTGTATGTGTATATACTATATAGGTATTTTGTAAGATCTACTATAGTTAGCCATTATTATGTTTTGTTAAATTTTTCAGAAATTCTAAGTGTCGAGGAAATGAGCGAGGGAAGTGAGGTAGCGGGGGTGAGAGCCGTTCACTTCACTCGAGATGCATGCGTTGACTTTTCTCATGAACATTCCGAGTGAGATGAACGGCTCCCACCCCCGCCACCTCACTCCCCTCGCCCATTTCCTCGCTGTGTAGAATCACTCTAAATTTTTTGGTCCCTGTTCAGTACATGTGAGAAGGTTGGTTGTAAAGACCATATATTATGGTTCCATTGGGTTATAATAAGGTTAGCACATGCATTGCACGTGTATTTCTTACTCGGGCCAAGTACATTGGGCCTTTAAGGGCCAAACATATTAATTGGGCCTGAATTTTGGACATTGTGTGCCCGTGTTACATTTTTCAGTTTCGAATTGTGCCCCTATTCTTAGGACCGGCCTGGCATTCAGTTTATCCCTACATTTAATTTGTTTGTTAATTAACTAGGGTTTCAACGCGCCCTATGTGTGCGGATATTCAGTATTTTTTATTTTATTACAATAATTTAAGAAAAATATTTGTTGAATTTCTAAACAAAATAATTATATATAATTTTAAGGCCCTATGTATAGTTTATAAATAAATAAGGGGTTTCACATAATTTATGTTAGACGTATAAGTCTAAGTATTCAATGTTTTTAGAGAGGCTGAATTCTATTGTAAAATTATGAAATGTTAAGGGCAAAAAAAAAATTCAAAAGTTAGATGTAAGAGTAATTTCTAAATAATTTGATGGCTTCAAATAAATTATAAATTGGGCCTACGTGTAATTAATGAATGTTTACAGGGGCTGATTTTGATGAAAATTTTTAAAAAAATAGATGTGAGGTGGGTTTTTTAAAATAATTTATAATTAATTGAAGACCTTTAAATAAATTATGTTAGGGGCTTAGCTATAATTAACAATATTTGAGAGCAAATGGTTTTAACTGTTGATGTAGTCGATTCTTGCTTTCCTTCCTCGCTATTACCTAAACCTGCACAAGTAGCACTCGTGAGCCAAAGACCACCGTGTGGCGGCCGATGATACTCATATGTTTAAGTTAGATAACGCTTATGAGAGGTTTAAAACTGTAAACTGATATTCTGTAGCGTACCTCAAGTTCATCGACCTTATCTCTCTTTTGTAGTGGGAGAGTCTTTGTTCGGCTAGGCCTTTAGTGGCTTAGTTTAGGAAAATATATCTTGCTGAAAATCTTTTCCTGTTTGGGAGTTGTCCATGTAGATAAGTTTTCTACACAACTTATGTTCCTAGATCTGCGGGAGAGGTTTCTCGTTCTGAGTGTTGTATTTTCTTGCACGACTTATACTCTAGTATTTGTTTCCTAGTCAGATCCGATATATTGTTGCATGCCTGTCTTGGGTTGATCTCCTATATACTTGCCTTATCAAGGCTTACGAGTATTGGGCTTGAACGCGTGACGTATGGGCTTATTAAGGCGCTGCAATACGAGTCAAACATTATTGAATCTGCCAATAACGGGCTTAATGTTGTCTGGGCCTCGCTGAATTGAGCATGCAATCAGGTCTGCTTTGTTCTGTTGATGAGATTATCATGACACGCATATGGTGTTGCTCAGTGGGTAATAATCTAAATTTGATAGGGTAAAATGGTACATAAATTTTTTAAAATTTAAATTACAAAAAATCCCCGGTCACTGTTCACATACCTATTGGTTTATATTGTAAATATAATAGAGCTGGGAGGGTATTTTAGGCTTCCAAAAATCAAGACGAAGACACATGGGTTCACTGCTCCTAAGGGGAACTCTCATTATATACTGTAGACATTAGGGAGTTGCTACGTGTATCCGACTATTGGGCTCGGTTGCATCAACCATTTCTTGCACCGGTAGTTTAGGATGTTTCGACTTCGTTGCACCAACTTAACTCATGTAACACCGACTTATCATTTTTTGTCATAATAAAAAGCATTTGGTGCGAAATTTTCTCGTTTAAGAGTGTTAATTGGCTATTGAATGAGAGAACAATAGTAACCATTATCTACAAAACTAAAATTCAATCACGCATTCGTTAAATTTCAATGTGTTGATTAACCATATAGGGATTGACAGAACCAATACTTATTAAAAAAATATATATATAAATCAATATATAAACATTAAAATTGTTGACACTATTGTATCAAATACCAAAAAATTGCATTCAAAACTTTAAAAATCTGATATCCAAACATTTACATTAGGAATCCTTTATACAAAGTTCCCAATGTTGGATGTTGAAAAACAAGTAGTTGTGTTTCTGAACGCCGTTGGACATGATAAGTGTGATCAGATAGTGTTTCAAGTTCCTTCGCTTTGGCCACATTGTTAGTATTTATTTTCTTTCATTGTGTATTATCTTCGATACTACGATTATACAAAGATGTTGTCAATTTTGCTACAGAAGCATCCCCCGCTGATGGTGGAAGTCACCATAAATAACATCATCATTTTTAGGTTAGAATGACATAACTTTAGAAATCGAGCTTAACATATTTAAATATATTCAATTATATTATTTTATTAGTAATATTTAACTAGTGACATTTTATATAGGATATTATAGGTGCAATAGATGACACTCATGTCAGAACACTGTCGTTGAAGAAGATAAAGCTAGATATCATAACATAAATAATTTCATTTTTCAAAATGTGCTCGTTGCTTGCACATTTGATATGAAGGCTCACCTATGTGCTAGCTGGGTGGGAAGCGTCGGCTCATGATAGTCAACTCATTCGAAATGTCATTAGTCGCAACAGGAGTCATTTAACTGTGCCTAGTGGTATGTTAATATAACATATTTTATCTGATTAAAATATGATGTGAATGTTATGCCTATACTATTGCAAACCTTCCCTTGGTAAGAAGTTGATGAGGCTATAAGGGCGGTCCCTGGACTTACTCAACGTCAAATTTTGAAAATCATGAGGAAGTTTAATGGGAACGTGAAGCTTAGTACTTTCTTTTTATGATTGACTGAGGAAACAAGAGAGGGTTGAGTTCTTGTAGAGTTATAGGAGAGTTACTTGGGAACAATAATTGGTTTCTTTGTCTTCAACCCTTTTTTATGTATTTTGATTTGTAATCATGGAGTTAGGAAGTCTGGGTTTTGAATAATTGGTGTTTGGGGAGTATGAGGTTGTAGGGTGATTTGGATATTTGAAGCATTGATCTAAGGCATTTGTGTTAATAATTTGGTTGTGAGAACTTCTTAATAGAAAAAAAAAAAAACTTAATAGTCAATTTCATTTATCTTAGTTTTTTTTCCTTTAAAATATGTCGTATCAATTGGAACATGAGCTCAGATTCACAAAGTGTAGCTGCACCCTATGCAGTTAAATCGTTAATCGGACCCTAATCGATTCAGGTGTTTTATGAGATTAATTGTTAAAAGGGGAGCTTTCGAAGTGGTTTTTAGTTTTTATAATATAGAAATGGTTGGGGGAATTATGGAATCTCCATAATTTACAAAAAATAAAATAATAATAATAATAATAATAATAAGAATAATAATAATAATAATAATAATAATAATAATAATAATAATAATAATAATAATAATAATAATATAATAATAATAATAAATCTCATGATTAGTCTTAGGCAACCAAACACTCACAATAATAATTGAAATCCAATTCCCATTGACAACTAAACAACATAGTTGGCCAAGTCCATCATGGAATGAGATTCTAGTTACCATATTAGGATTCAATGCAACAAAAAAATGGGACATGATTAGATTTTGAAGGAGTGGATGAAGATTATATTAATTGAGACAAGTTAAACAAGAGTAAACTTAAAGTATACCCTACCAACATTAGCATGCATTGACCCTTGGGACAACCCGTACTTTTCTAAATAATAGGGCGAGGATGGATATAAGCAATAACAAAGACATATTGTATTTTGGAAGCATGCTATTAATGACAATAATGCTTTTCATATATTTGTTTAGGTTAAAGTTGCAATACAAGTTCACGAAACCAACGTAGCTGAGACTAGTTTAATGGACTATGAACCCATTCCAACCTCATCTGTTTTCACATAACCCATACCACTCGATCAAAGCTTATGTGGAGACATACTCAAGGGGCATTGTGAGTATAAAAAATATGATGGAATGGAATAAAGTAAGAATACCTTGATTGTTTGAATGTATTATCATCCCTTGCTTGTTTGCATCACTGATAATGGTTTTGATGTGGTAGCTAAAATATTTGGTGTGGCTACCTGAAGTGAAAATAACACCAGGGAGACTAAAAATTGAGAAAATAAGTGATGACGATGAAGATGTAGCTATTCGAAAGTTTGAAGTTGCAGAAGATGTGGAATGGAGGTTCATTACACTAGAATCTATAAAAATCCTCATAACGATCATGCTGCTGGCAATAGAGAGACATCCAATAAGTAAAAAACACCTAGATTCAAGAGGGGTAAGAACAACAAACCAGTGGGTGCAAATAGTGTTAATGGATATGGCAAAAGAAAATGTGAAATTCCAGATGTTCACAACTCCTCCACAACAACCAGATGTTCAACCTCAAATGCCCACAACTCCAACTATGCACAACATTCAGACATTCATGTTTCCATCTCAGCCCTTTGCAAAAGGAACCAACCCACTGCCTATGGCCACTAGTGAATCCACTGTTCCGAAATGGGAACACATGCAATGGATGGGGGCAAAGGGGACAAACCCAATTTGCAAGTGGACAAAACAATTGGAGCAAGAGACATGTGACAAAAGGACCAAACATATAAGTTAGTATAAGACTGTTTTTTGATTTGAAGACTTTGTTTATGTGTTGCATGTGATCCTATTTTGTTTGTTTATGACAATCTATTTTTGGTTTGTGACATGTTAATGACCATCTTTTTTGCTTATTGATGGTTCATGGTTGTCTTATGGATTGTATATGATACACTTAGTGCGTGATATGTCACACTTATTATCTCTATGCTAGATTTCAGTTGGAATGAAAGTTTGATGATATTTGGTGGTATTATTGTAAGTTATATTGACACGCTATTAAATGGTTATTGTTGCAACTAAGTGTAATGTTTGCAAATTATCAAATGATTTGCAATTCATGTTGGTTTGGTATCGAGTTGTTTGAATGGTTTTGCATTGAATTGTTTGCACTTTAGGTTGGTTTGGTAATGAATGATATTGTGTTATGTCTGACTTTGAGCTATATGTTTTGAATGTAGAAAAAATATATGTCAGATTTACAATGAAGCAAAATGCAGATTTATATTGAACCATAGATGGTCATTGTTACTTAGCTCATGATCATCCAATTCCTAGTCATTGTTACTAGTCATCTCAACCCATCCTCGTCTACCAGACATCACTTACAATGCACTAGTGATTGGGGAACGATGAACTACTGCGGGAGTTCCTCTTTTAGATGTGGGGAGAATAAACCCAGACACCCTCACGACCGTACTAGTCATCTCAACCCATCATCAACTATTAGACATCACCTGCAATGCACTAGTGCCTAGAGGGTGATGAACTACTGTGAAAGTTCCTCTTTTGGATGTGGGGTTGACACCATGTTCTCAAAACCAAGTGCTACTCCCTTGTTCAAGTTTGGCGTAGTTCCTTCTTTTGAACGGGTGCCTCATTTCTCAAGGCTAAGTATTATTCGCTTTTTCAAGTTTGGCATAGTTCTTTCTTTTGAAATGAGTATCCTCAAATGCTCAACAACACAAGTGCTCAACAACACCAACACCATAATATCAATCTCTTAAGAGGGGAAAGCTAACTAAATTTCACATGAACTTTCAAATTCATGCTATGGATGCTCAATTATGTAATCACTTTCATATGCTATTCAACATAGCAAAGCAGTAAATCCTAGTCTATGTTACAATTTCAACATTCATGAAACTATGTAAACTATCATTCTCAAAACAAGACTTCTGTACCACAAGCCATTCAAACGCACCATTTCCAAATATAATTATGTAAGCAAACATCCAAAATTGCATCCATAAGATATGTTTACCACTTATTGTTCTTCGTACATAGAACTCATAATACCAAGACAAAATTATCCATTTCGCAAAATTGAAAGGATTTTTTTCCGCCCATTTTCTATAGGATGACACCCACTCATCAATACTTCAATAATATTCACTTTACCAGAAAATACCATTATATCAAAATTTTAAAGGGACGTTTTCGTTCACCTGAGCGGAATGGGTTTTCGGAACCCAATTCCAATATGATGAAGTGCCAATCCCGGTGAACAATGACTAGCAACTCCATAAATTCCCCAAATTAGACTCGAGTTCTGACAAGCCCCATGAAGGGAAAGTCGAGCTCCTACAAGTCGGCAAAACGGGCCCGCTGAAAACTCCAACGATGCCAAATTCCGGTGAAAAACTTTTTGAAAATCGCTATACACAAGCCAGATCGTCTTCGACAAGGACTACAGGTCGGAGGCTGGCGTGATCAGTGCCAATGGGCTATTGAATAGCGGATCACAGCTCGCCTGCGCAATCATCGCGCCAATCCAAACCGAGGAACCTCCTTGGCAAGCTAACACACACTAATTTCTTAGCTTTCAGGCCAACAACCCAACCACCTCTACATGTGGGGTTTTCGACCTCCAAACGCCCCAAACACCACTAGATCGGAGTGGAGTTGCTCGATTAATCACATACATCTCCTTTGAGCTCACACTATGATTTTTTTTGTTTCAACGCAAAATAAGACAAGGGAAGGAGAGGGGAGGAGGAGAAAGAAAAATGAGGAAGAGATAATGAGTTTTGGGAGAGAAAAGTTCGAATCGCTCGAATGCAGGCAGGTGAAGAAGACGAAGCAGAGGAGAAGACGCACTGGAGAAGAAAAAAAGAAAAAAAGGAAGCATAAGAGAAGGGGAAATCCACTTTTATAAGTGGGTGGCTATACACCCCCACAAAAATCTGAGGGCATCCCACTTTCCAAATCTCTAGTAATTTCTAAAAATTCGATTAAATCCCAATAAATTAGAATTACTCTTTTCATCCAAAAACTCTAAAATAACACAATCAAGATTTAACGGGTGTTACATCGTATTCACCTATAAAAAATCTCGTCCTCGAGATTAAACTCGACATAGACGACCATCAGGACAACATATCTGGCCTTGATATACACACCTCAAAAGAATTAAATCTTAATACAACAAGGTTGAAAGCAAATGTGTGATCCACCAAAAAAAATCAAAACCCAAACATAAGTCATACAACATCACATGGCCTCTTAGTAGGGACTCAACTCGAAGTGGAGTGGATAAAGGTGTGGTGGCTAGGTGATCTCTATCTAGAAGTTGTCTAGAGATAAAATACCTAGACTCACTAGTGCCAAACAACACTCACAATCGAGAAAATGCGGTATATATTATACATGCCATGATACACTACCACAAGTTAACATGACAACTAACACAACACTCATTCAAGCACACTATCATGGTATCCATCTAATCACCACAATAAACATGCAAAACATAGCCTACTAATGCACTGGAGTAAGCAAAACTTACCCTCAACCTTTCCCTGACCGAGAATGGTGGCATACACATGCGTTGTCTGCGGTTGGGTAGTAAAACTCTTAACACCACGAGGAATTTGCTGAAACTGAGGAGCGGGCAGAACGGACTGAGTTGGACACTCACGAACAAGGTGGGCTGGCCGAGCACAAGTGAAACAGTGACGGGTCGGAACATCCAAAATTCTCGATAGTGGTAATTCCATCGGTTGTTGCACTTCTCAACCTGAGGGCCAAGACCCTGAGGCCTCTATCCTCCACTGGGGCCACCTCGCCTCAAAGCTCTGCCACCCCCATCTCTAATAGGTCCACCATGACCTGAGTATCCCTGTTGATGTTGCTGCTATGGATGTTGTTGTCTCTTAGTCTCATAAAGTCCATCTCTCCGCCCTGATGCAAATCTCGAGCTACTCCCACTGGCTCCCTTATATTGGGTATTTTTTCATGCTATACTAGCTTCCTCCTGAAACTAAGGGTGGGCACGGGACGGGATGGGATGAGATGGACCCATCCCGTTCATTCGGGATCCGGACGGAACGGGATAGACCTAATATCGACCTTGTCCTATCTCAAATAGGATCGGGATGAGACGGTATGAGCATGTACTAAATAGTCATCCAATAAAAAATAACAAAAAAAATTTTATCTCACATTACTCAAACACTAATAATGTCAAATTTATATACACATACTTACACTAAATAAATAAATATTAAATTTTTTTTGGAAGGAAAATAAATATTAAATTTTATTTAGAATTAATGATTCAATTCATTTAGATTTCATATAGAATTTTATCTTATATTGATTTAATTTTAACACATCCTAAACTTTAATTTAGAAGAGTATTTTGATTAAAATTAATAATAATAAATATTAAATAAATAAATTCGGGATGGGACGGGATAGGCGGGATTGAAAATCTTCATCCCGATCCCATCCCACTCTAGATTGGGACGGGACGGGATCGGGATGAGTTTGATAGTTCCCAAAAGGACCTAAAAAAATTGGGACCAGACAGGTTCGGGGTCGCGGGATGGGATGGGATGCCCACCCCTACATGAAACAATGCCATATCCATCAATACATCAAATGGTTCCATGATCTATGGCGTCACAAGCATCCGCAAACGTGGACCCAACCCCTTGATGAACCTTTCACTCTTCTTATATTCAGTATCCACAAGGAATGAGGCATATCAGCTCAACTCATGAAACTCATTCACATACTCTATCATTGTCCTGGATTCCTGTTCCAAGTGTAAGAACCACTTCATCAACATCGATTTTTGTGACTGTGGGATGTATTTCTTTTCAAACTCTTCCTTAAAATTTGTTCAGGTCATTGTCGAAACCTCCCGACTCAGTCGGATAGAGTCCCACCAAAACCCACCATCACCATCAAACTGATGTTTTGCAAGCTCTTTTTTCCCACTTCTGTCAACTGCATCTTAGATAACACAGTCTCCACCTTACGGATCCAACGATTTGCCTCAATAACTCCTCGAGATCCGTCAAATCTATTGCCACCCAGATCAATAAAATACTTGATCCGACGTGCGAAAGGGTCCCGACCCTGGGGGCCTTTACTCAAAGTCTGAAACAAACCTGGCTTAGTAGCCTCATCCAATTGATAGGCACAAGCAAGCTGATGATATGATCGAGGAGGTAGGCGAAACCAATAAGCTAGGTGATACTCTACCTTGTATTGTCGTCACTTGGATTAGGGAAGAAGGAAGGGCTTACACCTGAACTCGTTGATTCGGGTCCATTAGCAATGACAATTTCCCTATGAAGATTCGCTTTCACTACGACTCTGAGGGGTTCCCTTAACCAAACCATTGTCTAGCGCAAGGGCTTTCGTGCGTTAGCGCTCATCCGATGCTTGGTTCGGGTCTTGTAACTCGGAACAACATAAGTGACGTGGTCTCTCCTTGCAATAATGAGGAGGGTCAATTGCCACCCTGGGAGTGTCTTCAGCGAGTCCAACAAAAGGCACTATCCACGGTTGACCTCTACGCACCATGACCTTCACAAGAAAAAGGAAAAAACGTCAATCAATACATAGACCCAAGAACACACTTACATTTCTAACTTCTCTACCCTATCCCACATCCGACCCACATCCGAAAGCAAGCTAATCATTGCTGCTTAGTGTATAACCATAGCTCTGATACCAAATTGTCACATCCCGGTTCCCAAGATACCGAAATATCTCAAAAATCGAGACGTGATACAATCCTAAATATTGTTTTCATATACTATACTTGCCAATGGTTACAACTGCTAACACACAACAAAATAACTTAACCCAAAAATCACTACACAGAGAAGTGACGGTAATATCAAAGTTATTACACCAGTCCTCACAATCCTCAACTAAATCACATCGACTTTCAAAATCCATCAAACACAAAAATCCTGAGAGTTTAACTTACCTTTCAGTTGTCTGATCAGATAGACGACAATTCGATCACTCGATGTTCCCTGCAACACCTCCACCAACCACACCACCACCTGCACTCAGGTAGGGGTACACCCATTTGCCACAAAATAAGCAAACGGGTTAGCACTAGCTGGTATGAGGAGCAATAAAATATACAGTCCCAACCAAAGGCATAATAATAATTAAAACAAAAAAAACACAATAAAAATAAATTAACGATGCACTGCGGCTTTTCATTATAAAAACTCAACCATGATGTAAACATTCACATGAAATGCAACACTCAAATGTGGCTAGACAATAATAATTTCCTTCCACCAAAACATTTCTAGTATCTCTCATATCAAAGCGTGTGTCGGGGCGAAAAACCTTCAACCCAAATATAAGTCCACACATCCTCACAGCTGTAGTAGACATCTCAACCCTTCATCATCTACCAAACATCATTTACAATGCACTAGTGACTAGAGAGCAATGAGCTACTGCGGGAGTTCATCTTTTGGATGTGGGGAGAACACCACGTTCTCAAGGCCAAGTGCTACTCCCTTGTCCAAGTTTGGCGTAGTTCCTTCTTTTGAACAAGCGCCTCGTTTCTCAAGGCCAAGTGCTACTCCCTTTTCCAAGTTCGACGTAGTTCCTTTTTTAAAAGGAGTATCTTCAAATGTTCAACAACACAAGTACTCAACAACACCAACATCATAATATCAATCTCATAAGAAGCAAAAGTACTATTTAGCTAAATTTCATATGAATTCTCAAATACATGCCATGAATGCTCAATTATGTAATCACTTTCATATGCTATTCAACAAAGCAAAGCGATAAAGCCTAATCTATGTTATAATTTCAAAATTTATGGAACTATAAGGAACTATGTAAACTGTCATTCTCAAAGTAAGACTTCCATACCACAAGGCATTACAACACACCATTTTCAAATATTATTATGTAAGCAAACATCCAAAATTGCATCCATAACATAAGTTTACCACTTATTGCCCTTCGCACATAGAACTCATAATACCAAGGACAAGACTTTTTTTCGCCCATTTTCTATAGGACGACACTCACTTATCAATACATCAATAATATTCATTTTACCATAAAATACCATTATATCAAAATTTTACAGGGACATTTTCGCTCACCTAAACAGAATGAGTTTTCGGACCCAATTTTAATTTGACAAAGTGTCAATCTCGCAGAACAGTGACTAGCAACTCCAGAAATTCCCCAAATCAGACTCAGGCTATGACATGCCCCCTGAAGGGAAAGCCCGAGTTCCAGCAAGACGGCGAAACATGTTCGGTGAAGTTTCCAATGATGCCAAATTTCGGATAAAAACTCTTCGAAAACCATTCTACACAAGCCGGATCGTCTTCGACAAGGACTACAGGCTGGAGGCTGGTCGGATCAGCGTCAAAGGGCCATTGAATAGCTAATTGCAGCTCACATGCGCTATCACCGCCCCAATTCGAACCGGGGGACCTCTTTGTCAAGCTCACACACGTTGATTTTTCTGAGCTTTCTGGCCAATGACCCAACCACATCTACATGCGGGGTTTTCGGCTTCCAAACGCTCCTACAAACACTACTAGAGAGCTTGATCGGAGTGGATTGCTTGATCAATCACATACAACTCACACTCTAATTTTTTTGTTTCAGCACAAAATAATGCAAGGGAAAGGAAAGGGGAGGAAGATGAAGAAAAATGAGGAAGAAATGATGAGTTTTGGGGGAGAAAATGTTCGAATCACTCGAATGCAGGCCGACGAAGAAGACAGAGTAAATAAGAAGATGCTCTGTAAAAGAAAGAAAGAAAGAAAAAAAGAAGAATATAAGGGAAAATCGACTTTTACAAGTGGGTGGCTATTCACCCCCACAAACAAATTTGGGGCACCCAACTTCTAAATTTTAGAAAAATAATTTCTAAAAATTTGAATAAATCCAATAAATTAGAAATATTCTTTTAATCCAAAATCTCTAAAATAACACTATCAAGATTTAACGGGTGTTACACAACTACTCAAACCCCTTAGTGCAAGAATTGCACTTGAGGTATTTTTGCCCTTCTGTCCGAAGTTGACGAGATCTTTTAATAGTTTTCCTTCCAGAACACGAATGTATTAGGCATGGAAGATCCACCCATTAACAATCCTGATTTGGACAGTCACATTTGAAACAAACAACCATTGGAGCTTGAGGTTGAACTACCTCATCCCCTTATACTTAAAATTACTTCATCAAGCTATGGATACCCATTGCATCAAACAATTTGACAAGTCAAGAACATCATTTCTTTTGGTTTTGGATTGGAAAAATCTTGCACAGTCCATTGCAACCTTTATTGGGACATACATAATACAAATAAGGACAATCTTCACTTATATGATTATGCCAACCTTTATTGGGACAAACATAATACAATATAAGGACAATCTTCACTTATATGATTATGCTGATGACAATGCTCACATGGAATCTGCATTAAAAATGACCATAAACTGATAAACATGCCGCCGGCTGGATTCAAACCCATAACCTAGTGGTACCATCCGTCAAGCTCTAACCATTGAGTTGTCATGCCATTGAGCTTACCCCTTTATTATAAATTACTTGCAATAACTTAACTCCATATAATAAATTTGAATTTAAGAATTCCTCCTGAAATAGAACAACCGTGAGAAGTTCACATCTCCATGATGTCACTAAAATATGACTATCCTGAAATTAGTTCATGCCCTCCTAGTCAATGCACGTTTACTGCCAGTCATGGGAGAGACTGAAATACGATGAAAATAACCTCTAAATAATTATTTATTGGAGGAGGCAAATTGCAAATAACCGCATACCACATGGACTATATTGATCTATTCACCAAACCCCATCGCTACAACGACACCACTCAATCATGTGTTTTTATGGCAGATATTGATTATTAGGCTATAAACAATCCCCCCAAACGCAAGCTCGAGAAGTTGCCCAAAACCACTGAAACACAACAACGTGTTTGTGTGTGTGGGGATCTGAAAGCCTTTTTGGGGATCTTCTTCGCCAATCCATCCACAAAGCTCTCGCCTTTACAGTGTAGAGAGACGAAGCAGAGCAGAGAGAGAGAGAGAGAGAGAAGCAACAGTCAAACAATGGCAGAAGGTGGTGGCGGATGTTGCCCTCCAATGGATCTCTTCAGGTCAGAGCCGATGCATCTGGTGCAGATCATCATCCCAATGGAATCCTCTCATCTCACCGTCTCGTATCTCGGCGACCTCGGCTTGATTCAATTCAAAGACGTAAAAGCCCTATCTCTCTCTTTCAATCTCATTGTTAATTGTTCGTGATTGTGCAATCTGATGTTCTTACTGTGAAACCCTAGATCGATTTTATCACCATTAGAGTCATTTTTAGTTCAATTGTTCGCTTAATTTGTTGATCCATTGTTCGAATTCTACTGAGATCTCAATTACAAGTATAGCTCATCGCGGTTGACGCTGAATACTCTTAGTTGAAATTATTTTGTAGAACATCAAGGTATTCGCTTGAAGGTGAATTCTTTTTTGTTGATTGAACTGATTTCGCTTGGGGCAATTGTAATTTGGATTGGGATGAGAGATGAGCAATATACTTTGGTGTTCATTGTTGGTTGTTACATTTTTTTGGTTAGATTTGGTTTGGATGGTGGGGTAATGATTCAATCATGAAATGAGTGTGTGATTTTGTTACAGTTAACCACATAGAAAGTAGTAGGATAAGGCAATCAAAAGAGTTTTAATTGTTCCATATTGTATCACAGCTAATTATGAAGTTCTTTAGTGAAGATTATGTATTTTGGGTTAGAAGGGGTTTTTGAAGGTGCAAAGGGTAAGGGCTCTTAGTGTGATCTCTCCTTTCTGTATCCTTTGTGGAGGTTTGAGGAGGGCATCAGAAGTTTGCGTAGGAAGGGAATAGTATTCAAGTTTGGCTGCTAACTTATATATATCTATATATAAATTCTAAGAAAATTACCTTGGAGCAATCTTCAATTCCTATTGCGACAATTTTTTGTCTTTTTGATGAATGTCTTTGACAGATTTAATAGAAAATTGATCACATTCATGTATCCAGACTATATACTAGGTCTAATACTCTAAAGGTTCATGCCAAGTCTCTCCAAGCCTATGCAAACTCCCTAATTACCAGTTCTCAAGCAGGATTTGTGGTTTTCTGATGATCCAAGCATGGGAGGATTTGATTAGAGAGAGAGGGAGATAGGGATTGCGGTAATTGATTAGATTTGATTTATGGAGAGATAAAAGAAAGGGAAATAGTTGTTATAAATTGTGATGACGAGAAATAGTTTACTTTGAAACTTTGAAGTTTCGCGCATTTACATTTCAAGTTTGTTAATGCATTTTTTCGTTAGAGTGCACAGATTTGTTAAGCTTTGATCTATGAAATACTTTTAAGGTAAAGACAGTTTTATGTATAGATAAGAAAATAGTTAATGTGAGAGGTACTCACTGATCACTAGTAACTACAAATCAAAAGAAAAAAAGTACAGGAGCACAAAGAAAACAAGGATATATCATAACCAAGTTGTTAAGCCCAAACATGAAGAATGTCTAAACATGAAGAATGCCTTATCTTTAGAATCCCCAAGCCACAGTAAGATTTGACTTGAAGAATGAGATGATCTACTGCTTTTCTTTATTGTTATAATTTCAAGCTTTCCTTTCCTGTAAAACCTATAACAATCGTATGTGAAAGCATACCCCAAAGCCAGGTCTAAGTGAATTGAAACTGCGTCCCTTCCAGTCTCTGATTCAGTGGTTGAGGAAACACTCAACTTGATTAAATGTTTGAATCTTGTGTGGGACGCTTGTTATATTTTTTCTATGCGAGTGACTCACTCGAGCTTGTTTTAAAATTCTAAAATTAGAATGAGTTAGTAGTTAATTGGTTAAGAGATATCTGACTTCAAAATAATGAACATTTCTTTTCCTTATCTCTCTCTTTTATTTTTATAGTTCCTATAGAATGGTTGTCTTTGGTGCGGAGAAAGAAAGAAAAAACACTTTCTTTAAGATACCTTATGTTTTAACATTTTTTAATTTGGAATTGCATTGGAGCTCCATAACATATCAACAAGGTGCGACCTACAGGTCAACACCATAAGAAAGTAACCATACCGCCGGCGGGTTTCGAACCTAGGACGTGGGGGATAAACCCACACATCCCTAACCACTTGACCATAACACCATTGGCAACGTGTGGCTCTTTGTTTACATTGAAGAGAACAATGGTGATAACCACTGTGTGCACTAACTACATGTAACAATTGCAATTGCAATTGCAATATATGGAAATCCTTTGATTTGCAATATACCAGGCAAAGCGCATAACAATAACAGCTTTCTTTTCTCATGTAGTAGAGGTTGTCTATAACCAGAATGCTCTATCTCAATGATGACATCCATCATTAACTTTAAAACATGCACAAAACGTCTCTCTTGGTGTGCTTAGTTTATCTCTCCTTTGTTGTAAAAGGAATTATGATTGCATTTAAAGTGTTAGCCCACATTTTATTTATTTATTTATTGTGAATTGTCATGGTACAGTGGTTAGTTGAAGGCTGAAGTTTGTGCCATGCGCTAAATTTCTGTCTCAATCTTGGAAATGGATTTTGTTGGGAAGTAATGTAGTAAAGAAAAATTAGGCAGTCATCCTACAATGCCCATATTTTCATACTCTAGAAGTGTCTCTTCATCTCAGACATATGCTAAAAAGCCTGAGTGGATAAATTGGTTGAAGAAGCTGGATGAATTTTTATTTCAGTTGGATTGAGGCTCTCATTACTTTTTCTTTAATCATGTTTAATTGTCAGATACTGCACACATATTTATCTGATTGCGTAGTTGCTTTTCTCATATCAATAATCTTAAATATTTGTTGTATGTATTCTCCAGCTAAATGCTGACAAAAGCCCCTTCCAGAGGACGTATGCTACTCAGGTACCTTATGTTTTCTCCACCTCCATATTATATGCATCTTAATATGTTATGTACAAGGTTGTGCTCACACTCATCTATACAAAATCATTGACTTTTAGTATGTGTTTCCAGTAATACATGCTTCTAGTAAGGTGGAGTGTCAGGTATTATTTGAGGGGAAGGGGTTCCTTTAGGAAAAATGAAAAGAAAAAAGAAAAGAAAGAAAGAAAGAATTTCATTTCTTTCATGATGGCTGGAAGCCTGTGAGAAAATCCCTGTTTGAAAATTTAAATGTTGGATATGAAAATGAAGTTTTCTGGGGTGAATCCAGGTGGTATTTTGTGCTTTTGTTACTAAGAATGGTAATTCGATGATGCACTTTTTATGCACACTAAATATTTTGGAATACTTGCCTGTTGCTTTAAGTGATGTGTGGTTATTCAATCAAAGGAAAAAAAAGAAGTGATTTACTTATGCTAGGAACTCACTCTAATTAATCAGAAATTGAGTTATGATAGAAGTAAGGGTGTTTGTTTTCACCACTTAATAAGTGGCCTAGCACTTTTAGTGTTGGGCTACCTTAAACTGTGTTTGTTTACTAGCACACTTATAGTCTTTAACAACTATAGGTGTCTTGATTTCTAGAAGCACCCGGGGTTATGGTTACTGCCACTTATAAGTCTCAACCACTTGTAAGTGGCAAGAGGATGCAAGCAAACACACCCCAAGACTGCTGGCGTATCAAGATCCATAGGCTCGTCTAACAACTTTTTTTTTTTTTTTTTTTTTTATTTAAATCTTTGCTTGCAGATGAAAAGATGTGGAGAGATGGCACGAAAACTACGTTTTTTACAGGAACAAATGGTGAAAGCCGGTGTGTCGCCTTTTGCAAGGCCAATTACACGAGTTGATGTTGATGTTGATCTTGACAGCTTAGAGGTACATCTATTGTCAACAACTATGCTAGCAATGGTAGTTCTAAGGGTCTTATCTTGACATTTTCATTTTTGATGTGAAGATAAAACTTGGAGAGCTGGAAGCTGAGCTGGTAGAAATTAATGCGAACAATGAAAAGTTGCAGCGCACTTATAATGAGCTTCTTGAATATAAACTTGTTCTGCAGAAGGTATAATTTCTATTTGTGATATAACTACGATTTATTAGTGCCGCTACTGATCCATAATGTGATGGAAATATAAATTTTATATTGTCTGTTAGTAATGTACTGTGGTCCATACTTATTTGATTGATTGTTGATATTATTTTCTTGAGAAAAGGATCAACATGTAGTTCAAGGGACCGGACTTTAAATATACAAAGGATCTGCAAGGAGAGATTAGAGATTAAACAATAAAGTCATCCAATTTACGAGAAGATTTTCAACTTCCACCCCTTTCAAACTTGGCTTCAAGGAAGCCTGATTCAGATCATACGTAACCATGTCTACAAAAAATCTTCTGACATTATTAGATTGCTTTTGGTAAATGGTTTTCTGGACATGCTTAATCTAATGAGGTCTTTTAGTTATTCACTTGTGCTAGTTTCAACTAGTACCCATGTAGAATATATCTGTTTTATCTGTTTCATAATAAATATTTCATGATCTTTGGAGCATGTGAGAGTGATCATGCAAAGTGAAATGCTTTTCTTTCACCTTCATTGCAGGCTGCTGAGTTTTTTCACTCGGCTCATAGTGATGCGACTGCTCAACAGAGAGAAATCGAAGCAAGTCAAAGTGGTGAAGTATCCATCAACACTCCATTATTAATGGAGCAGGTATGGGTTTTTCCATGCTTTCGTTTCTTTTTTGTTTACTAAAATTATATTTTGCATTTGAATAAAAAGTTTCAAATGATTGTAATTTAGGAAATGTTGACGGATCCCTCAAAGCAAGTTAAGTTGGGGTATGTCAGTGGTCTTGTACCCAGAAATAAGTCAATGGCATTTGAGAGGATCATATTTCGTGCAACTCGGGGTAATGTGTTTCTCAAACAGGCCGTCGTCGCAGATCCTGTCACAGATCCAGTGTCGGGAGAGAAGGTCAGTGTCTTTCTTTTCTTTTCCCCATTCACAAGTTACCTTTTTTTAATTATTATTATTATTATTATTATTATTATTATTATTTTTATCAAAACAGGTAGGAGATATATATTAAAAACCAAAAAGAGCAAAAAATTACACCAGCGGTCAACTAGCTGAAAAAAAGAGGATGCCAAGCACCTCAATTACAAATAGAAAATGCTAACCCAGTTAAAAATGCAAACATGGAATGGTTGATCAGCTAGCGCTCCCCTTGTAACCCCCCAATTCCAAAGTAAGGATTCGATAGCCCTAGTCGAATGAGGAATGTCTCTAGATGTCCCTTTAAAGATGCTCCCATTCAGAAGATATTCAAGTTAGTGTTATTGAATTTCATGTTTTCGACGTTGTTCTATTAGTAATAAGAAACACAACAAGCTTTCTGATTTGATGTTTGGCAGATCAGTTGAAAATTTTGATATGAATAGGAATTATTCCAAATTTCATGGAGTGGTTCTAATCATCTTCAAGTTGTTTTCTTGTTTTTTGGGGTCTTTCTCTAGTCTCTCATTGGGCAGTTGTTAACGCGATCATGGGATGTTACAATCTAAACTGACTATGATAGGTTATACTCATTATAGTTGATAGTATTTTGTGGTATTAATGGTCCCAACAGCCACTATTATTAGTGAGTAGTTTTACAGTTCTTTTTGTTTGTCTGGCCTGATTTCGGAGAATCCTAGTCACTGTCGATGACCCCTTCCTTGTTCAATGTGGACAGAGTTATGTAAAAGGGTCAATTGTTCAATGTGGTCAAAGATATGCCAATGGTAGCCAACTTAGTTGGTCATGGTGATTTGTCCCCCAATCCCTGGCATTATTTGGGATGGGCAGGGATGGGTTATGGGAGTAAATATGTAACCTATCAATAAAATGGTCAAAGATATTTAGATTGTTTAGCTCCTATGAAACAAGGATATTTGATTTTCAAAAGAAATACCATGTCTGGCAAGTATTGGATACTCCAACACCTAGACACACATTAGACACTCCATATTTAAATCATCACTATTCTATACTATTTTTAAAAGGTCCAATTCTGTATAAATGTTGTAAATATTCATGGGGGAATTTAGTAATACATATGTTGCAATATTGATCTACAAGTTAAAAATGTGTTTAGTATAATACATTTATAGTTGATAAACAAATAATCGGTAATGTTCAGGCACATGTCCCTGTATCAGGTTTCTTTAGTCGACGTGACCGACACCTTGTATCCGGGTGTTGGTCAACTCAGTGTCGTTTGCATAGCTAAGTTTTAATGTACTTTTGTTCTTGTTTTCCTCTCCTCATCCTTTATGTTAGCTGTTCCATGTTCCTTGATTTCTAGGATGAGTAGTTAGTAGTTGTATTGTTCCCTTCCATTAGAGTGTATATTTTGGAGATTTCATATCCTAGTTGTTAACGTGAAGATACTATTTCCTCTTCTACATAATTTTACTTTTGCACTATTGACTAGCAACTTACAGGTTGAGAAAAATGTATTCGTTGTTTTCTATTCTGGAGAAAGAGCAAAGAACAAAATTTCAAAGATATGTGACGCTTTTGGAGCAAACCGTTATCCATTTACAGATGAGATTAGCAAACAAGCACAGATGATAGCAGAGGTATATTATTCCAATCTTTACATATGTATGTGTTTGGCTTTACGACTTGTACTTCCTTTCTTAAAGCCCTCGGCTATTACGAATAGATTGTTTGTGCTGTTGTCCAGTATTATGCGTCAGCATGTGGTTTAACATTTTGGCGTTATGCTAGTTAGATTGGTGTGTTACAGCTTTTAGAGGCCAGGCCACTTAAAGTTGTGTTAACATTGTTTTGTTGTCAATAGAAGAATGTGATACTTTGCTTTCATGAGGACAACTAGCATCAGACATACTGATAGATAACATGTAGGATGCGATCTAAGTTAGTACCCATTTCAATTGCAGGTATCCGGAAGACTTTCGGAGCTGAAAACTACCATAGATGTTGGACTGAATCACCGCTTCAGTTTGTTGAAGACAATCGGCAATCAGTTTGAGCAATGGAACCTTTTGGTAAGTTAATAATATTCAAGCTAGACACTATATATTTTATTTGGCATATTTTTTTTTCTCCCCATTTTGTTTGATGCTTTTGTTATTAGAATTGCATTTAAACTTTTGTATTTATTATGCTATCTCATGCTCAGTCGTTATTTTTATGTCAATGAAATTGTTAAGGTGAGAAAGGAGAAAGCTGTTTATCACACTCTAAACATGCTTAGCATTGATGTAACGAGAAAGTGTCTTGTGGCCGAGGGGTGGAGCCCTGTTTTTGCAACAAAACAGGTATTTAGGCTCAACTTGCTTTACTTTGATGCTCTGATTGAGAAGTTCATTCTTGCAGAAATTTGCCAAATCCTTAATCCTTATAAACTGGTCACAGTCACACTGGTGTTCTATTTGAGTATTTCATATTTACTATGGATCCTCTTAGTTCATCTACTCACTTGATCTTTTTTCTATCCCTCCCATATGACATAGAAAATCTTTTTGTCGTTATCGAATCGTTGCAATTGATGTTCGATCTCAAAGAGAAGGAAGGGATCTTCGGAAAGTGGTTTTTTACGATCCGATAAAGAGTCAAAACTTATTTAAATGTTTCCGCTCCCTGATTTTTGCAGATTCAGGATGCATTGCAGCGGGCTGCTTATGACAGCAACTCACAAGTCGGAGCCATACTTCAGGTTTTGCATACAAAGGAGTCTCCGCCTACATATTTTAGAACAAACAAATTTACTTCTGCTTTTCAAGATATTGTCGATGCATACGGGTGAGTTTGGCTTGGAATCATTTCTAATTCATATCCTTTAAGATTGAATTTATAATAATCAAGCATGGTATGTGAAATGTAAGGCTCACTCTAATTTGAAGTGTAGAGCATGACGTGAAATCATCTAATCTCTTGGCTTGTAACATTATGCTTGGTCTATATTTTATTTATTATTAATAATTTATTTATTTATTTGAAAAGGTTCAAAATTATTAAGAAGAGAAAGGGAGAGATACACCTGAGGGAGACAAATTCTCAAAAACCTTCGTTTCTCTCAGAGACTTGGGAGAGAACTTGAGAGCGACTGAAGTTCCATAATTCCCTGCAACGAGATCAGCCCATACCTCTCTCCCGAACAAACAAAAAGGAATCTCACAGAAATTATCCAAACTCTTGCAATGATGGTGTTGACAACCCCTGTTGTATGTAGTCACACTTTCTCATGGCCCACCCTGTTCCTTAATCTATCTACCGACATCATCAGCACATTCCAAATCCCATTCACCATTGGAGAAACTCTACTTGCTCATGGAAGTGGTCACATTTTGAGGAGAATACCTCAAAGTTTCAAGCCATTTTGAAACTCTTTTTAACTATATAAATTTGGGATATAAGGTACTAAGGTGGGTAGGTATTTTAGATTCTCCTTTAATATATAGGTATATGGATGTCTCTTCGTCCCCTCACCCCTTCCTTGGCATACCATGTAGCTGTGCAAAACGTTTGCTTACTCTAATCTCAACTTCACTGGCAGTCTGACACTTTAATAAGATGTTCAAAGAAGAGCATATTATCGGACTGCCAAATGGCTTTTAACTTGGCAGTATATTACAAGTCACCCGTTCTTGTTAGAGGTACAACAAATGACATGTTTGGAGAGCTTTTCCCACATTTTGGTAGCCATTATATGTTATTATTATTATCATTTTATCACTGCTCTCACGTCCCAAGATGTGGCAAACATCTGAATGTTTATCCTACTCTCACATTTACTCTTTGTGTGGTTTATATGTTTCATCTAACTAGACATTTATCCCACTCTCACATCTAAACATCACCACTCTTAGATAACCTCTTTGCGTGCTTTGTTTTCATTTCCCATGAAGGACTCCCACTTCCATTGTTCTAACATGACTTCTTCTAATTGCAGGGTGGCTAAATATGAAGAAGCAAACCCTGGTGTATTCACCATTGTTACATTTCCCTTTCTCTTTGCAGTCATGTTTGGTGATTGGGGTCATGGTATATGCTTGCTAGTGGCATCATTGATCTTCATATTCATGGAAAAGAAACTTTCCAGCCAGGTGATCTTAATGTCTTTGTGATTTGACTATTATACTCCATATGGTTAGGATTTAGACTGTGATAAGTTGTTACGTGTCATTTGATGAAAATTTTTGTTGTTGTCATCAGATGGTTATTAAACTTCCTACATTCTACTTGCTTCTATTGATAACTGGATTTTGGTCTTGCACATTACCTTCCCTGTGAAATTCACCCCCTTCAAAGGAACTCGACAGTCTCATTGAACTCTTACGTTCGCATATCTTCCTCATGCCTTAATATGCATTTGACAGTCAGTCAACCTCTACATGCCAGATTCCACATTGCTCGATATACTGATTATACTACAGACACGTTTCTTCATTTCACACACTTTCAGCTTTCCGTGTGCCATTGAGGCTTGGAACTTCTTGATGGACATTCTTAAGAAATTGAATCATATTATGAATGTTAGGACTCTTCTTTAGCACTTTGTGCACAACGACTCTAGCTTGCTCACTCCGAAATAATAGTTGTGCGTAATGTTTCCACTAAAATGCTTGAATTATGGTAATATTTTTATTGGTTCTGGCGTTCTGCTCCTGCTGCATGCAATACATGTGACTGAACGAAAGTTGCTCCTGCAGTGCAAGTAGTCTTAGATTTTAATTTATTCTGACCATTTTAGCTGCATTGATCTGAAATTTATATATTTTACAAACTAGATTTGTACTTGCTGACTTGAGTACATTTATGGTTGCAGAAGCTTGGAGACATAACAGAAATGACTTTTGGAGGTCGTTATGTTATTTTGATGATGTCAGTGTTCTCAATATTCACAGGGCTGGTCTATAATGAATTCTTTTCAGTCCCATTTCCGATCTTCGGTAAATCTGCCTATGCATGCCGTGATCTTTCCTGCAGGTAATGAACATGTTTTACGATGCCTTTTTCCCTGTTACACATGCTTAGCTTGTTTATGGTATAACTTATTTGTGTATTTATATTTTGTGTGCAGTGATGCTACTACAGCAGGTTTAATTAAGGTGGGTCCCACTTATCCATTCGGAGTAGATCCTGTGTGGCACGGTAGCCGTAGCGAGTTGCCATTCCTCAACTCGTTGAAGATGAAGATGTCAATTCTTATTGGTGTTGCTCAAATGAATCTTGGAATTGTGTTGAGCTATTTCAATGCACTGTACTTTCGCAATAGCGTGAATGTCTGGTAAGTCTCGATTCTTTGTTAGAACCAGCAGTCATCATTAGACTATTTGTATAACTTTCGCTATAGCGTGCACATTTTAAGAGTGAAAAGTATGATGAGTTGATTTATGATGTTATAAAACAACAGTCATCATTAGACTATTTGCATAAAGTTGCATGCCTTCCAATAAAACCATGGTTTGATTTCAATGACATGATGTTTGCATACAGTTGCTGTTAATGTAATATCAGTGTTGATTCTTATTGTTTGTGGTTTTTGTTCGATGTGTTTTGTTTCAGGTTCCAATTTATTCCCCAGTTGATATTTTTGAACAGCTTGTTTGGTTATCTTTCTCTCCTCATCATTGTGAAATGGTGCACTGGATCAAAAGCTGATTTATATCATGTCATGATATATATGTTTTTGAGTCCAACTGATGATCTGGGTGAGAACCAGCTTTTCCCTGGCCAGCAAACCCTTCAGGTTTACTCTCTTTTCATTTGAAGTTATATTATATTATCTTTTGTCACTGCACCACGTGAAGAGTATGCTAATTTATTTCTTCTGTTTGATAACCAGCTTGTATTGCTACTACTGGCTTTAGTTGCTGTACCATGGATGCTTCTTCCAAAGCCCTTTATCTTGAAGAAACAACATGAACAGGTATCATCATCCTTTGCTTTTTTATAATTAATTTGATGAACCTCATTTTTCTTTCTTTTTTTCACCTCCCCTGCGTCTGCCAAATGTCTTTTTTTTTCTTTCTTCTTCAGAGGCACCAAAATCAATCTTACCAACCACTTTCGAGCACTGAGGATTCTCTCGAAGTTGAGCATCATGACCCTCATGGTCACGAAGAATTTGAATTTAGTGAAGTTTTTGTACATCAACTCATACATACTATTGAGTTTGTTCTTGGCGCCGTCTCAAATACCGCATCGTATCTTCGATTGTGGGCTCTGAGGTATGTATTGAAAGACGTTAGACTATTGATGAACTTAGAATGATAGAATTTGTGCGTAGTTACATACTTGCATTTGTGTGTTATTAACATGTATTCATGCTAATGGCATATGGAGGGGTCAGATTGACAATAGCTAGGAATCTAATAAATGTTACTTGTTTTGCTTCAGTCTTGCCCATTCTGAGCTGTCAACCGTGTTCTACGAGAAGGTTCTAATACTTTCTTTAGGGTAAGTACTTCCTCATTTTCATGTTTAGGTTTGTTTTCCTGATTGCAGATATTGGAAGAATAGGAATGATGGTAACTCTTTTGTCCACAGGTACAACAACATCATAATAACCTTCATTGGATTCATTGTGTTCATTTGTGCAACTGTTGGTGTTTTGCTGGTAATGGAAACATTGAGTGCATTCCTACACGCCCTGCGTCTTCATTGGGTCGAGTTCCAGAACAAGTTTTATGAGGGCGATGGTTACAAATTCCTCCCATATTCATTTGCATTGCTCAATGAGGAGGATGACTGATGAGAATACCCCGAGTCTAATTAAAATTTTAGAAAAATGGAGTGAAGGGGAATATGTAATTTTATGGATCTATTTATTCTTTCATTTGAATTAGAAAAAGGCAATCGGACGATATGCACAGATATTGGGAGGATTGGCCTGTGCTCTTCCCATTTCTAGTTCGTATGTGTTTGTAAGTTATTGTTGCGGGGTTAATAAAGCATTGGTGTAGAAATGTTGTTGGAAACGGTTGAATGGGTATCTGAACGCATTCACAAACTTCGGCACGTCATAAGCTTTTAGGCATTCTATTGTTGTATGTGTCTAAATGTAAAATTTCACTGTTTTTAGGTTTTTTCAGGCTGAGAGTTTTCATCATCTTCAAAACCAGTCTTAAGCAGATCCCTTCAAAGATGGAATAAGATATATGTTTGTTAATCACTTGATGAACTACATATCTTGACTTTTAAGATCTAGCAAGTCTGGTAAACCTTTTTTTGTGGAAATGAGATGTTGCCACATCTAATGTAGATGTGAATGAGTAGAATTCTATGCTTAAAAAGTTTGTCAAAAGCTAATAGAACATCCTAGTATTTGAAAATCATTTGTTTGATTTATCTAAAGGTATGTTTGGTTTGGTATTTTCTTTGGGAAATGGAATTGATTTTCGTACTTACGTAGGTTTTTGTTGTTTGGTTGTTTATTAACTGACAGGAAATTTGATTTTTTATACTACTATATTTTCACTACTCATGGGAATCTAAGTCTAAGGGGATGCTTTAGAATTAAATTCATGGAAACGGTTTCAATTTTTATCTATTTTTTCATGCAACCAAATGGACCCTTGAAAGGAAATATTAAAAAGAAATAAAAATATTACATGAAAGTTGAAAGGTTTAAAACAGTTCATTTTGGGTCCTTTGACGAATGCCGTGAGTCAATTTTGAAAAGTTAAATCCTGAAGCGTACAAAAAATAAAGAGTAATTCTAGCTGGCCTGGAAAACCAGTGAGGCTGCTGCTTGGGAGGGGGTGAATTTACACTATTGCCCCCTCCTTTTTAAACCCCTTTTCCAAAAGGTTGTTAAAGAGGGAGCAATAGTGTAAATTCGCCCCCCCAAGTAGTCAACCCAGACTGGTTTTCCCAGGCCATTTAGAATTTCTGAAAAATAAAAGTTAAATGCTGAGTGTTCAGAAAATATCCCTACTCTGAAGAAAAACAATAAATAATCAAAAAGACCATACCATCACTTTCATTAATTTAATTGAAGGAATTTTATCTTTGATTCTAAATTCCATTTTTCCAATGATTTGATTTGCAAATTGGAGACAATGGAGTAATAGTTCAGCTTATAGGCTTGTGCGGACGGTATCACAGGTTCAAGGTTAACAATCGCATTTGGGGTAGGAGGGGCTAAGGGATTTAAAAAAAAGGTGAGAGATTTGTAAGTTGGATAGAACTCCAAAATTTGATGGATAATTGAGGTTGATTCATTGATGAACACTATAACAATTTGACTATTTAAGATTCATGGGGGAAATCAGAATGTGCAAGCTACCTGTTAGTGTCTTCCATAAATCAGGTTTACTTGCATCAGTCGAGACCCGTCCCCAGTTCATCGAAGCCATCCAAGTAATCAGTTTCCCTGTAACATGCGTACATTGTTGGCGATAAATTGCTCAAGGGCACGTCAAAAATACTAAACACTAAATCCCTGTCCTCACACAATCAAGCATAAATAAACATATTTTTCGTGCTAGAAGGATGGAGAAAAACCTAAAAGCTTAAAAATGATCATTGGAATGGAAATGCTTCTTAGTGTGTTTGATTCTAAGGAAAATTTGCCAAAAGTGAGAAGGAAGAGGAAAAGAGCATGAATTTTATGATTGTATGAGCTAAGAATTCTTTTGCCAAAAATAGAGTCATTCCCCCACCACAGAAGGGGAACAAAGCAATATGTAAACCTCTAATTCAAAATGCATATCATATATTTTAGAAGGTAAGAGTGCTTACATCCGTGATTCAGGATCTTTACAAGGATCATATCCCTTTCGAATATAGAGTCGTCGAAATGGTCCAGTTGAAAAGTAATATGCATCTCTAAATAGAAGCCTGCAAGAATCAAAATTAGCTATACAGATGCAGGAATGTGAAAAAACATAGAATCATTGATAATACAAGAAAAACCAAATTTTAAAACATGACCTTCTAAATAAATGATCACCAATCTTTAGACCTTCATCTAGCAAGCGGTTACTCAATGAATTCTTGGACCATATAGGCCGTTCATCAAACAACTTTGATACCGCTGTCTGCAATTTCCAATGATCTGAGCCTCTGGTTATGTGATCTTCCCAACTGACCTTACTAGGAATCTGTAAGAATTTTAAGGGCCACAAAAAGAGAGGAGAAAAAAGGGACCCGGGTGTGGAATACATTTAATCCATAATGCCTTATTTTTAGCCTATGCCAAGAAGCATAGAGATCGATCATTTCAACTTACTTTTCTGACTAGGTGTTGTGGAAGGGATTGTCATGCATAAGCTAGCAGTAAGCATTGCAGCTCCACCCTCCCCCATCCCTAGCTATTTATTCATTATTATTTTTCATATTTTAAATGACATGGGGTATCCTGAAGCTGCTGAAGTGAAGCCCTGGACTGATCCCTATGGTTGCACGACAAAATCCATCGTGCAACAGTTCAAATTTAGGGCTTTCCCAACTGGGTGACATCCAGATGAGTACAACATAATTGCCTTCATCAACCTATTGAAACTAACATCTCTCATCATCTTTGGTCACATCTTTTGTGCATATATTATTTTCATAGCCGTGTCTTGGAGAAAATTTCAAATACAGAAAATTCTGAACATGGTCATGCATGCTATTTTCTAGAAATATAGCACAAATTATCCTTTCCTATAAGTATACAAAAGCGATGAAATTACAGATCAATGCCCCAATATACATAAAAGTTGGTCATGACAGATTGAGGACATAAATAAAGCAACAGAATATTTCAAAAATCTATTGGAAAAAAACAACAACATGTTTATAGGGGTCCAATAAAACTACCAAAGGAAAGTGTCAATGCAGTATTTGATGGGTGAACGGCATTGATCGTAAGGTGGATCTACAGTCTTGAATCTCCTTCTCCCGAGTCAACCTTACGAGGATGAGAATCGAACCATGTCCATGAAGTAGACGGGTGCCATATTGTATATGAAGTATATGAGTATCAGAGGTTCTATGTTTCTTTCCTTTAGACTATTGTTTCTTGTATGTCCAAAATAAGCGGCAGAATCACAACAAAATGTGTTATAAATGAGGATACTTTTAATATCAAAATCTATTGCAAGGCATGGCTCAATCTGCATCTGCAACAAAAGAAAACAGAAAGCATCTCAGTGCCAACTTGGCAACCATTTAATAAGATTTATAAATATTGAGAACATGTTTCACTTTAGGGCAATTCATTTCTGCAAACTGAGGCAACCTTTGTATCTGTACCAAACTGAAGAAAATAATAAGCAATGAAATTGCTTCACTGAATGCAGTTAGTATATTAATCCATATAGAGAAAAGATGTTGAAAAACCAACTTTGCTTTGGGATAGGATGGCACTTGACAGGAATGTGATGTATTTGTGTAAAATATGTTATTAACAACGAGACAAATGATGAAAATCTTGATGATAGTAAATTTGATGACAGGGTCTCAGGATTCCCTTTTCCCCCCCATATGAATTGTACACTGTATTAGACATTTACAAGGTTCTATACCTTTGTAGAATATTGTTTCAAATGTTTGAGATATTAATTTGCTTCAAGAAACTGATTTCAGGACATGAAGTGTGTGTTTAGTGCCTAAGTCAGGTGAATGTTTTGGCTCTTGGAGGCCATTTGTATAGTTTCCAAAATTTTACCATTTCTCAAAAAGGTAGCCATACCTCCTCACTTGTATGAACCCAAAATTTTAGATTGGATAAGTGTTAGCTTTGGATGATAATTTCAACACACACTAAGCTATTGTAATTTAATGAACCACCCCTCAGACAGAGATGTATAGCATACAAGTATACAACTAATCTGGACCAAGTAGCTACTCTCAGCATAGCCAGTAATAATAGTTTTTTTTTTTTTGTCAATACTCATCTGTTGTGCTTTTGAGTTAATGGGTATTTTTTATTAGGCAATCAAGGAGGTGAAAAAGTTAGGCTTCGCTCAGCAATCCAAGAAGAATCTACTAAATTCAGAAGCTGCTATCAAATTCCATGCTCATCATTGATGTGAAGCTGACATACACTTAATCTCTGAGCTATAGTTGAGTTAGAGCTAAATAACAAAAGAGTGTCTCCACAGATATGCTTTCTCATAGGTAGTTGAAACCACCTCAGTCTCTCACAGTTCTTGACAAGAGGGTATTTACTGGTACAAACAATTAAGATTAGGCCTTATCTAATGTACTAGGGTGCAAGCAGTGCACATGATAGGATATTTTTAAAAATTACATGACACGAATTATAAGTGCCTTGGAGTTTGTTCTATTGGATTTCTGTATAAATTAGTAGTACCTTAAGAATTCCTTCAGTTCCTCTAAGTGTCTCAATGGCGCGAGAGGTTGAGGAAGGATAACCAGGATAGTGAATTACAAAGGCCTCCTTTTCTGGTATAACCCTTGAAATAGTCCCATCTTTTATCAGTACCATATCTGCCACCACTGTAGACAACTATTAATCCCCAAAGAACTGTTAACAGCAAACAAAGTTCACCCACAATAAGGACTTTTTTACTTTATTAAAAAAAATTCAAAATATGTGAATATCCTTTGCATAATTCCAGATCTTAAAACACATCAAAAATTCTAAATTTAGGGAAACAAACAAGGGAATAGTAAGAAAACACAGACTCTTCATAAAACTTGTTGTATCCGTGTCCGACATGCGTTGGACACATGGTCAACGTGTCAGCAGGTATCAGACACATGGTCAGTGTAGTCAACGTGTCGGACACACCTTCGACATACCCAAAACTTGGTTAGAACATAATAAAAACTAGACAACCAACTTTATTTAATTTGTTACTTTTAGATGGGCGCATATAACCACCTAAGTTAAAGATTGTTAACCCATCTAAAGTGAAAAACTTTCAACTGTGATGCATGATAAAAAAAGGGCGATGAAGCATATATGTAGTCTATACTTCTTCTCTCATTTGCTTCTTATCTCCTCCACTTCTTCTCTACTCCATTTTTTTTTTTGCGACAGAGTATCTTTTTCTCCACTTTTAACATCTTCTTCTCTATTGTTTTTTCTTCATGTTTTTTCTTTTCCAACACAATTTGTACTACATTTTCATCTTCATACTTTTTATTCTTTTTACTTAAATTCTTTCTTTATTAGATTATTTTTTATATTCATATGACTTATACAAAAAAAAGGTATGACGTGTCGCCATGTTCCCGAGTCCTAGTTTTTGGAAAATTGCCGAGTTGGTGTGTCGTGTCCGTGTCTGTGCATCCTCAAGGAATACCAAAATCTAATGAGAACCCATTGCATATTGCACTATCTTAGTTTAGAATCACAGAAAAAAACAATCTCATGTACGATGTAAGCTCCATAGGGTGAAAAGGAAATAAAAATTTGCCATTTTTATGGTTACAATGTTTATCATAAGGCTTTGCCTCCTCATAGTTCCAAACTTGAAACTTCACCCTTTTAGAACGCCACAGTTTTCCACAAATTCAAGGTTCCTATTGTATGTTTACAACATTTTCCTTTGAAAAAAGAGTATCTTTTGGCAAAGGGTACCAAGAAATAGAATTCATCAAATTCATTATGCTGGACACCAACTAAGATATAGTTCAAGCTATCACTTGATTTACCCCAACAACAATGAACAAAGGTAACAATAAATCACCCTTCTAAATTGTTAAAATCAACAAAATTCCATATTGAGCCTAACAAAGTATTGGGTTTATCTACATCAACTCACTGAGAAATATATAAAACCCACTTACAAACCCAAAAAACTCCCATATCTCATGAAAAACAGAAACCCAAAACAGTCCATTTAAAAATCCCAAACCTCAGTTAGGCGTTTCTTCAAATACTTGCACGACATCCAATTAATAGTAGCAAATATATGATGTATGGGTTGAGTTCATTACCTCACAACAACTGTAAGTCCAGTAAAAATCAAACTACCCCAACAATACGCAACCAAAAATGATTATAAAAAACTTGAAATTGAATACAAAGTTTTTTGCCAGTAAGTGGAACACATGCAACACATGTAAGTTGGGGTGAGTCTGGTGAGTTTTGGGTAAAAAGAGAGAGAGACTAGAAGGTGAGATATGCGTGCATACATACGTAAAGTACCTGACTGATGTGAGGAAGGCGAGGTTGAAGACGACGTCGATGGGAGGGGAAGATCATAGTAGGTGAGACCAAGCGGCATCAAGTTCGCATGACGCAGTCTGCCAAACAGACCCATATTACTACAACCTACTATGCCCACACGTCTCACAACTTATCAAGGCAAATATCTCGGGGATCAGCTTCGGACAGGCAAGCCAACAACACATTGTTTCCAACTAGGAGGCAAATACCAGAGTATACATCGTACATGAAAACTTTCAATTATGGACAACACTCTAATTGGGAACTATCTCCCGCGTATCTAGGAGCACGGATCTAACATGGAATCCTCCATCCTCAAGAGGACTTCTAATTAGAGAATGATTTCCAAGAAGATCTCCTTCTTTAAAACTATGCCACCGATGTCCTGGTTGAACCAGAAGCCCAACACTATAAAAAAGATATGAGATTGGTGAACAATTAAGCCTTCATCAAATCCTTATTTGACTTTAGCATCGGAGTGCTATCGGCCACCTCAACAGTGATCTGTGGCTCACGTGTGTTCCTTGTGTAGGTCAACAGGTCTAGGTTAATCGACTGCATCAGTGTAATACCCTTGTGTGGGCGGATCTGAGAGGGAGTGTGTGGGATAAGCCCAAGAGCTCATGGATCCCAAGAGGTTTCTACAAAGGGGAGATTATAATCCTACATCGCCTGAGCACGGGAGGGTGATGTACTATATATGTACGAGTTTGGATCTATAAAGTACTATGTGTTTTAAAACCGTACGGGCCTTGGGCCCAAAGCGGACAATATAATACTTTGTGGACCGGGTCGTGACAGAATGGTATCAGAGCCTGACCCATTCGGAAGTGTGCCAACGAGGACATTGGGGTCCCAAGGGGGTGGACTGTGATACCCATGTGTGGGCGGACCTGAAGGAGAGGGTGCGAGAGAAGTTCAAGAGCCCATGGATCCCAATAGGTTTCTACAAATATGAGATTATAGTCCCACATCACATGGGCAGTGTTCTAAAAAGCAGCCTGGGCGGCCGCCTTGGCTCTAGTAGGTAGATAAACGCCTATACTAGTTGCTGGGCGGAGGGAAAAATCGGCCAAGGCGCCTAGGCGGGCTGGGCTTTTTTATTTTTTCGCTGGTTGCAAATAAGTGAATAACCAACCAATCGACCATTATTTCCCAATTACCATCGAAATTTTAGGTTTTGCAAACAAAACAGAGAGAAGAAAATGGGAAGAAGGAGAAGGGGAAGACGAAGAAGAGGAACCAATCGACCATTTCGGTTTCCCATCGAAATGTTTTTGCTTCTCTGCTGCAAGCCTGCAAGCGAAGCATTTCGCTCCACTTTTGGTAGGTAATAACAGTTTGTTTTCCATTTAATTTTGTTCTTTGCACTTTAGTAACAACAATAATTTTTATTTTCAATATCTAATCAATATTCTCCCTTTTTGGACACTGAATTTTTCAGAAACTTCATATGAACCTCGAAATTATTTTTTAGGTTTTGCAAACAAAACAGAGAGAAAAGAAAAGGGGAAGAAGGAGAAGAAGAAGAAGGGGAAGAAGGAGAAGAAGAAGAAGGGGAAGAGGAACCAATCGACCATTTCGGTTTCCCATCGAAATTTTTTTGCTTCTCTGCTGCAAGCGAAGCATTTCACTCCAATTTTGGTAGGTAATAACAGTTTGTTTTCCATTTAATTTTGTTCTTTGCACTTTAGTAACAACAATAATTTTTATTTTCAATTTCTAATCAGTAATCACCCTTCTTGGACACTGAATTTTTTCAGAAACTTCATATGAACCTGTCACGAGTGTGGTAAGTTGGGTATAGAGATTAGAGAGGGTCTTTACAATTTACATATTAGTGTTAGAGTTGTGAATGACCTTGTTTATGTTGGAATCCATTACCCCAGAGTTGAAGAAGATGAGGATAGGAAAAGACTGCAAATAAGGCAAGAGTCTTGAAATTTCAAATTTCCTGACCATTGAATCATTGATCACATATTTATTAATTATTATGATAAAATGGTATTGACATGCAATATTACATTGTGCTAGTGGATAACCTTATGAAAAAATATAGATGATGTGTACCTCCCCCTCAAGCTAGTGCATACAAATCAAACACGCCTAGCCTATCACAGATTCACAAATGATTTGAGAAACATTGCGAGCTAATGGCTCAACCAAAATGTCACCGACCTGGCTAATATAGAGTGATTATGAGAGTGAACATTGTTTATGCAATTATGCATCACTATGTCTCAAATAGTAATCAAGCTTTATATACTGTCCTCTCATGGAATACAAGATTGGTAGCAACACATATTGGCAATACATGAGGTGGATTGGGTAATAATCGTAATATTGGTCCAACAAAGGATCACTCTTCTTTTTCTAGGCTTCTTAGTTCTAGGCTTCTATCTATGTGTTTACAAACAGAGGATTTGGCAAAGAAATGGTAAGAACTTGAATGATCTAAAATAAAGGAAAAAATAACTATTTCCTTGGATCAAAGAGTAATCTTTTGTTGATTAATATTTGACATATTATTTGTTTTCCAATAATCAATATTATTTATTTTGTTAATGGCTTGTTTAGGTACAATTCCTGTGTAATGTCATCTTCTGCAGCATCTAATAGAATGTCAGAAGTAGAGAGTTCTTCTTTGAAGTGTGGCTCAAATGATGTAGGATGGGAGTATGTGACATTAGCAGATCCGAACAACTTAGATAAGTTGAAGTGTAAGTTGTGTGGGAAAATATATAGTGGTGGAATATATAGAATGAAGCTACACGTGGCCAACATACCAGGAAGTGTAGCCAAGTGCACGAAGTCTTCGGATGATGATAAAGCCATATGTAAAGCCGCTATAGAAGCAGCAAAAAATAAGAAGAAACAAATTAAAAAAAATGAAAAGGAAGCAAGGGAAGAAGTTCAACTTAAAAAAATTACAGAAGGAGATGAAGAAGAAGTTGAAGTTACAGAGTCAAGAAATAGACCACTTTTACTTGGGCCTATGGATAAGTTTGCATCTTCCATCAATCCCGATTATTCAATGGAAGGAAGCAAGAAGTTGCGACAGCAAAATATTAATGATGCACTTTGGAAGGAAAGAACACATCAAATGCATCAATGGTTGGCTCGATGGGTGTATGAAGCCGGTATTCCTTTTCATGCTATAGATAATGATAGCTTTCAAAAATTCATGGAAGCGGTTGGTCAATTTGGGCCAGGTTGTCAACCTCCGAGCCAATATCTATTAAGGGAGCCATTATTGAAGGAAGAGGTTGAGAGAACTAAAAAAGAACTTGAGAAGCAAGAAGAAGAGTGGGCAAAGAATGGTTGCTCAATTATGACCGATGCTTGGACTGATCGAAAAAGAAGAAGCATTATGAATTTATGTGTTAATTGCAAGGAAGGCACAACTTTCCTTTCTTCTAAGGAAGACTCCGAGGAAGCACACACCGGGTCCTATATATTTGAATATGTTGACAAGTGTATTGAAGAAATTGGGCCACAAAATGTAATTCAAGTGGTGACGGACAATGCTTCTAACAATATGGCAGCAGCGGGGATGTTGAAATTGAAGAGGCCAAACATATTTTGGACTTCATGTGCGACTCACACATTGAATCTCATGCTTCAAGGAATTGGTAACCAACCTAGGTTCAAAGGAGTCATTGAGAAGGCAAAGGCATGTACTATCTTCATTTATGGACATCATAAGACCTTGGCATTAATGAGAAAGTATACAAAAAAAGAGACATAGTGAGACCGGGGGTCACTAGATTTGCAACTTCTTTCCTCACTTTGCAAAGCTTGATGGAAAAGAAAAATGAGTTGAGGTCTATGGTTGCTAGTGATGCATGGGTTCAATGCAAACACTCTAAGAGTACAAAAGGGAAGGTGGCATATTCCACCATTTTGAGTTTGAGTTTTTGGAATGGGGTGTCATTTTGCTTGAAAGTGTTAGCTCCTTTAGTTAAGGCGCTTAGCCTTGTTGATGGGGATAGGAAGCCATCAATGGCCTTTTTATATGGAGAACTACTAGAAGCAAGGAAAGAGATTAAAGAAGCATTCAAAAATCAAGAGGCTAACTATCGTCCAATCACAGATATCATTGATACAAAAGCTCGTGATCGGCTTGATAGTCCGTTACATTTGGCAGGCTACCTCTTGAATCCATATTATTTCTACAAAGATGAAAGAATACAATATGATGAAACTATAATGGATGGGATTCTTACTTGTATTGAGACATTGTACCCCGATGACTTTGATGCACAAAATGAAGTGACGAATATAGAGTTGTTGAAATATAAGAAAAAAAAGGGTGTCTTTGGAAGAGCTTTGGCCGAGAGGGGATACGTTACGAATGATGACAATTATGATTCGGGTATGTATGAATAATTGAACATTCACAATTAATTTGTTTTTTAACTTATTTACTACTAATTACTATTTAATGTTTTTATTACTAATGTAACAAATGTTATGTTTTTTTTCCTTATTCAGTTGGATGGTATTTAAACTATGGAAATGGTGTGCCGAAATTGCAAAGAATGGCTATAAGGATTTTCTCATTGACTACAAGTTCTTCTGAGTGTGAGAGAACTTGGAGCACTTTTGAGGGGGTACATACAAAGAAAAGGAATGGACTAGATGCAACAAGGTTGAATAACTTAGTCATGTCCAATTCAATGCCAAGATTATAAACAAGAACAAAAGGGAGAGGGAGAAGGGAGTAGATGTACTACTTGCTAGTGAAGTTGTTAGGCACAAGGATGGATTGTTGATGGTGGCGATGAAGAAGTTGTCCCATTGAAAATAGTTGTAGAGGTATCGGAGGCGGATAGTATTCTAGAGCCTAGGAGAAGTTTTAGAAATGTTGAAGTAAGAGAACTTCATGAAGAAGATTTTGTATCTGATGAGGACACTGAAGGGGAAGGAGAAGGGGAGGAGGATGTTGAGTTTGAGTCTGACACGGAGAGAGTTGTTGAAATGGAAGGATATGAAGAAGAGGTAGAGGCCTAGCATTTCAAGTATGTTTTTTTTTCCTCTATGCTGTCATTTAAAAAAAAAAATTCCATCTACTTTTGGTTAACAATAGGATAAGTATAAGAAAGCTTTTGTGTAATATGCTGCCTGTAATGAAACAATATGCTGCCTATAATGCTGCCTGTGATAAGAAAGCTTGTAATGCTTGTAATTAGTTGTAATGCTGCCTGTAAACTAAAAATACACAACCTCACTTATTTAATGTATATATCTGTGAATACAATGTTAGAGCACTGTTAGTCAGCCTTGGTCATATTTTAGCAAGACCAAAATACATGAATGGTTGAGAACTTGAGATGAATACCACATTAGTTGGCCTTAGTTATTTGATCCAAAACTAGGGTCTGCATGTACACCTTGAGATGGATGGTTAACAAATTTGTTTTGCAAAATAAGGGAAGATGGATGGTTAACAAATTTGTCCATTATTTGTTTTGCAGGTTGTTATTCTTCCATCTAATGCCTGGCCCTGTAATGCTGATTGCTGCCTGTGATGCTTCCATCTAATGCTGCCTGTATACTTTTGGTTAACAATATGCTGCCTGTAATTAAAAAATCAGACATATGATGTGTATAGGGTGAATGTGTATAAATTAAAAAAAAAAAAAAATATGCTGATTTCTTTTTGTATAGGGTGACATGCTGCTTGTAATCCAAGTTGTTGCCTATATACACTATACAGATATGCTGATTTTTTAAGTATATGCTGCCTGTAATGCTTCCATTTATCCCTTCTAGTTCTAGGCTAGCTATGCTGATTTTTTAAGTAGTTTTGAATGAAAATAATTAATGTTTCTGCTGATGAAGGAATAATCAATCTTAGTGTTGATCCTGGTCTTTGTTAGTTTCCTTTCAAATTTTTTTTTTTTTTTGACAAAGTGAGTTTTGTCAGTATGGTAGAAACTTTTATTGGATACTTGTCCTAAAAAGTTGCATTTTCTTTGTGCATTCAGGTTGAAACTGTTGCCCAGTTTGGTGTTGTCTTTCTTCTTTTCGCTTTGGGTCTTGAGTTCTCTTTGATTAAAGTACGTTTTATTCAATGAGATATGTGTTGTTTGTTGCTTATATTTTGGAGTTTATTCAAGCAGATATTCCAACTTAAGTCACTCATGCAGTTAAAAATTGTGGCTCCTGTTACTGTTCTTGGGGAGCTAATGCTTATGTACAACAATTGCCATGGTAAAATGCCAAGAGACTGTTTCTTTGTCAAGTAGCTCCTATTTCAGGCCGCTTTTTAGAACATTGGTTGGTACCATCAACTCATCAAGTATGTAATTCTTTTTTTCTCTCTAATCTCTATGAAACTCTATGTTATGCAACTTATGCTATTATAAATTTTAATGTAAGCTTAATTTTTCATGTTTATAAATTTTTCATATGTATTCTGGCATTAAATTGGAAGTAATTGATAAAATATTAATGTATTATGCTAAATTTTTGTAAATTATGAAAATTATAATATAAAATCTAAAATCGCCTAGGCGCTAGGCACCTGCTGGCCGCCAGCCCACCGCCTAGCGATTTTTAGAACACTGTGCATGGGTGCAGAAGGGCGATGTACTATATATGTACGAGTTTGGATCTACAAAGTACTACGCATTTTAAAGTCATGCGGCCTTGGGCCCAAAGCCGAAAATATAGTACTTTGTGGATTGGGTCGTGACAATCAGTTTGGCGCCGTTCGTGGGACGACGGAGTTCCTAGTAAAACACTAACATCATCTTTATTCAGAGTTCAAGAAGATGGTGATCACCAGATCCAACAACAATAGAGATCAGGGGGACACATCAAATGCTCATACTGGCGCTATACCACCGCTTCCAGCGGTACCGATGACACATGAGCAGCAGGCTAACACCCTCGCGCCAACACCGTGGCAACAAACCCTAGGATGGATCTGCTATCATTATAGATATACAGATCGCTAAAGCGGTGGGGATTCTCACTAAGCAGAACCCTCCACCCGCTGATAGAAATCTAGAGCAACACATGCCTTAATCTCCAGATGACAACAGAGAGCAGGCACAAGAAAATCAAGCCCCCGCCAGCTCTCACTGGACTAGAGGTAGCGGCGTGATGAATAAAGATCCAACTTTCAGGGCAAACTGACCCGCTGCGCAGAACCCTCTCCGCTGAGGGGCTCACGACCTAGACATGTTGTACCGCTTTTCTATTCCCCCGTTCATGGACCGTGTCACGGACTAGTAATCCGTGCGGCACTAGCTATCCAATCCACTAGTAAGCCTATGAGTAGTTACTTTGACGGGCACAAATATTAACTTGAGAATGCACAATATCAATCTGTAGACAATATAACAATGCACAATAGTCAGTAAAAGCTCTCATTCACATTCAATAGGTTACAATGGGGAGGAACGTTCGGAAGGACGTTGCTCAAGACTAGTTCGATGCTATCGATCGAAGAAAATACAAGTTTGAAGTTGAAAAGCAATGCAAAGAAAATAATAAAAATGCTAGCGGTACAGTCTGGCCCGACTATGCAATGGAGGCAACACGTCCTCACAGTCAAGAGCTCAAACCTTCCCCCTATAATATAGATGCTAAGCATTTGGGCACTTTTCAAAAGGGAACATTGAGTTTTGAGACCATTAGGATGGCCTCTGACCTTGAGTCCTGACACTCTCCCACACTCAATTCGCTGACGCCCTCGCAGCGAACTTTTCCAAGTACTCTTCCAGCTTGGAGAGGTATGGCAGTAGATGCTCGACTGGCTCCCAACTGATTTCTGAAGGAGGTTCATCCTGCCACTTGACCAAATACTCTCTATCCGGGCCTGTGTTGTTGATGAGACGGTCAGCTAAGATTTCTTCCACTTCTCGATCTGGCTTAGTAGGATGCTTAGGCAATGCTCGGGTAGAGACATTTCTTGTGGGATCAGCAGCATCGGCATGGTAGGACTTCAAGTTACTTGCATGGAAGACAGGATGGGTGAAGCGGAGCCAATGTGGTAACTTGACGCGATAGGAGACTTTGCCTACTATCTCAATAATCTGTACCGGTCCCTCATACTTGCGAAACAAATTGTTGTGTGCTCTAGCCGTCCGTTTATACTTGTTGAACATATCTAACTTCACCAATACCAAGTCCCCGACTTCAAAAGGATCGATTCGTCGCTTCTTGTCCGCCCATTTCTTCATGTGACGGGAGGCTTTCTCAAGATAGGCTCGAGCAACTTCAATGTTTTTCTGCCAGGCTTTAACAAATTCAAGAGCTCTGGGGCTGGGTCCTTGGTATCCGGTCAGCACGGTATGTGGTGTCAATGGTTGCTGACCGGTGACTAACTGAAAGGGGCTGGAGTGAGTAGCTGAGCTCTTTTGTAAGTTGAAACAGAATTGTGCAACATCAAGTAGTCCCACCCAATTTTTCTGGTTTGCACTTACAAAATGACGAAGATATTCTTCAAGCATAGAGTTAAAGCGCTCAGTCTGTCCGTCGGATTGGGGATGTTGGCTTGTTGACATATTAAGTTTGGATCCCAAGAGCTTGAACAACTCCTTCCAGAACTTTCCTGTGAAGCGAGCATCACGGTCGCTAACAATGTTTTCGGGCAGTCCCCAATACTTAACGACATGCTTGAGGAACAATTGCGCCGTATCTTCGGCTGTGCAAGTCAGTCCGGTTGGCACAAATGTCACATATTTGGAGAATCGGTCGACAACTACAAGGATACTTCTGAAATCCTCCACTTTCGGTAACCCCGTAATGAAGTCCATAGAAACACTTTCCCAAGGGCGAGTTGGAACAGGCAGAGGCTCTAGTAAGCCTACTGGTCGATCTCTTTCAACCTTATCTTGCTGGCAAATAAGGCAGGTTCCAACATAGGCCATTACATCTTCCTGTATCTGTGGCCAATAGTACCCCCTCTCTAGCAATGCAAGTGTTCGTCTCCAACCTGGATGTCCTGCCCAATGGGTGTCATGGCATTCTCTCAAAAGTTCTTTCCTCAGACCAGAAGTTCTCGGAACATAGAGGCGATTACCAGTGGTGAGTATTGCTCCATCTTTTATCCAGAACCGTCGAGTTTTGCCCTGCTTGATCAACTCTGTAATCGCCTTCGCTTGTGGATCGGTCTGTAGACCGGCTTTGATCTTCTCCAAGATGGTGTGGCTCGGACCGGTATGGGTTAGCACTGCAAGGTCCGCCCTTCTACTGAGTGCATCAGCTACATTGTTAGTGCGCCCTGGCTTGTATTCCAATACTAAGTCAAATTCTGCTAATTTTTCCTGCCACCGAGATTGCTTGGAGGTGAGCATCTTCTGAGTAAGAAAATGGCTTGCCGCAGCATTATCCGTTTTAACAAGAACTTGAGATCCCAAGAGGTAGTGTCTCCACACCCGTAAACAATGTACAATGGCTAGCAATTCCTTTTCCTGAGCTGAGTAACGAGACTCTGTATCATTCAACTTTCGACTCTCATATGCTACCGGGTGACCATCTTGAAGTAAAACTCCCCCTAAGGCATAATCAGATGCATCTGTTTGTACTTCAAAGGGCTTAGTGATGTCTGGCAAGGCCAATACTGGATCTTTCACCACGGCCGATTTCAAGTCTTGGAATGAAGCTTCACACTGCCTATCCCATTCCCATGTTCGGTCGTGCTTCAACAAATTTGTTAGGGCAACAGCTCTTTTAGAGTAGTCCCTTATGAAGTGACGATAATAGTTTGCAAGTCCAAGGAAAGAACGTAGTTGAGATACGTTCTTGGGAGAGTTCCAATCATGGATTGCCTTGACTTTCTCCATGTCTATCCGAATCTTGCCATTCCCAATAACATGACCCATGAAATTGATCTGGGTCTGGCCGAATGAGCACTTTTCCTTCTTGACAAAGAGATGATTATCCCTAAGGATTTGGAACACTTCTCGCAAATGATGTAGGTGTTCTTCTATAGTCCCACTATAAACCACAATGTCGTCAAGATAGACAACTACAGACTTGTCCAGAAGGTGACGAAACAGGCCATTCATAAGGGTGCAAAATGTAGCTGGAGCATTGGTCAAGCCGAAGGGCATTACTAGGACATATCTAGTAGAACAAGCAGTTTTGGGTTCATCACCAGCAGCAATGCGGACCTGATGGTAACCTGATCTCAAGTCGAGTTTTGTGAAGTATCTGGCGGATCCAAGTTGGTCGAATAAATCTGCAATGAGCGGCAGCGGGTATTTGTTCTTTATAGTGACTTTGTTCAAGGCTCTATAATCAACACAAAGGCGAAGACTGCCATCATGTTTCCGCTGAAAAAGAACAGGTGCTCCATAAGGTGCTTTAGAGGGCCGAATGAATCCCGACTCCAACAAGCCATCTAGTTGTGTTCTCAATTCAGTCAGCTCTGGAGGGCTCATGCGATATGGACTACGTGCGGGTGGCTTGGCACCAGGGACTAACTCAATTTCGTGATCAATGAGCCTTCTGGGAGGTAGATTCTTTGGCAATTCATTCGGCATCACTTCGCTGAAATCAGCAATAACTTGGGCAATTTCCTCAGGGATTTTGCTAGTATCATCTTCCATCTCTAGCTTCGCCACAGCTAAGTATGTATCTTCTCCTCTGACCAAGCCCCTCTTGACTTGGAGCGCCGTCAATATTCTATCATGAGTTGTTGGTCGAATTGAGGTTGGTACAATGCGTAGTCTGGGTCCGAAAAACCCCAAGGAGTCCATGAAAGGTAATGGTCCTGCTGCAGCTCCTCGGAAGAATTCTTGGCCAAGAATCACCTTAAAATCATCAAGTGGAACGGCCAAGAAGTTTGATCTTCCTTCCCATGGACCAACCTGTAGTGGCACAGCTCTAGCCATACCATTGATAGAGATTGCCTCAGAGTTGACAGCTTTCAACTTACCCACATCTCCTTCTAAGTTCAGACCCACACGTCTAGCTTCATCTGGGGCAATAAAATTGTCTGTCGCTCCGGAATCTAACAATGCTTGGGAAGGGAACCCATTGATAGTGATGTCGATGTATTGTAAAGCCTTCTTGTGTGGGTGCTCATACATTTCTCCTTTGACGGCATTGAGCTTGCGTAGAGCTCCCATTTGGGAGGTCTCACTGTTGGTGGGGTTCGAGCTCGATGCGGTCTGGTTAGAAGGTTCTGCTTGAAGCAAGGACATTAATGAGTGTAGAGCTGGTTTGGATGGACATTTGCCTGTTGGGTGATCTCTACTATTGCAAAGAATGCATGGGGCAGGGGCAGATGGTCTCCACTGCCCAGAGTAGTTTTGCCCTCCTTTGTTGTTGTAATTTGAGTTGCTGGAGCTGGCATTCCAATTTTTGTTGGAACTCCAATTCTGGTTGGACGGCCGAGAATTATAGTTTCCTCGGTTCTGACTTGAGTTTCCCCAATTTTGGTGAGGTGAGCGAGCATTCGACCCTGAGCTTGAATTGGTACTGCCAGTTCTAGCTGTGGAGTGATTGAGCGAAGTGGATCCAGTCATGGGCATATAATCACCAAACCTTTCTGCTGCCGCAATAGCACTTGTAATATCTGTCACCTTCTGCCTTTGCAATTCTGCTTGTAGAAGCGGATGAGCTTGTTCCATGAAACAGAAAACTTTGTCCTTCTCAGACATGTCTCGAATATCTAGCAAGCAAGTTGAGAATTGTCGGACATAATCTCGAATATTGCCTGTTTGTTTGATGGTGTGGAGCTTCCTCCTTGCTAAGAAATCAGTGTTCTCAGGCAAGAATTGATTTCTGAGTTCCTTCTTGAGGTCTGCCCAAGTTCTAATAAGGATGCGACCTTCTTCCATGTCTGCATATTTGGTTCTCCACCATAGCTTTGCATCACCTGCTAAGTACATGGTCGCCATGGTAATCTTGGCTTCTTCAGATTCGGGGTTCACCGCGCGAAAATACTGCTCCAGATCAAACAAGAAGTTCTCTAACTCCTTCCCATCTCGTGCCCCAGCATATGACTTTGGCTCGGGTACTTTCATCCTAGGGTGATCGGTCGTCCCTGTGGCCTTAGTGAGCAAGCCAACCCTTGCAAATAAGTCCTCCAACTGTAATTGGAAGTCACTCATCACCTGAGCTGTGGGGTGAGGCGACTCTTCCATTGCGACTGTTCTTCCCTCTAAGTTATCAACATGCTCAGCTAGCGAATCCACTCTGTCTGCCAGTGAAAAGAGTCCATCCAACCGACTAATCTGTTCTCCCAAAGTGTTCAACTGGTCCATTGTGCTTTCCAGTCTATGCATTCGACTGGTCTGTCGTTCCTCCATAGCGCTAAGTCGCTCATTTATTTCCTGCATCCTGGTTTGCATTCAACAAGCTCTAGCTCTGATACCAACTGTCACGGACTAGTAATCCGTGCGGCACTAGCTATCCAATCCACTAGTAAGCCTATGAGTAGTTACTTTGACGGGCACAAATATTAACTTGAGAATGCACAATATCAATCTGTAGACAATATAACAATGCACAATAGTCAGTAAAAGCTCTCATTCACATTCAATAGGTTACAATGGGGAGGAACGTTCGGAAGGACGTTGCTCAAGACTAGTTCGATGCTATCGATCGAAGAAAATACAAGTTTGAAGTTGAAAAGCAATGCAAAGAAAATAATAAAAATGCTAGCGGTACAGTCTGGCCCGACTATGCAATGGAGGCAACACGTCCTCACAGTCAAGAGCTCAAACCTTCCCCCTATAATATAGATGCTAAGCATTTGGGCACTTTTCAAAAGGGAACATTGAGTTTTGAGACCATTAGGATGGCCTCTGACCTTGAGTCCTGACAGACCGCATCATGAACGAGGATCTGCCAAAGAAGTTCAACCTTCCGAAACTTGAGTTTTATGACGGGACCGATGACCCATTCAATCACTTGCATCACTATCAACATTTAGTGACGCTCAAATAAGGTTTTGAATTGATGATGTGCAAAACGTTCCCTACCAGCCTGAAGAAGTCAACGCTGACCTGTTTCATAGCCTCCCGCCAAAGTCAATCGACTCATTCATAACACTGGCCAAAGAATTCCTGACACGCTTTGTCTGCAACCAGTGGATCAGGAAAGGCCGACACTACATACTCTCTCTGAGGTAGAAATCACATGAAACGCTAAGGGAATATGTCACGCGCTTCAATGATGAGCTGCCGCTCATTGACGGCTGCAACGACGACACCGCCGTTACGACTTTTACTGCGGGTCTAAGAGTGGAAACGTTTTACGACTTCCTTAGCTTGGAAGCCCCTTGGATATGGCAGAACTCTTGAAAAACGCCTAGAGGTACATCACCTTGGAGGAGATGAGAACAACAAAGAAGGAGATTGAAGTAGAGAAGAAACCCTCAGTTTCTAGGGACAGAAATGAGGGAAATAAATGAAAAGACTATGGTCGGGCCATGCCAGAGAAATTTTCCAACTATGATGGATCCAGAACCATGACCCCCCTCAATTCTAGCTTGTCGGACGTCCTTAATTCCATGAAAAACTGGGAAGATCTAAAATGGCTCCCGAAGCAGTGCAGAGACCTCTCCAAATGCGACAACAACAAGTATTGCTTGTACCACAAGGAGGGTGACAACGACACCAACGACTGTAAGAGCCTAAGATATGAGATTGAATACTAGATCCGAAAGGCCAAGCTGAAGGAGTTTCTAGGTTCAGAGAAAAGACAAGACCAAATCTGGGAAATGGGAGAGGTGGTCAAAGAAATCGAGAAGGAAGCTCCGAGCATTAAATATGTCCTTCACGGAGTCAGATCAGAAGAAGAATAGTCTAACAAGTCTCGAAAGTGGACAATCCTTGAGATGAGGACACAACCCACCAGCGAGGATAGACGTGTGTATTACTCTCGAATGCGGAGCTCCATCTCGACCTTGACTTTCATAGATAAGGACCTCGAAGGCGTTCGTGTATCGCACAATGACGCTCTAGTCATTTCAATCTCTATTGCAAGGTGGGAGGTAAAGAGAGCCTTGGTGGATACAAGAAGCTCTCTCAATGTCTTATTCTACAACGCATTCCGTAGCATGGACCTCAAGGAAGATAATTTAATGCCTTTTGATTACCCACTGATTGGGTTTAGCGGAGAAAAATGCTCCTCGATCGGGAAGATAAGGCTAGCAGTGATGGCAGGAGAGCCATAACTGAGGAATGTCCTGTTCCTAGACTTCATGGTGGTAGATGCACCGTCTACCTATAACCTCATCTTGGGGAGGCCCTGGCTTCATTAGATAGAAGCAATAGTCTCCACCTTTTATCGGCGCGTCAAGTATGCTGCCAACCACTAAGAAGGGACAATTAGCGGGGACCAACCAATGGCACAGGGCTGCCACTATGTTGCGCTAAAACAGATAGAATGTTCTCAAATTTAGCTAGAGCCTGCCAGGCAAGTTGAACAAAAGCTAGACTCAAAAACTGGGGACAAAGACCCAGCAGCAGTGGCTCAACTTCGTAACAAAGGACAAAACAACATTACAGGGGCGGTCTGCTCTCTAGCCCGACATGACATCAGACCTAGCGGAGAGGTCATTGCAAACGGGAGCATAACCCCACAACTATCTGTGGGTGTAAAAGGACTCTCCCACGCAAGTTTTATTCTTCAGTAACCTCAATGACATCGGCGAAACTTGACAATTCACCGAAGGTACTTACGATCTAAGAAAGGGCATGTGAAATTACTTCAGGGCCGGATCAACCTCTCTCTGCCAACAGTCAATCTATCCAGTTGTTTAGCTTTCTCTTAGTAGTCAATTTAGAGTTTTAATTATTAGGAACTTATGTGATTTGCACTCATTTGAGAAATAAAAAAGAATTATGCAAACACACTCTATTGATTACTAAAAAGATGTAACGATGATCACTCAGATGGCGGATACAAAAGATTACAAACTACAAGCATTCAAATCTAATGCGATGTATAGTAAAAATTAGCCTAAACAGCTCGACTTCAGAAAATGACAGTAATGGTACCCTGGGTGAACTACGATGCCCTCTAAGAATTTTGTTTTGCGACTTTTCCGGAGAAGATGATTTGCAAGCAAGAGCAAATGTACAAAAAGAAGTATGAAAGAGCTCACTCAATTCAATACTTCTTCGGTCCCACCTCGTAAAGATGACATGAGGTGGTACAGAATCAGCAACTGGAGGCTCTGCGACACAACGACCGTAGCTACAACCAACTCACATGCTCGATTTTCCCAACCAAACGAACTTGGGATAAGTATCAGGTTGAAATATATCGAGTGCACTCTCCCACTGAGGGATGAGAGGGGTGTCTGAGAGTCAATGGCCCACTCCGATAGGCCATGTCCAATTTCACTCCGTTCCGCTACTCTGAGTTTCAGCGAAGCACAATGCTCCAAGGTTTGCTGAGAGGGGAGGAAAGCAACCGTTCCAAGGTTGGCTTCTGGTGTTATCTCAGAAATTATGTGGTTCGAAGGACCGACAGAGCACCAACACATAAATGACAGACTCATCCCTTGAGGAAAGCTTTGTACTTCTTCTACGAAATACGAGAAGAAATTACAATGTCTCAACGAACCAATTGGGCGCTCACCTAGAGCAGGTGACCATACATAATTACAAGTTTTATCAAGACTCATCAACATAAATGTCAGAACATTCGAAGATTCCAGTGGAAAATGTCTTCCTTCAGCCTTTGGAAAACCCAAAGCATATTCTTTGAGTAAAAACATATGAAGAGTGCACTATGTAGAAGATAATGCCTACTGAAGGAACGCCATTATACAGACGAAGTGGCTCATCAAACATGCGCATCAACATTGAATACTGTATGGAAAACGAGGAGGCGATAGTTCCCAAGGAAATCGTATAGGTCCACGTTCAATCAATTAATGATGATGCACACAACCTAATTAATTGGGGGGGGGGGGTAACCGATACTCTACCGTCTCACAATATATGTCGTACGCATAACACCATACAATCTACGTTGTACACGTGGCACTATGATCGGCGACAATACCTAGTTTTTCCTATACGAGCCCATCGGCTCGGCACACTATCCGAGCGACACCTTACTACGCACATTGATGCAAGCAGTGGAGGTCCTAGTCACTATTGACACACAGAGCACACCTACATATCACCAACTAATTTAAGGTGCCTCTTTTTTAAAAACTTTCATTGAAATTAATGGAAACCAATCCGCATAATGCAATCCGACTTCGAAAGTAGGTTGCACGCTTGTAATAGGTGGAGCCCCAACCTAGCCAGGCAAGCTTAGTCAATGATGATGATGGCTTTTGATTCATCCTGACGCTTAGTTTGATGCACATGAATGTCGATGGCTTAGGAAGTGAGAGTATAGTCAGCGCTCTCACGTCTGATAACGATGACTCACCAGAGATTGTCGGCCCCTCCGCGGATGATGGTCGCCGAACCCGATCAGGTAAGCCTAGTAAGTGACGGCGACTTATGGTCAACACCCAGTCAGCTCTAAATGATGCCGACGAGTTTACCACGGGACCACCGTTCTTTTACAAACCATGGTTGCCGAAACTCCCAAACCTGTGCTCATTCCATGCGGGTGTAGATGGTTTGGAAGGTCGGAGCCTTGTCAGTTTTGACTGATGTCGATGGCTTGCCACGAGACCACCGTTCTACCCTGGTCGCCGAAACTCTCAAACCTGTAGCTCGCTTCGCGCGGGTGTAGATGGTTTGGAAGGTGAGAGCCTAGTTAGTTCTGACTGATATCGACAACTTGCCACGAGGCCACTGCTCTTCTACAAACCATGGTCGCTAAAACTCCCAAGTCTGTAGCTCAATGCGCATGGGTGTAGATGATTTGGAAGGTGGGAGCCTAGTCAATTCCAATTGATGTCGACGGTTTGCCACGGGACCACTGCTCTTCTACAAACCATGGTCGCAGAATTTTCTCATCCTAAACCTGTATCCTGCTTCGGGCGAGTGTAGATGGTTTGGAAGGTGGGAGCCTAGTCAGCTCTGACAGATGTCGACGGCTGGCCACGGGACCAATATTCTTCTACAGACCATGGTAGCCAAACTCGATTACAACTCAAACAACGTCTTCATGTTTGCATAGCCTGACATCCCGTTATCAGCAATGGCCACTTGAGCCGACTCGAAAACTAACCCACTAAGCGCGGACGAATGCTACGCAAAAACTAGCTGTGCTTACGAAACTTGACTCGGGCCAAATGTTCTTACTCAACTATAGATGACGACGCATGTGCTCGACTACAACAATTCACTCATGCCAACAATCGCAATCGACGGTCAAATATATAACTTGAGCCTCCAATGGCTTACCTCAAGGATAACTACAGCCTGGGTAAAGTAACACATTGCCAAATCATCCGTAGAAGGTTCACTATTGGACATAAACACACAATAGCAAATCTAAGACCTCACGAAAGTACATGTCAGAATTACTTGCGGCATAAATGGTCGAGCTCTCAACAACAGAAAAACCAATCGGCTCCCTGCTAACCCAACATGACCTATGTCAAAATAAAATGACAAGGAAAAATGAAAAACATGTAACAGGGAAATCGAACAAAATATGGGTACAAAGCATACTCAAAGGAAACATGTTTTCGTTAAACAATCTAGACAAAATGTACAGATGTACGGAATCTACTTCTCATCAGGAGAAGGTACATGACAGTGAACTAAACTTAACAGGAGAAGCAACATGAGTTGTGTCCGCGTGTGCCTCACCTTGAGCTTCATGATCCAGATCGCCCTTTTCCTCTGACAGCTTAGAGATCACTTTGAAGTCTGCAAAGGACACCTTCCTGTAGTAAGAAAGGAAAGGTCTCATTCCGGATGCTCTTCTTTCATCAACGCCAATAGTTCTAACCTCCCATGCACGATCATGTTGAATTCAAACGTGTCTTGCGCCTTTACTTCAGCAAGTTCACACTCCAACTTGCCCATTGGTGCATCAGTCCAAGTTTGCTTAGTAATCAGGCCACTTTTAACAGTGCTAAGTTTGTATTGCTCCAAGAGAAGTTGGTCCTCAACTTTCCTTGCTTCCTGAGCGTTGAATTCTACATCGGCCTCTAACTGCCGTCTATGGACGACCCACTCAGACTCTTTCCTGGTATTCTCTTCAGCAAGAGACTGCAACTCATAACGCATCTTAGCCGCAACTTCCTGCAACTTCTAGATCATGGCGGACCAGGTTCAGCTTTTATCTGGATCTATCCCTTGTGGACATCGCCTCTGCTAAATCAGACTCAAGGGCTTTCAGACAAACCATCTGGGTCTCCGCATCAACGACTAATTGTTCCAGCCTCCATTTTTCAATTTGTTTTCTCAGCGATTCAACCTCAAATAGTGCATTCGAATACGACTTTTGCATATTTGAGAAGACACGCTCCATGGTGTACACCCTCTGACGGGCCAACTCAACTTCCATCCATGCGACAACTACTTGGTTCAGATGCAATATCTCCAACATAAGATGTTTCAACCCCTTATCCATATGCTTCTCTAGCGCATTCTCCTCGGGCTTCGGAGCACGGTTCACCAGCCAGCTATAACGTCTGCTTATATGCTTTCTTGAAGTATAATCAATGTCAACATCCTGGTGCCAAGCCTGGTTGCGCATTTTCACTACGTTCGGAGCAAATAAACTCATTCGCACATTCAGATGAAGCTATCTCGGATGCGAAATTACGCCAGCACCGCCCTTTGCAGTGTCCACCACATTTAGGCCCTCATTTACAACCTTTTCTTTGTCACCAGCAGCCGACCCTTGGTTGCGAGCCGACTCAGTAGAATCCAAAGAGAGAGGAGGAGGCGAATTGTCAATCGAACCCTCCATTATCTCAATATACGGTCTGGAATGAGATGGAGGGCAATGCGGACTACAAGAAGGATGGCCCATGCTGCAATGACCATTATCAGACGACCCACCAGCAGGACAATTGACCTTCAGGACCATAGAAAAATCTTTATCGAGACTTTCTAGCAGAACAAGTTTGGATTGGTCAGTATTAGCAGAAGCCGCCACAACAGCCATCATTAGCTTCTTATCAAAGCTTCAACCTACTCGGTACTCAGCTTCAATGCATCATCAACATGAGCGACAACCATGTTCCGGAAATGCACAAGAAACACCGAAGGACAGTTTTGCAATGTTTCCGCTGCAATTTGGACTGTCTTGATTGCCTAGGTTTCGGATAGAAGTTTGATTGGTGGTGGCCTAAATGGCAGTGGTGGGTTGAGGAATGGCACCAAATAATAGTGTTGGGAGGTTGGATTCACGACAGACTGTTGTGGCGCTTGCACTTCTCATGCGGAGATTAGATTCTACACCATACTTCAGACCATTGAGACTTCAATATTTCCATTTTAACCTGCAAGCATGCAGCAACCAGGTAAGTATTCAACTGTTAATGACGTGCGCATTTTGGTTTTGTAGAGCCTGTACTTGCTCCATGCTGACACTAAACACTGAAGTAATATAAGTATAGAAAATCTACAATTTAGTTAAAGACACACATGCATAACCGTCGACGGATCTGATTCCTCATTCAATTAACAGATTTCAACATGATAAACACTAAACAGATTCTCTAATTCCACAAACAATGAGCATAAATAACATACATCATATAGAACTATCCAAACAACATTGTTTTGGTAGTAGCATTTGAACATATACCTTGTCCAAGGACGTTAATATGATCCTTGATATCAAGGAAACCTAATACACAATGGATCGCACTTCTTATGTGTACAAAATGTCTAGTGCGTCTACTAAATTAATAGGTGGAATGCATAATTCAGTGAGAGTCGGTATGAACAGCAGCGGCGACAGTTGACACCATAGAGTCCACCCCACAAACATTGTGACCCTTGCAGATCTTGTAATATCCATTCTCTCCCCAGTTTTCTCCCCAGGAGTTCTTGATGATCCAGTATGGTTTGTCCCCCAACCGGATTGGAGCAAAACCAGCAGCACCATAACCCACAAGCAGCACACCGTGATCCAAATGCCTTCCGCAAATGAATGGGCATGAAACTCCACCAATGTATGTCTGCATGAACACGGCGTTGATGCCAACTGCATTCACACAAAGCAAAGATTCACATTAGTATAATTCCACACACCTAAAGGAACCAGAGGAGGAAAACAATATGATTGAACTAAAAAGTAAAGAATTTTTACCAGCAAGAGGACCGTTCTTCACAAGATTGGCAGAAATTTGTTCTTCATCAAGGGAGACAACACTGAAGTTAGACACAGATGCAACAACCTTAGATTTGTCAAATTTGCATTTGTCATTCTTTCCAGTGTAAGGGTAATCTGCCTCTCGCTCTAGACCACCAGCTTTGAGTGTGTACTCAAATGCGTTGGTCATCAACCCACCATTGCATCCAGCATCGCATGAACCTGAATCACACTGCAAAAACGCAATCTTGGATTCAGAAACCACACAGATTAACTTAAAATAGAGTTCTAATTTGACATAACTTTCAGAAAGAACATTCATAGCAGAGGACGACCAAACGAAGCAGGCAACAACGCATCTCTTCGAATGAATTGTACCTCACAACTAGAACTGTAATTTCATACAGCCTCCACATTTAATTCCGTAACATGAATCCAGAGAATCCATGCACATAATTTCTCAGGAGAAAAATGAATAAATAAAGAATTGGCACATGAAAACTTCAGCACTAGATACCCTTCCTTCATCATAAATATTGCAAACAAAACACCGAACTCAGTTATCAGTTTGCATCAAGACAAAGCCACATGTCATATATGTACAAAATATATCTACACCATATAAGGAATAATTGGTAACTGACTCCGATGTATGCACACTAATCATCACGCAAGATTCACAAAAAATGTAGAGAAGACATTATTCTAGCAACGTTATTCTATAATACGTTTTCCCACTAAACATTTAGAAATACTGAAAGAGCAAATTTAGGCAGCCAGGGCTACCAACCATTTTTTTGTTAGGGTTCGGCTCTTTTACACTTTTATCTATACTCTTTAAAACACAACTACAAACATCATTTATAGAAGGAGTGTAAAGCGCCCAAACCCTGACAAAAAAAATGGCCGATAGCCCTTACTACCTAGAATTAGTGTACTGACAGTGAACTTATGCAATCAGACCATCACCACTCCTCCCTTATCTAACTAATACATATTGAACATCTTATCTACGTAATTTTAGGTGAGTTAGGTATGAACCTTGTGGGAAAATATGAAGAATAATCAATTCATATTGAATAATTCGATACCCTTATTCTGAAGGAGCATCTTATAACCAAGAAGTAAGAGTACACTTCTTTCTTTTTTTCCCAAATTCTACAAACTATAGTCCACTTGCCTAGTCAATTACTTTCATTTAAATTAAAGTAGTTGAAAACTTCCAAGTAAGGTCACTTAATTATTAAAGGTTCTATACCACTCAAGAAAACGACCTTTTTTTAATTATTTTCTATTGATAATGACAAGATTAGAATCATACTCATCCTAACCTCTTGTTAATTAAACAATAGGTTGCGTCTCAAGGGATCAAACAAATAATCAAATATTCAACATCTATTAAAAAAATACCATAGGTCAGAAATTTCGGCATCCACACTTATATTCTACACATTTCATTGATGATAACAAAAGATCAATCGGGTTAGGTAATGAAATATAGACAAGCCAATGGCATGACAGTCCAATGGTTAGAGATTGACGGATGATACCACTAGGTCATGGGTTCGAACCGAGCTTACAGCATATTGATCAGTTTACGGTCCTCTAAATTATCATGAATTAAGAAAATTCAGAGAATTATACCTGGTGATCACAATCAACAAGTTGTTGCTCGCTCAAGCTAACAAGTTTTCCAGTAGAAAGAAAGTGAGCTCCCTCCAAAGCTCCAGTAGCACTGAACGACCAGCACGAACCACAAGAACCCTACAAAAATTTCAATAAACTGAACAAAGTAAATATAAAGAAAACCATCGAAATGATTACAAACAAACCCACGATCAAAACTCGAAAACCCGAACCTGGTTCTTAACACCAGTGACAGCACCATGGTCTCTCCAATCAAAATCTTCCGGGAGACCATTGGTAGGTAGGATAGGGGCTTTTTGAGCGTCAACCGGAAACTTCAGCTTCCTCTTGAGCCCCAAGAAGTTGCGTCTGAACTCAGCGGGGGTAAGATCGGAAAACTGAGTGATTCCATGGGTAGCAGATGGATCAAGTAACTGATGGCGCTTAGCGCGGCGGAGATTGGCTTTGAAGACTGCGAATCTTAGATTGTGCTCGTCTTCGTCCTTGTATGTCTTTCCGTACTTCTGGCGGAAGCTCGCGAAGTGGTGCTCGGCGTTGAGGACGAGATCGTTGTTATCATCTTCTTCTGGGACTACTTGACGGATCAAGAGATCATCGGAGGAGGATTGAGAGGCAACGGAGAAGACGAAGAGGAGAGTGAAGAGGAGGAGAGTGAGGAAGAGAGAAGTGGAAGCCATGGTTGTGGTGGTGGAGAGTTATTTGGGGTGGGGTTATATAACTAGTGAAGAGGGGAGAGTGGTAGGTGGAGAAGGGTGAATGGGAGAAGGACAAGTGGAGGAGTGGGATTGGGTGGAAGGGTGTGTTACGTGTTAAGAGATGGAGTTGTTGTTGCTTCTTAGAGTGAACAACGTGAAGACGACAAAGTGGGAGAAAGAGACATTCTAAATGTCGAGGGAATGAGCGAGGAAACGAGCGAGGGAAATGAGGTGGCGAGGTGAAAGTCGTTCATTTTTTTCGAGATGTGCGCGAAAAAAGTCAACGCATATATCTCGAAGAAAATGAACGGCTTTCACCTCGGCACCTCATTTCCCTCGCTCATTCCTTCGACATTTAGAATTTCTCGTGAGAGAAAACTAAGAAAAGAAAAAACGTTTTTGGAGGTTTGGATGGATACAGAAATAATAGGGAAGAACACGGGCCACACGTGGTCTGGGATTAGGCATCGAGATGTGTATATTTTAGTGTATCAATGTGTATGTAGATGTGGACATGTAGATTTCGAGGACGATTGATTTTTTTCGAATCAAATTAACTTTTTTTTTAATCCCTCACCCTTCTCACCCTAAATGCGGCAGACAAGATTTAAATATTGAACTTGTGATACCATCTAATACAAGATTATCAGATAAGTTAATACCATATTGAATTAGTGAACCGAATTAACTGATTCTTGTTAGCAAAATGATTGTAAAGACAAACAAACAACAATTTTGATAAGCAATCAGGCTAGCAACTATTTTTTTGTCAGGGTTGAGCCTTAAAACTCTTTCGTAGTCTTTATACATGCCATCTCAGAAGTCAATGATCAATGTCCAAAACCACACATTTTAAACTACTCTTTCACATTCATTATGTATTATTTCATCAAAACTTTGCTTAATTTTAGATTTGTAGTTCATGGCTAAGACTAAGAGGTAGGGCATTCATTGAGTCGAAAGAATGTGGGCTTGAGGGAGTCTCTTGCGTTGGGCTGGGCCTTCCAAGTTGCATCAATTAGAGTATGTTGATAATGTTATCAATCAAAGGAAAAGCGAGTTGATCACTCATGTCGTGATCAAGCGTGCTAATCACTTGTTTCATGCGCTGAGTATCACCATCATAGTGACCATATTATTTGACGAAAACACATTTACGCACTAATCCAATAATTTTCAATGCTAAACATTCCTTGTCAAGTATAGTGTGGGATAAGCATTGCCTTAAAATTTCCTCTAATCAATCAGACCTTTTAAATTCCATTCCACACCTCTTTTTCTATACAATTTATTGACTCATTTTGTCTCCCAAGTGTTGAGAGATTTGATATAAAGGTAATACCATGTTTAGTAGATCTTTTGAATTAATAGCCTTTCTATATTCATCCACCACCCATTCATTTTAAAAAACGCTTAACAGAGTCAAATGAGTAGACTCGGTAGTTCGGTTGAGTCAAGTAAACTGTTTCAAAGGCAAGCATATATTTTAGGGATTCAAAAATTATAACATGACGTGTTAAAGTTCGAATCCTGAACATGTGATACCATCTGCTTGGTGTTAACATTCGAAATTATCATTTATAACACTCTTCCTAACCAATATTTCCCCAACAAATAGCAATCCATCTAGTACTAGCTGTACTCCACACACTTGTGTATGATACTTGACAAGATCAAGAGTGGGAGAAGAGGCAGACAATCTAGATTAGCCAGACTGGTGTCCTGGACCCAAATCTTTGCTGTCAAAGGACACCACTCAACATTCAACTAGAATCTTCCATGGCACTGGCTTATGGTTAGGCCCCCCTTTAAAAAAGGGGTTGGTCTTGATTTAAGAAGGCAGGGTGTCCCTCAAAGCAAATGTATAAATTGGCACCAAATCATGCTCTCACATTAGTGTCTACAAACACTTCATTAGGGCCTTCAAGTGTTTTGTCCCCTTAATTCCAGTTCTCAAACTAAAATTTTGCAGATTTCACCATGACACCGTTGAAGATGATTTTATAGTAAATTCATGTGTAGAAGCCAATATCACCCGAATCAAACCTGTAGATCCATTTGCAACCCCTTTGGAAATATTGACCGAATGGTACTTCTTTCCTGTATTTCAAATACTCCCCAATAATAGCAAGAACCTTAAGGATCACATCTCTAAAGATATATGTTCTATCAAACAAATGAAAAGCTTTGTATATTAAGGGAACCCCACCCCCCCTCGTGCATGCTATCTATCAATGACCTCTTCATCTCTACCATCCTCAATTATCATATCATTAATGGCATGCAACCAAAACAGAACTTGTTAGAGAACTTTCCTTCCTTTATCCTTCTCTCAACCAATGTCGGAGACAACCAAAAACAAATGAGCTTTGCATGCCCTCATAGTCCCTACTTGTAGGACACTCCCTTCAAGTATATTTACCCCCTCACTCTCCTCATTGGCACTCATCTTCTTCTTCTTCTTCATCTCCATTGTCTATCCATTTTGTGTTTGTTTCGATGGCAGATACTACCAAAAGGATGTGTCGTGTGTCAGAGCGAACTACATTGCATTTGGCAATGTTGGCATTGCAGTTTGGTTATGCCGGGTTCCATGTAGTCTCCAGGGCAGCTCTTAACATGGGCATAAGCAAATTGGTGTTCCCAGTCTATAGGAACATTATCGCCTTGCTCCTACTTGCACCCTTTGCTTATTTTCTCGAGAAGTAAGCCTTTGTTAAATTATAAATTTCCTTTTTGTTCTTCTTTGCTATAGCTCGAAAATGTTCATATAGTTTGTGTTTCGTTTCTTGTAGGAACAAAAGGCCAGCATTAAGTGCTTCTTTCATGATTCAATTCTTCTTCCTAGCACTTATAGGGTAACAATCTAACAAGTCTGAAAGTTCAATTGCAGAGCAATTGATTCAAGGAAACTAATCATTTTGAATTTCTCTTCAATCAGAATAACTGCAAATCAAGGATTCTACTTACTGGGTTTGGACAATACATCGCCTACATTTGCGTCCGCCATCCAAAATTCAGTTCCCGCCTTAACCTTTCTTATGGCCGCAGCACTAAGGCAATACAAACATTTCTCCTCTACTTTCTCTTTTCTTATATTAGAATTAATGTACATATAAGTGCGTTGTACATGTACTTTAAGCAGGATACAAGTATCGCAGCAAAGACTAGTTGGTTTCTAACATTCATTTCCTGATGTTAATGATAATATAGGATCGAACAAGTGCGCCTAGATCGGAAGGATGGTATCACAAAGGCACTAGGGACACTATCATGTGTTGCAGGGGCGACAGTTATAACACTCTACAAAGGCCCAACCATATTCCAACCATCTCCTAATCTTCATCAAACACCTTTACTACTTTCACTAGGAGATGCTAAGGGGAAGAACTGGACACTAGGTTGCATCTATCTGATAGGCCATTGCCTTTCCTGGTCAGGATGGTTAGTTCTACAAGCACCAATTCTGAAGAAGTATCCAGCTAGACTCTCTGTGACTTCCTACACTTGTTTCTTTGGTGTCATTCAGTTTCTTGTCATTGCTTTGGCTGTTGAGAGGGATGCTCAAGCTTGGCTAATTCGCTCCGGGGGTGAACTATTCAGTGTTTTTTATGCAGTTAGTATTCACAATCATCCAAATTTATCACCTTTGTACTGTACTCTGTTCGATTTTTAATACATGATGATGGTGCAGGGGCTGGTGGCATCAGGGATTGCTTTTGCAGTTCAGATATGGTGCATTGACAGAGGTGGTCCGGTGTTCGTTGCAGTTTATCAACCAGTGCAGACCTTGGTGGTTGCTATTATGGCTTCTATTGCTTTGGGGGAGCAATTCTACCTAGGAGGGTTAGTAGCTAAATCACTCTCTCCCATCAACATACACATATATAATCATCGTCATGTTTTTTTTTACGATTAATTTGGATGACAGGATCATTGGAGCAGTTTTGATTATAGTGGGATTGTATTTGGTGTTGTGGGGCAAGAGTGAAGAAAGAAAGTTTGCCTTGCAAACAGTGATTCCTTCAACAACTCATACTAAATCATCTCTTGCTCAGGCACTGCTACTCCCTACCTCTACTCGAAGTGTTTGATGAAATTATTCTGACCTTATGAGCGTTGGTCAACAAAATATACCAAGTTGTATCAGAGCTTTTTCTGTTTTCTTTTTGTCTATTGGAAAGAAAGGATAAAAGGGAAAGTTCGAGTTATTTGCTTTGATTCAGTAAACGGAAACGCACGTCTAAGTGATGTTTATTCATTGAATTAATCTGTTACTTCACCTGTTTTGTTCCCCCATCTAACATTCAAATCTCCCTCTCCATCTCTTCTTCCCTATTCTCCTATATCCATCACATGCAAGATGTTAGACCCTCATGCAATGGTGCAGAAAAAATGGATCCTCAGCGCCGGTGGTTATCACTATTAATTTTGAGAGATGTGTCACTAGTACGAATAAATATTTCAATTAGATCCACCCACGTCAAGTGAGGGTCAATAGTTGATGCAAACAGCTCTCTCTTCTCATCATTTTTTTTCAAGGGAGGTCCTGATAGTAAGCTTGAAACTATACCAATGCAGCAATTGTTATGTAATCACCATTCAACCTAAAGTAGACATTGGTTATAAAGCACCTTAAATGAAAAATAAATAAATAAATAAATAAAGAGAACGCATTTCTGGAAACATGATCAACTTAAACTCAAACTGCATTGAATATTCAAACAAACTTTCATTACTATGCAAGGTATGTAAACAATCTTCGAGTTTTCACAAATGAAGAAACTGAAATTGACACTTTTTTTCTTGATGAGCATCAGCTACTCCTTTCTCAACGATTATCAGTTATGACTAGAAACAATCTAAAATGAAAGCCTAGACTTCTAACTACTTACAATATTCAATCGAAGGAGGGTTAAAAAGGACCTGAGAAGATTATATCTTCCACCATAATCATCACTAAACCATCCATCATCCACCCTTTTCAATTGGCCAATCATAAAAGCTAAACTTTAGCAAATGCCCAAACTACCAGACACATCAGAAAGCCTGCATAAATAGACTTTACAAATCTGCAGACTTTGGATTTAGCAACCGCAAACTCACAGCAATATCACATCGCCCATTATCATCGGAAGTAGAATGCAACGTACCAATTGACATAAGTCATAAAAGTCCTCTCCATTTAGCTCTTGAGGAACGTGTTCAAAGAAAAGGGTGGCGGCCCATCCTGTATATTATCAAATCAAAAGAGTAAGTACACTCTAAATTCACAATTTAGGCCATCTATGATTGTATTCATACACTAACAGCATCACAGTGCAATATAAATACAGAAAAATGAAAACCCCTAGGATCTTAGATGCATTCCCATTTGGCCTCACTTGACAAAAAAGTTCAAAAGCCCTCTTCAGGGTTCAGAAGTGTTGGGGTAATCTTGGGGTAGCCACAATTCAAAGGTGGATTTTATTTGTACGGACATATTGCCAGAAAGTGGAGGAAGCAAAAGTTCAAACCAAGTAATAAAACTGATGGTATACTAAATCTCTTGAGAAACTGATGGTAGCATACCAACGAGAAGCTCGCGGACTTATCAAGAGAAGTTATCAGTATTCAGAATCACATATTACCTTCCCTTGCTCTTGTTGCAAGCGCTGGACGACTACAGTTGTCTGTTGTACTAGCCTTTCCATTGCTGAATAACTAGGCAGGTTACAATGGGCTGACAATCATCCATGGGAAGGAGTGAGCAAAAAAAAAATATATATATATATATATATAGATTTAAATTCACTGGTAAAAAAATTCTAATTGTCCAACATGGAAAAAGCTAAATCAAAATAAGTTGGGCAGTAAAAAGACGCACCAAGAATAGCTCGGTTTAAATTATCTGCAACATGCTGCCGATACTCTGAGCTCAGCAAATGAAACATTGGAGATTTTTCTGGCTCCTCATAAGCAAGTAAAGCCATGAAATCCTGCAGAGTTTTATCAAATATTTTCATGAAATCTCATATCTTTGATGAATAAACAAGAATGAGATTGCAGATTTTGCAAGCAGCTACACGTAGTTGAAAATTTTAATGTGGTATAATTTCAAAAGACGTACTTCTAGCTTCTCGACAAATTTCTGAACCTTCCCAAATGGCGTCAACTTGGTTTGAGCAAACTCCAAAGCTTCTGTGCTGCCACATGAATATTAATTTTCAGTTAAAAGGAAATATCTCACCAACCCATGCAATATTTTGCTATGTTTCTCACCATTTCCTGGAGCACACAAGTTCAACAAAATGAAGGCTCAAGAGATCAAAATGCAAGTCCTTGTTTTCCTCCAATAAGTTAGGTGCTAGCTGTTCTGTCAATTCAATGGCCTTCAGTATACTTCCTTCCAGCGCAAAATGGAAAATTGCTGAGATATAACCAATGCACAAATAGCACAATTTAGCCATGCATACTGAAATAACTTTGCTGATAATTACAGATTTTTTAATATATATATATACACTAGCATATTACTCGTGCCATTGGCACTCCACATACACTCTTTAGCTGCTAATTATCATGCACTGGACACCCTCACCACCATCCCTACCATTGCCCTCAATCAATTCCATAACATAAAAAATTATATTCTTTTTTTATTTTAGAATGTAAACTAACTTTTAAGAGTCAAACTCAATTAAACATTAGAATCAATTAAATGTTTCGGATCTTTGTTTGAATGTTCATTAAAATGTTTGTCGGTTTCTTTGAAAAATATTATACTTGGCATGAAAATATTTTGAAAATACTTGCACGTTTTAATAATAAAATACATATTTTGAAATTTTAAGTGTCTGTATTGATAATTGGTTTTGTTGGAAAGATCTTCAAAATTGTATTCCAATGATACCACGTTTACCAAAATCCGACAACTAAGTAGATAGTTATGATAATTTCATTTTGAAAATAAATGAAGCACAATACTTTATCTCTTCGCCACATGTACATTCCACCAACGTTTTCACAAGTTTTCACTTTCTTTGCGCTTCTAAATTTTTTATATTTACAAACATACCATCATAGGAAATGAATCTCAATCCTAAACAAATTTTCCAGCTTTCAATCTTACCCATCTTTTATCTTCAATCCTTAGTTTATCCCAGTCAGCAATGAATAGTAAAACACAACTCTAAATTGTAATATAGAATAGGGTGATCCTCATGCCTTCGGCACTCAAATTGTGTGGATCCCTGGGAGTCAAGTGAGGATAATAAATGTGTTTGATAGGAGGAGAATTTTCAACTTTGGCCAGGGATATTTCAATCCTACGTGAACATAAATTTCAGCCAAACACCTTTCCTTCCCCCATGTGATATGTTAGATCTTTATATTTGGGTAAATCTCAACCATCTTTTATTTCCAACTTGAAACGCCATTCTGATCTGTTTTATATATATATATATATATATATCAACATTGTTTAGTGATGTTATTTCAATGGTATCATGCAAATATCAATAACGCTTCAATACAACCAGTAAATTGAAGAGAGACGTTAATGACAAATCAAAATGGGGTAACTTCTAGATATAATGTGCTCACAAGGTATCACAAGCAAACTTGGATTAACTAATAGGATTTGTGACTTTACAACTGTTTCTATTTTTTGGAACTAGGCCTGGTTAATCAAAATTTGGGTCGAATATTATTAAATCTTAGCATATTAATATTTGATAGAAAGATACTTCCAACGATCAAAATGAAAATGCATTGATGGAGATGACCAACCATTAAAAAAAAGTAATAGTATTTTTTATTTATTTATGAACGAAATCATAAATGAAGAAAAGGAAGGCCAAAACTGATGCCTGCCTCAAGAGGAATACATTGCCCCCATCTTAAAACACACATTTCAAAATTAACCCCCTCTAAACAACAAGATTATCTTCAAAAAAAGAAACAAAATTGTGGATACCCAAAACACCTTCTCAAGGTTTCTGTTCTCTTCATCGTAACATCTTTTATTCCTTTCCAACCAAAATAATAGCAAACGCAGCAATGAACAACCTCTAAAACATATTTGTGGGTGATGAGAAAATTCACTAAACTCTTCAGTGGGTGATGAGAAATCATACATAACCAGTACGAGTAAAAACAAATTCACTAAACTCTTCAGTCCTAGATTCCTAGCTTTCTTGTCAATAAGAAAATTCCATGACAAATGCATTTGCACAACTAAAACAATATTCCAAAGGAATATACTTGGACATATACATTTTGCATGAACTTCATAGTGAGATAGCTAAATCATAATGCATCTGTGTAGGTACAATCATTTCGTTACTTGGACAGTGCTTAGACTTGACTACATTTGTATGCTTACATTTTTAGGCGGGCCATTTTCAGATTTCTATGAGAATTTCATAGACAATTTTTATTTATTTTTAAATCGTTTCCAATTTATATATATATATATATATATATTTAACCCCTAACCCCTCCCACCCCATGCCACTGGTAGGTATCGAATCCAAGACGTGAGGGTCAAACCACCACAGCCTTAGCCAACTAACTTGGCTACCTTTAGCTTTAGCCTTTCACAGATATTCAGTAAAGTCAAATTAACTGGACCTATATCTCCAAGAAACTTAGAAATATCATAACCTATTGCAAAAATAAGAAGAAAGACGATAAATCACCAACGTTTTCTCTTGTCCATGTCCACAGAGTAATGAGCAGGTTGCTTCATCCCCGTACAAGTAATGAACGATTCTGCAGTTTCTTTGTAGCAGTTGTGCATAAGGTACTGCAAAACAATATCGCGTACATGACTATCATCGATTTCCTGCAACAGTAAAGAATACTTTTAGCTAAACAAAAGAGCTTGAGGGTAGAGGATAATATACTTTGAATCCTGATCTAAATGAGAAGAAAATCAAACCAATCATCTGATGTAGAAGCTACTCTAAGATTAAATCCAATCCATAATGGGACCCATGGCCAGGCATCATATAAAGTTGCAAACCCCTCCATAGGCTCTCATGACATGATTATCAATCAAGTTTTGGCTACTTTCCAGCCCATGAGCAATTGAACATCTTTGATATATATCTTAAACCAAATTCTAGTAGTTAGGTCTTAGTTCGTGAAATTAACCTGATTTCCAATAGGAAAGCCGATTTAAGACTTGCATAGACTGTTTGTTTCTAATCGAAGACTGTATATTTGTAAATAATCAATAATGTGTCTTCCTTTAGGTTGAAATCACATGTTTTGGCACATGATTAGTTATTTTTTCTTCACAGGAAGTACAAAAGTGGAGTACCAAAGAGAAGAAAAATGGCCCTTGCTATGCCTCAATCCACACTGTCATGTGATTTCCCAATTTTATGCAAACTGGTAGTAGGAGAAGCTAGGAAAGTCTGCCATCTTCAATAATGTCTACTTCAGATCAGATCATTCCTAGAGATAGCATAACAGTAGTTGTAGCTTGAGATTTGTGTAAATCTCAACCTATTTTCCTGATTTGATTTTAACTAGTTATTGGGGAATGTGGCTATATAACATGGACGATAAGACAGAAAGTCCAGTGCCAAAGACGAGTGGATAGGGGAAGCCATGCAAAATAAAGCCTTAAGAAACCGAGTTGAGACAAACAAAGGCGATCCCAAAAACCTAAAAAACCTACATAAGACAGAAAAGACCTGACTCAATATACTCCCCTGGTACCAAATCATGTAATCTATTCCTCGACCCTTTTGCAAAATCCATTACCAATGAAATTACATAAATAACTAGAGAATTTTCTTTTAAATTAGAAGAATACCCTTTCTGGGATTAGATCTAGGACCTCATGGGGAGGAGATTTTAGTTCCTCCATTACCAAATAAAAACCGAAAATGCAAAATAAATAAATAAATGAAAGACTTTTAGGAATCTCCTTTTCCCTTCTTTTATAGACCGTGTCTGCCCTTTATTTAGGTTTCAGATTGAACCCTAAATGTTCCCATCAGGTGGGATGATCTCTGAAATTAATTGGGTCTCTTTTCCCAAATTCCTACTCATAAGGATTTGTTCCAAGTCCTCAATCAACCTATTAGAATGATCAGAATCTGGAATAAAAGCTAACAATATATCTTCAAAATCACTCTTTTATTGCTAATATTTCATTCGCATTATGTTAAAAGAGTAACATTGTATCTGAGAAAAGCCTTATTAGGTCCTTGGGATATGAAATCTTAAAACCCTTTCTCTCTCTATATATATTCAATTCCCAATAAACCAATATCTTGTCTAAATTAACTACCCTAGTTTACCCAAATTATCTATTTTCTATCTTCTATCTTCTGCCCTTTCGTAACCGACCATGTATAGAAGGATCGTAGCAAGGAATTATGATCAGCTACAAGAGGATCCCAACTAAACGCAAAATCTTGAAACTTGGTTCCCTGAAACTGTTGTGACCACAATGACACCTATGTCTTCCCCTTTAACCCCCACACTTTGTTAAAGAATCCCAAACCTTACCATCCTAGCTAGTAAGAGCATCTCCAATAGGCAAGCTCAAAAGCCAAATAAACAATTGTTTGTGCTTTAAGAATATTTTCAGGCTCCGATGGAAAGCCCAAAGCTCAATGAGTTTGAGCTTTCAACCCAAATCATTGCCGTAAAAAGGTATGGGCATGGTAAATTTAAGCTTTCAATCAAAAGAGTTTTACGCTTCTAGCTCAAAGGACGACATAAATAGTATAAAATTGGTTATTTGCCCCCCAAAATTACTTTTGATTCATTATTTTGAGATTTTGTAGAATGACCCGTTGGAGTACACCCACCCTCAACCTCAAATTGATCCACCTTTTGAGCTTGAGGTTGATCTCTCCATTAGAGATGCTCCAAATAATAGCATTTAGCACATTCACCACCCTTTCCCCATTCACCTTCTTGAATCAAAACTATTTAATAGTCCATCCACCTATATCTAACTCCTACATTGCATCTGTCAGCAACTTCCTTTCTACTCCACAACCCAACAAGACAAAATTTTCCTCTCACTCAAATACCAATTTTTCTTGTTTCCTCTCAATCAAAGAAAGAAAGTTCACCACAACATTCAATCAAGTTCCCTCTTTTCTTATCCAGACAATTACAAACCTACAAAACTAACTCAATCAAGCTTTAAATCTTTTTTTTTTTTTTTTACTCGCCTAGTTCACTTTCAACCTTCTCCACATCCACTAAAACAAAGATAACCTAACTCAGTATTTTTTTTTATTCAATTTTAAGTTCCAATTCGAATCAATTTACAAATCCATAACACCAAATTAGGGTTCAAACAGTTGGGATATTCAAGCAAAAATTGATCAGAAACAACAGCAATCAATCAAACAACCATCAAAGTTGTTGAAAATTATGGATTGTTGTTAGAGAAAACTTACGATTCGTTCGTAATCGCGAGGATTTATCTCCATTGCTGCTGTTGCCAGTTTAAAAATCTCTCCTTTTTTTTCGATTTCTCTCACACAGATTTTAGGGGGTCTGGTGAAGTAGAAGTCGAGAGTCGAGAGTCGAGACCAAGAGGTTTCACTTCTCCTCTCTTTACAAGTCTCAACCCAGATGCGCACGTGCGTTGCATGTGCTTGTTTACAAAAATTTGTGGGGTTTATATACTTCACCCAGATGGGATCGACCCGTTCCGATTCCATTCCGTTGCTTTATCTTTTGGACGGAAAGGACCTTATATCATCCCAAACGAGTTTGAGACGAAATGAGCCAGGACAGGATGAGCATTATATAGACAAGATCTCCAAACAAATGTTGTTTGGTGCTGAGTCATATGCATTCCAGCTCCTGGCTCAGCTTCTGGAGCTTAATTAGCCACTAATTCATCACAATTAGATGACATGAATGTTTTCAATCTTCTTCTGAATTCTAATATGGGGCAAAAATATGCTAATGTATATTAACTAATGACTATCATTAAATAAAAAAAAATAAGTTAGAATGTTGCATCTTTATCTATTCAATGACGTGATTTCCCAAGTTAAAGCCTATAAACTCATCATGATTGTTGAAGATTAAGTAGTCCATTTACAGACTTTAACAGAAATCCATAAACTTTAACATAAATCCATAGCCCATATTCCATGAGGTCATCAAAAACAAAGAATAGGCTAATTAAAAATTTTCAACCCAAATCGAACCGACCAGATCGGTTTCCAATTTATGTAAACTAAAAACCTATTTGATGTTACTAAAACTGACATAAACCAAACCGATCGACAAATTAAAATATTATATTACTTTTACATATATATATATATATAATGGTCGGTTCGGTTTTGTCGGTTAAAATCACTTAAAAATGAAAATTGAACCGACCATATCGGTTTCAAAATTTTCAAAACCGATCCTAAATTGAATCGATCAGTTTGGTTTGATTGGTTCAACCGATTTAATCGGTTAATTCAATGTTTTGTTCATTATAGAAAATCTTGGCTATGATATGATCTCACCCTATGTATGGCGCATTTGAGGTAAAAAAGTGTTGTCATAATCAAATATTAAAAATCATAATATAAATATTAAATAAATAAGTTCGGGATGAGATGGCGGGATTGAAAATCTCCATCCCAATGGGATCGAGATGAGTTTGATCAATCCCAAAAGCATCCAAAAAAATTGAGACGGTGCGAGATTGGGATTGCAGGATAGGATGCCCTCCCCTACTTCACCTTTTACTTTGGTTCTAATACAAGATTGTGATTTCGTGTTTCAAAGTAATTTTGGTCTTCTGATTTTAAGAAGGATTTCGAGAAATATTTTGTTGTATGTAAAAAAAACATTAAAATTTCGAGAACATGTCAAACATATATGAATATGTGGAAAAGTGAGATATAAGTAAAATTTTCTATATATTTACTATATATGAACATGTCAAACTAATAATAAACACATTAAAATATATTAAATGAAGCTTAAGTACACAAGTATCCATATAAATGTAAATTCTTCATAATTTCTGGGTTTGAAAATCTAAAAAAATTGACGAAATATTTTGGTTGAAAAATGCAATTTGCTTCATAACTTTTTGGATTTCACACGAACTTACGAAAAAACATGAAATACTTTGAAATAATGTATTTTTTATTTATTTATTTCAGTACTTTAAATTTCGAGATCTCGAAAAACAAAATATTTCACAAATTTTCGTAAATTTTTTCCCTTCGTTCTAATTAACACTCCCCCAAAGTTGAGTTTGAATAAAAGTGATCCATGGTGGTGGTGATAGTAGTGTCTTTGTACAACCCATTGTGGTGCCTAAATATGGATGATTGGATAAAAAAATGAATGTGAAATGTGTGCAATAACAAAAATGTTAGGAAATCAGATTTTTGCAATCATGTTTTGCAACCAGGGTGATGTGGCGTGATCTTGAAAGAATGAAGAAATTTCCAAAGAGCTTTTGTGTATCGTGAGATTGTAAAAAACTCCTTTGATGACGTCACATCATCCTGATTACAAAACCTAATTCCCTAGCCTACTCGTGAAACAAAACAAAAGACAACCGGTTGGACGAGCTTCATGCACCCATTAGTAAGTTTGCGCGTGAAAAATTATTGACTAAATGTCTTATTGTGCCCTTCTAGCCGTCGAGGAAAGGGGCGAGGGGGTGGGTATTACCACTTATCCCCCTCGAGATTCGCAAGGCTATACATCTCAAAGGCACAAACATGCATCTCGAGGGGATGAGCGGTCACCCTCACCCCCCTCGCCCATGTCCTTGCCATTTAGAATTTTCCTGTGTGAAAAATCAAGCTGTCTTGTTTATACTGTAAGATACACACAATAGTGGGCCAGTTACTGTTTCATATAATTTTAATTAACCTAGTCTTTAACAAGTCTAGTTTATTTATGTGAAGACTTCTTGGGACAAAAAATGAACACCAACCGAAACTGGTCAATTTTTTATTTTTCATTATATATCATTACATCAAATTGACATATTTGTAACAATTTAAAAAATAGTAACACTTTTGAGCTATTACAATCCACCAAACAATTTCAAGTCAAAACTAAATTTAGTTAACAAAATGAAAAATAGCTACACAAAAAAAGTGATATAATAAATTAGATCATCATGATAACATCATTTGTACGGAGGTGCGTATTGCCGACCCAACTCAGGTGCTGTCTGAGTGTGTTCGGCAGGCCAGGTCCTGTTAAGCATTGTAGCACAGAGTGGGAGGCAGAGCACTCTGCTGCAGAGACTCGTAGAACAGAAGCTGCTGCTGTTTGCTGCGCTGCGTTTTGATGCTGCTGCTCCGTGGATTTGATGTTGCTGTTGTTGCTGCTGAGTTGCCGCTGCTGCTGTTCTGTTTTTGTTTTGATTAGGTTGCGGCCTTCTGAGATGCTGCAACTCGCATTGGGCTTTGTCGCAGGAACGCGCGTAGTGCTGCGTGTTTTATGGCTGCGAAACTGATATTGCGGATGCTGTCCGGGTTGCTGGGAGCTGACTGTGAGCTGATTTCAATTGTTTTGCTTTAAGTTTTGTAATGGTTTGTCATTTTTTTAATTTTTTACTTTGGCTTTCATGCGGGTAACGTCGTAATGTACCCCCGTAGCGTTTGTATGTCATTTTTTGTGATGATTAATTAAGGTCTGGCATTCCATAGTTGCCCCTCCCCTCTGGAGGTTTAATTAAAATAAAATAAAATAAATAACATCATTTGTAAGCCCATACTATTTGTGGTGATACAATTATTGAATCACTTTATTTGTGAAATGTGTAAAATTGCTTTATGAATTGTTATAACTAAAAAGTGTTACTATTTTTGGATTGTTACAAAAATGCCAATTTGGTCAGATTTACTTCGAGCTGCGTGTACAATTTAGACTGTTGGATTTTCCTCGAGATGTAGACACAATTAAATTTGGAACAATTAGTTTTATACCGAGATGAGTTGTTTGAGATATATTTAGATCATTGGATTAAATCAGGCCCATTGGATTTTCCTCGAGATGCATAGTTTTTAAAATTTCCTCTAGACGAGTTGTGTAAGATTGAATATGGACGTTGAATTTTTCTCGAGATGAGCTATTTGAGATATAAAATTTTAAATCAACAATTGAATTTTTTCCGCGATATGATTAAAATTTTAGTTTGCCTTTAGAGAATTTTCTCGAGATGAAATGTTCGAGATACGAAATATTCAATCTCAGCTTTTGATTTCTCATGAGCATTTTAGCATTTAATTTGAAAACTGACAATCAATGAACATTGACCGCTAGTAAATGTGGTAATTGTAATAATGATTAATGATAAATAATAAATCTCCATATTAATTAAGGGCAAGTTGGAAATTATCCTTAATATTAAAGCAATTTATGTAGCCGGCCACGTGATTTTAAGATAAAAATCGTGGTGTCAATTTCACGGTCAGAAATTCTTATTGTCGAGACGGTAGATTCCAGAAAAGTAGTTTTACTTTTATCAATCCTTGGCCCTCAAATATTTCCTATAAAAAAACCTTTTAAATTTTGTCAATCTTGGATCATCATCTCACAAAGGTCCCCCCTCACCAATGAACCAAAATCCAAACCAATGACTGCTACTTCACTGCAACTTGTTTGGTGAGTTTTCATCCTTCCCTCCCCATATTACAGGCACTTCACCCAATACTCATCACTCCCTCTTTCACTCTATTACAATGGGTTTCATTTGGTCTTCTTCTTTTTTCCTCCTCCTTGTCCTCCATGTCCATGCCTGTCTCTCTTCACCCACTTCTGATCTCTTCAACTCCTGGGCAACCCAACATGGAAAAAGTTACAGTTCAGAGCAAGAGAGGCTGTATAGGCTCAAAGTGTTTGAAGAGAATCTTGCTTTTGTTACACAACATAATAGTATGGGAAATTCCAGTTATACCCTTGCACTCAACCAATTTGCTGACCTTACCCACCGTGAATTCAAAGAATCTAGATTGGGTCTTAGTATAGCTGAGGAAGATGTCGCCTTTCGGGCTCGGCAGGAGGTGGTGATGGGAGATGTTAAGGATGTCCCGAGTTCGATTGATTGGAGAAAGAAGGGTGCAGTCACTCCTGTGAAGGATCAGGCTAGTTGTGGTATGTGTTTTTTTTTTTTTTTAGAGCTTTGGATACTCAATTGAGAATTTTATGAGTTATGAATCTAATATCGAATTGTATGACTTAATTTAGGATCGTTAGCTCTGTTATTTACTTGTATTGTTGTTTGACAATATCTAATGTGTGGTTTCTTGACTTCATGTGGATACCCAGACTAAATGGAGCTGAAATTTGAATTATTTGAATGAATTAGGAGTGTTAGACTATGTTTTCTTTTGCAGTTATTGGTTTGCTTCACTTTTGTTCTGGTTTTAGTACTTCATCTATTTGACCCAAAATGAGAATTTTGTGCTATGAATCCATGTATTAGCTAATTTGATTGAACTCAAGAATTTTGGCACAGTTTGGCACTTTTGAAAATATCTAACATGTGAACTTCAAGGAATTATTTGGATACCCAATTGAGAGTTGTGCGTTACAAATCCAATTTCAACTCAGCTTAGGAATTTTAGCTTGGTTATTGTTTGTATTGCTGTTCAGAAAGGTCTCTTATGCGTGGTTCCTTGAACTTCATGTTGAAAGAGATCAACACCGACCTGGTGTTGGAGAGAGTTTTCTAGAGAAATTGAGAATAAGAGAATTCGCTAGAAGAATGGAAAAGAAGAGAAGGAGATGGAATTCTCGAGAATACTTGAGAAGAAGAGAAGAATAAGATGATGAAGGTCAAGATTTGTGGGTGTCTAGAAAGTTCTCTTAGGATCCTCCATCGACCCTGTGAATCTATAAATAGGGCTCTAGCCCAATGTTGTAAAGCAGCTCGGAGGAGCTCTAAGGGGCTCAAATGAGAGATGAGTTGTGCATAAGTTTGTGTATGTGTGTAATTGTATAATTGTTGTTTTATTAATGTAATTATGAGTTTGTAATTGATCCCAGGGCCGAAAATTTTCAACAATTTGGTATCAGAGCCGGAAGAGTTGGATTGGTTCTGTTCACCGAAGATAACAATATTGTTCATAGGTAGGAGATACTGTTCACAAGTACTGTTTACTATTCATAAGTACTTTTCAATGGTCACTGTTCACTGTTCATATGTACGGAACTGTTCACTGTGCATACGTATAATAACGTTCATACATATGATCAGAGATCAAGTTTTCATGGAGATTGTTCATATGAAGGTTGAAACTGTGAAGTCGATTGGTCATGGACAAGTGAAGAAAAAATTGATTTGAGGAGTCTGGGTTACGTCACCACACTGCAGAGAAACGACGGATTCTAGGTGACAGGATAAGTCAGGCTTGAGGTGTCACACCTAGCGCCGACACAGTGTGTCTGTGTATGTAGATGTAGCGAGTCCCCATGAGAGGACTGGTAGGCAGGGTGATGCAAGAAAAATGCGACTTAGGCTACGACAAGGGATCATAGAGTTGCATTGTGCCAGAGAGCACGTTGTGTGGTTGTGCCAAAGAACACGTTTTGTGTGGAGGTGCTAGAGAGAACGTTGTAAGTGAAGGTGCCAAGAGAGCACGTTGTTGTGTGGATGTGCCAAGGGAGCACATGAAAATTGTAAGTGTGTGCCAAGAGGGCACATGAAATTGATTAAGTGTGAAGATTGTGTCTTGAAATCAATTGGTTGTGATTGTGATATTAGAGGAGCACGATTTGTGACTGTTAACGCAATGTGGGAATGTGAAGATCAGCAAATCAGCGTTGAGGAGGGATGTTGAAAGAGATTAGCACCAATTTGGTGTTGGATAGATTTTTCTAGAGAGATTGATAATAAGAGAATTCTCTAGAAGAATGGAGAAGAAGAGAAGGAGATGGAATTCTCCTGAATATTTGAGAAGAAGAGAAGAAGAAGATGATGAAGGTCAAGATTTGTGGGTGTTTAGAAAATTCTCTTAGGATCCTCCACCGACCCTGTGAATCTATAAATAAGGCTCTAGCCCAATGTTGTAAAGCAACTTGGAGGAGCTCTAAGGAGCTCAATTGAAAGATGAGTTGTGTGAATGTGAGAGTTGTGTGTAAGTTTGTGTATGTGTGTAATTGTATAATTGTCGTGTTATTAATGTAATTGTGAGTTTGTAATTGATCCTAGGGCCGGGAATTTCCAACACTTCATTTGGATATCCGAATAAAATGGAATTGCAACTTGAAATATTTGATTGAATTTAGGAATAAATGTTAGAATATGTTTTTGTTTGCATTTATTTGATTGAACTCTAGAGTTGTCTCTGTTTGAAAATATGTGACTTGCAAGGAATTATTCGGACACCCAAATGGGAAGTTTTGTTATGCGTCCAAATTCGAATTACTTGGTTGGTTTTTTTTTTATTCCATTTTCGTTTGCACTTATTGTTTTCTATCTTCTATTTTGTAATATACAAGACTTCCTTTGCAATTTTTTTTGGCGGTGTAAAACCGAAACCCTATTTATCCCATTTAAGGTGGTTATTGTCAATGGCGGAGCCAAGGTTTTTGTAAGGGGGGGGGGGGGGGGGGGGAAACAACTAATTCAATAATGTTTATTTATTATTTTTAATAAAACAGTAAAAACAAAATTGTAAGTACAAACTAAGAATATGCATCAACTTTTGGAATTTACAAATCTAGAAAAGAAAGGTTAAAATACTTTGGAAATACAAATGAGACTAAATGTGTGTGTCTGTGTTTTACATAAATACGAAACCGTTGGAGGTCTATGAATGTCATTCTCTCATTGTACTATATAATTTTAGGTATGTCTAGGACTCTAGCTAGTGTTCCTTTTGCATTGTATGAATACAAGTTTTAAGCAATCATATCAAATATGTGTATGAGATCCTAATCAAAATTGGGGAAGCAAATAATTTTATTTATTTTCCCCTAATGGGAAGCAAAGAATTGAATCATCATAAGAAAATGTGCTTAGGAAAATACTTCAATATATAGTTTATCAAATTCACTTGAATCATATTCCATGTACATCTCTTTTATTTGATCCCGTATTAATTTTTTGTATTTATTAACCTTGAGACAACTTAGACGTAAGATCTTATGGGTGCAAATAAAGGAAATCATCCAATACCACTTCGCCGAACACAACTACCTCATAAATATTTTTGAAATTGAGATGAGAGGGGGGGGGGGGGGGGGGTGTTTTATCAGAGACTGAATTGTTTGACTGAGCTTGCAATATTTAAACTTTTTTTTTCTTCACCGTTATTGATTTGTAATTTTGTCTAGACAATATCTCGTATGGTCATATGCGCTTTCTGTTGCACTAGATATTGAAATGACTGTTTTGGTTTATGATTCCAGATTTGAATTGTTTGATTGAAATTTGAACTCATATGGATACCAAATGAAATTTACTAATGTTCTACATCCAAAGTACAAACGATGTTGTTTCATCTAATAGGCATCTAATTCTACTAGTTTTTTTGCTTATTGTTTAATAAATGGTATGCAATTCTTAAGATTTACTTCAGGTACCAAACATACATATATATATATATATATATGTTTATGCATCCAATTTATAGACTTTATAGCTGATCACTCTGTATTGCTCTTTGACTATTTCAGATATGTGGTTCTTTATATGACTTCTAGTACAGAATCAGGAATTGGTGTGTAATGCAGTTATGCACCAAAGATTGATCTTTATAGTATGCTTGCAGTAATTGTTTAAGTGCTATGTAACAACAATTAATGGAAGAGCTTAACGACTGAATACAATGATTAAATCCTTAAACAGTTCTTCCTATGAAAGGTCAAACTAGTTGTAGGTTATGTGTGGTTTCTAGGACTCCCTTTGAATTCCCAAATGGAGGAGAAGACTTTATTGCTTTTGCCTCCAGAATTGAATTACTCGAGTGTCCTTCATCTCACTGCTCAGATGTTGTATAGATGTTCGATATTCATGTGTAGCTTTTGGCATTAGGTTCACCAAAACAGTATTCATAAAGCAGTACTGTGATATAATCAGAGCTCAGTTCTGTGGCTATACTGGTGCACGGTAAAAGAACATATGCACTAATTGGTCTTTTGTCTGACAATCTGATGATAGAATCTAACATTATGCCAAATGCTGATTTCTTCTTGTGCATTCCATTCTCTACAAGATTAGGCTAACTGGTGTATATGCATTCACTTGTTTAAGATGTTCTCAACTGCTACACGTTTCTATACTCAATTCGAAAAGTGGTCCTTGATGGTCTAAAGTTATTTACCCCATACCCGCCTTATAATTTTTCCATTAATTAAAAGAAAAGGAGGAAGGAGGAGGGAGGGAAAGAGAGCTTATTGGATTTATATTCGGATTTTTTTTTAGTTTAGCACTCGATAGTTTATGTCTATTTGAGTCGCACTCACTTTGAAAACTAATGGAGTCTAACCCCCAAACTCATGTTGACTGTCCCAATCAATACCAGTCAACGACTTTGACTTCACTTGACTTGTTCAATTCCCTTAAAAATTAAAATTCACAAATACCCTTGACATGAACAGCACATGCAAGGCACGTGCTAAGCCTAAAAATTCATCCAAGGGTCAAAGTAAAACAAAAACCTTTATACTCAGAAGTGCAATTTTAGTTTTGCGGCCTCCGTTTTAACTGAATTTCATAGAATTACTTTATGTTGACTAACTGAAGCTCTTTGGAGGATCAAGATACTCAGTGGTACAAATTTCCACCTTTACGAAAACCCGTTTAATAATGCTTGTTCTAAAATCTGTCAATTGTAGTTTGATGACCAGTAGAAGACTTTCATTCAGATGAGGAATTAGCTATTTTTTTTTACAATGTTACAGTTTAGAGGGGTTTATGCCTATAAATTTTGATTTTCATAGGTGAGCAAAGAATTGAACAACATCAAGGTTATTCATGAGATTTTTCATTTTCTTGTGGGTTATGACAATGACGTTCATCCTATTAACATCTATTTAGATAACTTTCTACTCTTCAGTGTGTGCCCAAGTCCTAGAGTTCATGGTCTAAGCCATTTAGCAGATGAATCTTGCAGCTTTAGTTGATTTGTTCTGACTCATCGACCAATAGATCCAATTGATTGTCTTCAACGTTTACTCTTTAAGGTTTGGAGGGTTTGGAGCCATGTTAAATTGGTTCCAACTCATTCTTCAGTAGATCTGAGTGATTTTCTTTAACGCTAATACTTACTTCAAATGTTTTAGTATCATTTCGCATTTGTTCTTGATTTTGACATATCAGTGAGTCGAGGAGAATGAACTAGTGTAAATCCATTCACAATTGCTTTTTCATGACTAAATCATTTCACAAAAATGCTTAACAAACGATCTTCAAATTTTCTTTGTAGGTGCTTGTTGGGCTTTCTCAGCAACAGGGGCCATTGAAGGTATAAATCAGATTTTCACTGGGTCTCTTATTAGCCTCTCTGAACAAGAACTAATTGACTGCGACAAGTCTTACGACAGTGGGTGTGGTGGTGGACTCATGGATTATGCATATCAATGGGTAATAAAGAATAAAGGAATAGACACTGAAGAGGATTATCCATATCTAGCTGCAGACAGAAGCTGCAATAAGAACAAGGTAATTTGCTATTCAATGCTCTGCGAGGCTTGTTTTACTTATTATTTATTTACTCCTTTCTCGGTCTCTGGTCCTTAGGTGAGAAACCATGTTGTGACCATCAATGGGTACACTGATATTCCTGCGAAGGATGAGCAAAAACTACTTGAGGCTGTTGCATCTCAACCTGTTAGTGTCGGCATATGTGGTAGTGAGAGGGCATTCCAGTTGTACTCAAAGGTGATTCCTTGTGACAGTTTAACGGAACTCCTTACTATCTTTCTTCCTATGCACTTAAATTTCGACTACACCTCATTTTGGGGTCACTGCTTTGATTGTGAGGGTTTTAATGTTTCTACTTGACAGGGTATCTTCACTGGTCCTTGCTCGACGTCTTTGAACCATGCTGTACTGATTGTCGGATATGGATCAGAAAATGGGGTTGATTACTGGATCCTGAAGAACTCGTGGGGGGAAAACTGGGGAATGAAGGGCTACATGCACATGAAACGTGAAACTGGCAATAAAGATGGAGTCTGTGGTATAAACATGCTCGCTTCGTACCCAACTAAAACTAGTCCAAATCCTCCTGGCCCTCCTCCAAGTCCCACAAAATGTAGTCTTTTTACCCATTGTGGAGTAGGGGAGACCTGTTGTTGTTCTTGGCACCTTTTAGGACTATGTTTATCGTGGAAATGCTGCGAGTTGGATTCCGCTGTGTGCTGTAAGGACCATCACCACTGTTGCCCGCATGACTATCCAATTTGTGACATCGAAGCAAACCTTTGCCTCAAGGTTTGTACTTCATTACTGATAGATATTGCATCTCAAACTATCAGCTTTAACTTATTCTAAATTACTTAAAATATGTGTCATAGCTTACTATTAGTCTATCATGTATGCAGCGTGTTGGGAATTCTACGATTATGCAAGTGGTTGAAAAGAGAGGGGCTTTCGACAAATCTGGTGGTTTGAGCTCTCTTGTTGATGCCTGGAACTTCTAGAATCTGTTGGTATTTGTACTAGGAGGAAAGTAGTGTTTGTATTAATTATAGTGTACTGTGCAAATCTGTAACGAAATTCTATGTTTGTTGGAAATAAATATACTTTTAGATTTAAAATTTGGATCACAGACTCACACTAACCTTCAAGTTTAGCACTCTTGTTGTATCCAAATGAACCACCCCATTGACTGAACTCATTTAGTGAGCCTCATGGTGAAAATGCCATTGTCATCATCGGTAGTTCTGCAATTTCCAGTTATCATTTATAGTAGAGCCTTTGGCAATACCAGGTCAGCCTATTGAGCAATTTTTTCCATTTTCATGTGATTACAAGTCATGCAGTTTTTATCTAACACAAAGAATAGAGAGACAGGAGAAGCATATTCCAAGGGCATAATTCATGATTGGTTGTTTTTTTTGACAAAGGCGGGTGTAGTTTCGTATTGTTTTTTTTTGAAAGGCAAACAGGGTTTTTATAGGATTTCAGAACCCATAAAAATGCCGCAAGCTGGGTTTGAACCCATGACCTAGTGGTACCATCCGCCAAGCTCACCGTTGAGCTATCATGCTATTGGCAGTTTCGTATTGTTTAAATAGCTTCATCATTACAGTTTGATGAATTTCTAACAACCCTAAAGTTCCGTAAATGAATACTCAATAGAATAAGAAAATCACATTTGTATTTATGCATCAAAGACTTAAATTGCATACAAGTTTGCATACAAAAAAACCCACACCAGGAATCACTCTTTGAGATGCATGTATTCATACTTTTTTTTTGGGTTTACTTGTTTATCTTGCGCATGTTCTTTGTTTCTTTGAGATACCTGTAGTCATACTTTTTTTTTTGGATATACTTGTTTATCTTGCACATGTTATTCGTTTTTTCCTTAATAGGAGAAAGGGAAACAGTATCAGCAAAATCGGACATTGGTTCAGGCTCCCCTCACACTAATCCTCCCTTATTAGCTACAATTGCCTTGTGTTTAATCTTTTGATCAAAAGTTTATTAACAGTCCTAATATTAGCATCACTCCCTGATGATCATCCTTTATATTAGGGTTTGTTTGTTTTTTCTTGCATGAAATGAAATGTAAGAAAGGTTTTTTCTTGTATGAAAGTAAATCTAAGAGAAAGCTTTGTGACATACAAAACTTTTCACATTATGTTACATATTTTCCTAATATATGAGTTGTAGTTTTAGATTTTTTTAAATTTAATTTTTTTTTTTTTTATATATACCTAAATTACCAAGTTTTGTTTAGATACCAGGAGAGTCATTATGACCACTTTCTTAAAATGTTTCTTCTTTCTACATTCTGAGAAGCTTTTCTTCAAGCAGTACCACAAGTTGCATTAGTTGCAGAGCAGCAAGCTCATTGAAATCGTCATCATAGGTAATTAATTGGTTGCATATTGCTCACATTTTCTTTCTAGCAGAATTCATGTTTCAAATGATTCACCAGGAAATGTTTTCCCTTTTTTTTTTTTTTTTTTTTTTTTTAAAGATTTAGTTTTTATTTGTGACGTATATTGAATTTTGGATTGAATGGTTAATTTAAATATATTCCCAGTGAAAAAAGATTGAATTTTGGATAATTTGTTTCTCAGTGTGACAGAATGGCTGGCCAAGAATGGTATAAGTTAAAAGCTTTATCACCATTGGATGGTCGATATCAGAAAAAAGGTTTAAGGATTTAGACTTGTTCACAAGTGAATACGGTCTAATACGCTCCGGGTTATAGTTGAGGTATTGTTCTAATTTGGGTTTTCTTTGCTACCTAAAAATTTACTTAAATATGAAGGTCCTATTGGTTAGAACATTGTTTAGCAGTTAACAGCATGAATGTGATAGATTAAGTGGTTGATAAAACTCTCACATATTCCGTAAGTCTTAAAGGTCCCTAGCTTCAGCCTGGAAGTTCAATCTTATCTTGATGGGATAATTGATGGGTTTGGTGAGGATGATGCGTTGGAGATCAAGAAGATTGTTAAAGGTTACTAATCATGACATGAAGGCTATTAAGTACTTGAAGCAGAAATGTGAATCTCATCCTAAGGTTGCAAAGGTTAGCATTTATTTGTTGGTTTTTGACGTTGGAATGAGTTGCCTCTATCTGTTTGATTGATGAACACCATTTGCGTATTGTATTGTGTATGTTATTGAGTTTTTCCTTTTTGGCTCATGCATTGAACAAAAAAGAACTCCATGAATAATTTTGCAATGAATATAAGCCAAAATAGAGAACTTCAAAAGAGATTCACATGAATTACGGTATGTCCTTCACATACCAGCATAATGTCAACCAGAAGGAAACAAAATTTTCAGAGCCTCTTAAATACTAGATTTAGGAACCTCTATTATTCGTTCTATTATGTCAATCATATTGAAACTACAAGTCCACTCCACCTATTCCATAGACCCCAATCTTGATATATGCCTGACCGTGATATATGCTAGATATGCTTTGTCTAATAGCTTAAGTTTTTAGAGAACTTGACAATTTAACATCAAGTGAATCATAACATTTCAAGTGGTATTCAAGCAACATTCAAAATTATTGCTTTGGACAACCGAACACAATTTTGATATTAGGAAATGTCCCGGGTTCCTTATGCATTTGTGGTTGGATGTTTAATGTATGCTATGGTTTGTACTAGGCCGGCCGATTTGGGTAATCAACAACCATGGAATTGGCGATTTGCTGAACCACATAAATAGTTGTCTTGCTTGTGTGTGTTTATTTTGTTACGTTACACAGGGTTAAATATGATTCTTGGGTTTTCTCTTGGATTGATCAATCTATCTAAGGGAGTATTTTCAAAACAACATATTTGCCCCATACATAATACGTACCATTTGAACTCCAGTGTGTTCACTTAGGATTGATCATGAAGTGTTATTATATTAGACTTCAAGACTCTCAAATGGTATTAAAGCACACCAATTGGAGATCTCGGTCACTAACAGATAAAAGTTCTCGTTCCTTCTTAACATAAAACTAGTACAATCTATTGATCAGATGTGATCACTAGTCTTAGTATGATAATATCCAATTTGTCATCAAAATGTTGAAATCTCCATCTGATTGAAGAACTGTCCAGTAGGACCATCCTCTGCCATCAAAGCCAACATTACAGGAGCTCTAGCCCCCTCTTCAACAGTCAATATCCCAGTGTTGCATGTAATGTCTGTGTTGACATAACCAGGATTAACAGCATTTATCCGCATCTTGGGGAACCTCTGGGCTAGGATCCTAGTATAAGCATTCAATGCAGCTTTAGAGAGTTTATAAGCGGATACTGTTATAGGCCATCCATTAGTCTGCAACTTTTCCTCCTTGAAATCCCTTAGGAACCATTTCAGTAGCTCATCTAGTTGGTCTTCTGTTAGGCACTCGCTGCTAAGCTCTGATTTGACCTTCTCATTCGCGATGAACTATACAATAAAACAAGAATAATACAATTAAAATATATTCAAGAAAGGACAGTTCATCTCAACACTTAATACTCCCATCACACGTTACGTTTTATACTTACCATGAGTAGCCCATATACAGATGATACATTGACAATGGTGGCTGATTTGGAGAGTTGAAGGAAGGGAAGAAGTGCTTCGGTTACTCCTTTGGTTCCATAATAGTTTGTCCTTAAACACTCTTCTGCTCCCTCAATAGTCTGTTCCAGTACTCCCTTCAGCATGTCCGGATTCTCATCACTTACCTGAATGAATCATTTCATGTCTAATATTAAAAGTGTGAAATTTAGATCAATTATCATATAAATTTGAAGTATGCACCTGTTTAATTGTTTGAGAGGGTTAAATGTTTCAAATCTCAAAAATTCCCGTCTCAATTTGTCAAACCAAACCCGACCCATTTAGTGATCCCTTTTTTTGTTGAACCAAAACCGTCAATTAAAAGGAAAACTAATCAGAGTCTACATATATAGTCGTTCCAAGTCCTAAAGGTAAAAGCATTAGAATGAGCTAGTTGATAACAATACAGTATACGTAAAAAAAAAATGAACTAATTCCAATAGAAGAGTGTTTATAAATTCTAATTGACTATTCAAGAACACCATCGGTCACCAGCTTAGGTGGTCATATTCACCCCTAAGAGCCTTCACGACGTCAAGAAAACCAGTTGTTGCAAAGGATAATACACTGGACTAATCCAAATGGGTATCATGGTGAAGAGACCACATATAAGTTATATATAAATCTTTAGATAGTATCCATTGAATAGGAAAATCAGTCAGCAACAAAAAATGACTAGCAACATGACATTTAAAAAACAAACGCTTAATAGTTTCTTCATCTTCTTGTTGGGAAAGAGGGCAACCAAGATCAAGGGGTACGTGGTGTTGATGAAGAATAACGCTAGTGGGGACATGGTTAAAGAAAATCCTCCAGAAAAGGTACCTAACTCGATCTGAGAGGAGTTTTCATAGTCCAGAAAAGATGGATAATTGTTTTTATGCTTAGCGTAAATGGAGGATTGGACTTGGGGTTAGTACTAGGAGTGGAAGAATTTGTAAGCCGACTTGACACTATGCACACCATTTTTACTAGGTTGCCACACAATTTGACCATCGTTCATTCTTTGTATAATCCTAATTTTAAGAACAGCTTGTTGAATAGGTTCAAGAAATGAATTCTCAATTATTATGGTCTCCTAGCTTATCTTTGTCATCCTAGCTTTTTGTTTCTAGAAACTCTAAGCGATCATGAAGTTCTTTCAATTTGAGAATATTGCTATTAGAAATGGTAGTAGTTTCATGAAAGATGTTAACAAAGGATTGACAGTTCCATTTTGCCAGATCGGTCTTAAGAGTGTCCAACTTAGCAATGGTGTTAGGATATGCCTCATTTAAGGTAAAAAAAGGAAATGATTTTTGCCAAATTGCTTGTCAAAAAACATCAACCCGACAAGGCTCTGAGCCATGTCGTGTCAAGTTGACTCGCCATGACACGTTTGATCACGATGACTACTCTTTATTCAATGTTTCTGATCGTGTCAAAACCGTCATTTTCTAAAGTTTGTACATAGTCTAAGTACAAGTTTGACACTATATTTTTATGATGATCCATAACCATACCAAAGCCATTTAATCACCAAATATATATACCCAACCTGCTACAGAAAGGAGTTGTGTTGGATCACTAATTGCTTGCCACCCCTAAGTGAAGTGCTACTACACAAAAATAATGAAAATATCAATATTTAACGTGCTCTATGGACACATTGGAAGTGTGCTCGAGTCAACATACGACCCTTAGTGCTAGAGCCAGAAAAATATTAAAATCTCCTAGAGTGCGCTAATCAAACCCAGTGCCTCCCGGGACAAATGGCTCTGTAATCATGCTAGTTTATATCAAAACATCAGTGAAAAACAATATTCATGAGCAAAGAAAGCTTATTTTCCTTGGAGACCAATGACTTATTGTACACAATCCTATGTTACAAGCTTCAGGAGATTGAGACTTACATTCATGAACCCTTTGATATCCTTGAAAGCCTTGGCGTCTATTATAACACCACCTTCCGCTGCATTGTTCACCTGCATAGAATGCACATTAGTACAAGGAAATAAAACCTGCGTCAAATATAGATACCAAGATAATAAAGATTGAGTGATATTTACCAAGATATCAAGTTTCCCGATATGGGTTTTAATGAAATTACTCAAGGAAGCAATACTATCAGCATCTTTAACATCAAGTTGATGGAAAATCACATGAGAGAACCCAGAAGCTTTAAGACTTTCAACAGCTTCACAACCTCTCTTCTCATTCCTTGCTGTTAGTACCACGAAAATCCCTTTCGATGCCAATTGGCGACAGATCTCTAGTCCAATCCCCTTATTGGCTCCTGTCACCACTGCACACCTGAGACATGTTAAGATGATTAGCTACATACAGAGCAAACAAATGTATAAGTTGGTTCACAAATACGAAAATGGTGAAGTATGCCTTTTTCCTACTGAATTGGAGATTATTTCTTCCATCTCTAAGAATACAAAAATGGTGTTTGAGGTGATATTGTTATCTTTTCTTTTCTTTTCCTTGGGTGGCTGGTGGTTGTTTCAGATTAAATCTCAAAGCTTCTCTGTTTAAATGATTCAAGTGCACACCAAATTTGACTATGATATTCTTGTTTAATATAAGCCAATGGGAACATTTATGTTCAATAATGCCACAGTATAAGTGCTGCCGGCAGAATAGTGATTATCCTGCAGGCTAGTTTTAATAGACAATTCACAGAAAAATAACACAAGATATTTGTTCAAAACACAGAGAAACAACTCTAATGTTCAATTAAAATTATTCAAATAATAAGCCTACTACAATATTGAGGAAGAACTTTATTTATAATGCTCAAATAACTTGAATAATAAGCAGCCTATTCCTAAAAGAAAAAGTAGAATTAAATAATAAATAACAAACAGTCTTCCTAAAAGAAAAAGTAAAGCCTAATCTTAAAAGAAAACTAAAAAGACTCCTAATTAAATTTAAAGATTACAAATAAGTTATTTAGTAAATAACTTTGAGAGCAAATTAGGATCCCTACAAACTCAATTTAGGAACCCTAGAAACCTTCTTGCGTCAGTCGCCCTGGGTTGGAAAGAATTCGTCCTCGAGTTCATAACAACTTCATCGGAATCCTCTGGCAACTGCCTCGGAGGAAGATCCTCTGGTATCAGGTCAGAAAACTCTGCTAGCTGCTGGCGTACTGGATTGTCTTTCATTTCCCTTCTCTCGAGCTCCATCTGCAAACCTAGCACATACTCCTTTACTATAATAATCAATTCCTTGACTTCATCAACTTACCTCCTCGACTCAACAACAATAAGTGGTATAATATGCAAAATATTTAGAAACAGTCGTACAACCTCCATGAACTTCCTATTAGTAGTGGCTCTATGACCAGCCTTCAGTTTTTCTTCCAGCTCGGAGAAGTTGTACACAAGTGCTAGTGGCCCCATCACATTCAGGCTCGTCGACGCACTCCACCGCAAATGAAATCACTGAAGAGGGGGAAAACGCGCGTATGTATAAATGACGTCCATTGTGCAGATCAAGAAGCATGAGCTTCAAAGGTGCAAAGTTCATTATACCCAATTGTCAGTTCAGTAGCCGTATCGCTGTATCAAAATTACCAGCTGCTGCATGCTCTGCAGCAAGAGCTGATTTTTGGATCCAGATCTGGCTTACAGGCATGCCTTGAGTCGGGGTGACAAATACTGAAGAGTGGGTATTTGTAGTAGCCCTTGGTGTATTAACTTCTGGTAGCAGCTCCAAGTCCCAACCTCCTTCCCCATCAGTTGCTTTGTGCACTTCACTGTCTTCAATAACAACTCCAACATTCCCATTCTGCAAACCATCTTCATCAACAATATCCAACTATTCATCAGTGTCATACACATGCTCTCCAAGCTCTTCAGTTTTGTCTACCACGTCTTCCTCAATCAGGAGATTGTTACCCTTATAAGTAGCAGACTTCCTGCACTCAGTCGCTCTATGTCCCTCTTCACTACATCTAAAACATCAAATATTGGAGTTAGAATTACCATGTGGTGGCTGCTGGGCAGGACAAAATTCTTGAGGGCGAATTGGCCAACCGCTTTGATCACTGCTGATTATTGGCCTCCTGCTATATTGTTTTTCCACTACAAGTGCACGGTGGTATGCTTCAGAAACGATCCTCAACGAGTGAAGTCGCTGAAATAAGGGTTGAGGGCAGCCGAAATGAAGGAAGTGACAATTCATCTTCTCCCAATCAGTGATCTTGGTCTTGCCCTACCTGTCTCGTGCTCGCTTCAACGGCTCCCACCACGCAGATGCTCTGCCTTTGAGTTTTTTGGTGACCAATTTCACATTGACATGATCTGGGACTTCCTTATACTTAAAAATACGCTCTACTTCATTCAACCATTCCATGAATCATTTGGCCTGTAACGTACTAGAAAACTCGGGTAAATCCACTTTGAAACCAAGATTTCCATGGCGATCCTCATGACCATGGCGCTCCCAGAAACGAGCACATTGTGATACGAGTTTTTGAAACTGGAATCAAAATCATGATCTTCCCTCTCACGATTACCGAAATCCTGCGCCGTTAGACATTGGGCTAGCTCTGCAACTTGCCCTTGTAAATCTTCAATCATCACATCCTGAACGTTACGATCACGGTGTGGGACTTCCTCGTTCGGAACCAGCCTGCGACGACCACCAGCCATAAAACTGATGAAATCTCACAACAAGAAGATGTTGATGCTCTAATACCACTGACGCCAGACAAAATAATGATTATCATGCATACTAGTTTCAACAGACAATTCACAGGGAAAGAACACAAGAGATTTGCCCAAAACACAGAGAAACAACTCTAATGTTCAATTAAAATTATTCAAATCAAAAGTCTATTACAACATTGAGGAAGAACTCTATTTATAGTGCTCAAATAACTTGAATAATAAGCAGTCTATTCCTAAAAGAAAATGTAGAATCAAATGCTAAAATAACAAGCAGTCCATTTCTAAAAGAAAAAGTAAAGCCTAATCCTAAAATGAAACAGTCTATTCCTAAAAGAAAAAGTAGAATCAAATACTAAATAACAAACAGTTAGGTAAAGCTTAATCTTAAAGGAAACTAAAAAGACTTCTAATTAAATTGAAAGATTACAAATAAGTTATTTAGTAAATAACTTTGAGAGCAAATTAAGAACTCTAGAAACCCAAATTAGGAACCCTAGAAACTCAAATTAGAAACCCTAGAAATCCTTCTGCATCAATAAGTAAAATATATATCCAACATTGAGAAATTAGAAATGCCTGCAAACAGACGATCTCTGTTGAAGGGACATTGGGATAAATGTTGCTGGTGATCGTGCTCTCAGATGGTTTGAATTGAAACTTGCCCAGTGTCAAGTTGGTTATTTTTCTTAATCTTCCTCCCACAGAAGCCCAGGTACCATATACGCCCCCAAATTTAAGAGCCTTGAATACTAAAAGAAAGGCATCTATACCTAATAAGATTAAGTGAATACAAAAAATGGTGGTCATCTTATTTCTATCTTTCCGTTCCCAACATTGATCCACGATATGATTTGACTTCTCACAATGAGAAGAAATAGGTTGGTTTATTCCCGATTCCTTTATCTTCCGATTCTGAATCAGATGGCGGAAGACACTCTTCAATCTCATTACCAAAGATTAAGGTGCTCCATTGGAGGCTACCCTGATCAAGGCGTTGCAATGGAGGCTATTATTATTATTATTATTATTATTATTTATTTATTTATTTTTAATGGAGCCTATTTCACCATTAGCCTAATCAGCCAGTTGAGGCTCATATTTGATTCTCTTGTTGATGAAAAAAAAAATCCAATGTGTGATTCTTCTCCTCATATTTAAAGTTCAATCTTGACAATTATTCCTTCTTAAATTATTATCATTTATTTAAGCTATTATCTTCAGTTTTTTCTATTCATTGTAGGTTGTTTTTCTATTCTATTTATTGGTGATGGATAATGGTAATACAGTTTTGTCACTTGGAGGCTTTAGGATCCATGATAAAATTAGTCTAACATGAATAATAGAGAGAGAGAGGAGAAGCGTATTCCAATGTGTTATCGCATCTAGAGTTAAATACAAAAATAGTTTAATATAAAAACTAGGTCATGGGTTAGAGCTTGCGAATGGTACCACTAAGTCATGGGTTCAAACCCAGCTTGCGACATCTTTATGGGTTCTGGAATCCTATAAAAACCATGTTTGCCTTTCAAAAAAAAACCTCAACTGTTCTAAGAAATAGCTAACACGGTAGGAATGGAGCTCTGCTAGGGTTTAGGAAGAAATCCACCGCCACCACCAAATCTGGGCCACCTCCACGTTTGGCCGCCGCCGTGCTCACGGCTGTTCTCATTCGCCTGAGAGGGTGCGAAACACAGATTCGGTAAGAGAGGGGCTGCGAAGCATAGATCCGGCTGAGAGAGGCCGTGAAAGGAGCTGTGACCCTCTGCCATCGTCACCCACTCCGAGCCGTTAGTTCGACCGGCCGCCTCTCTACCTGGCTGCGAGAGAGGTATACCTCTGCCTTGCCGCCGCTCTATCCCCGCCGCCTCTACCTGGCCGCCGCTCTGTTCCTCTTACTTTGCGGGGATTGATTGATTGCTTGGTCATGCTGTAGGCTTGGCTAGAGCAGGGTAAATCGTGGTATGATGGCTCCACTAGCCGTCAATTCTTCCTCTCCCCCAATGGGGAGTAGGGAACATGCGGAAGAGGCTCTTAAGCCTTATTTCGCCCAAATTCTTGGAAAAATGCTAGTTGATGAGGTTAAGGAAACACAGGTTGAGGGAACTAGATTCCGAAAAGAAGGAGAGCCTGCCATTGGGCTTACGACATCTGATGAAACACGTGGGGAAGCTTTCATGGAAAACACGGGATAGTTTTGAAGTTCTCTAGCTATAGGCCAACATTGGAAGATATTCGATACATCGAACCTGGGGGATTCTAGGTGATTTTTCGCTAAGTTTGCTAGACCAACGTCACGTTCTAGTCCGGTTTCAATCTGAGGCGGAAGCAAAAAGAGTATTGTCGAGGGACTTTTTCTTGATTCGTGGAGTTAGATTCAAAACTTTCCGCTGGCACGATGGTTTCAGTCTGAAAGCAGATCTGATATCGGTTCCATTATGGGTAGAGTTGCCTAATTTGCCTTTGCATTTATTTCATCCTCCTACTTTGAAAGCAATTGTGAACTCTTTTGGTGATTTTTTGAGCATGGATGATCATATTCGATGTTTATTACGCCCGAGTTCTGCCCGTGTTTGTGTGGAGATGTCTTTGGCGGATAAACTACCTAATAGAATTTGGATAGACAAGGCTAACAATTGGGGCTTTTGGCAGAAAATTGAGTACCCGGGGTTCAAATATTGTGATTATTGTTCTTTGCTAGGGCATCAGGAGGAATTTTGCAGGAAAACGTTAGGTCTCAAGGGCATTGTGAAAGTATCCCATGTGGTAAACGAAGAGAAGAATGAAAAACAAAAGGTGGAAGCTAAAGTTGTCAAACAACAATATGTTCCAGTGGCTCATAAAAATAAGTTACAAAATCATAGGTTGGCACGAGTGGTGCAAAAAATAATATAGGGGAGGAAATCAAGGAGGGAATGAGAGCGGAGAAACCAGTGGCCAACGAGCCGGTGAATTTATTGTTGTCGAACAAGTTTGAGGTGCTTACGGAGGATAATGTTGAAGATGAGAGTAGCCAAACAAAGAATTTTTTCGGCTAGTAAAGAAAATGCTACCACCGGTAACATATTCGAATAAGAAACAACAGAGGAAGGCCCTTCAAGTAGCGGGATACACAGCTAGTGAGATTGAAAAAGTCAACAAGGAGACCCAACTAATCATGATTATCTAGGCAGCCCGAGGACGACAAGTCTTGAGTTTGAAGATGTGAATAAAAGTTTTGAAACAACCAAATTAAGATATTATAGAGAGAGGGATCTCGAGCCCCCCAGGTAGATGATGAGCTGATCCTTATGGTCCCTGGGACACAGTCTGGGGCATAACATTTTCAACCTACATTGGGGTGTCAACAACCGGAGTCGGGATGTCAAAATGGTGAGCATGAATTGCTCAACTCCGATCAGATACGCTCTGCTTCTCCTATCAGAAATCAGTCGGTAGGCATGGAACTAGAGGTAGCTATCCCCAAAGATAACTGAGAACAGGGGCCAAGACGCACTAAAAGAAAGTGAGGAAAGATGCAGTGAAGAGGTTGATGCAACCTTAAAATCAGCTTCTACACTTCCTGAAGTAGGACGAGAGATAAATGATGGAAGACAGGGGGAAGATCAAACAGCGCCCATGGATTGGCTTACACCCCAAACTATCAATGTTTTGAATTCAGAAATTGCAAGAATAGGCAGGGATGCATTGGTCACCGAAATTAAAAGCTTACTTGAAGCGAAAACAGCAAAGGCGGGGCAAAACACTATTGAAGAAGAACATGAGGTTACCACAATACAACCTCCCACAGAATATGTTCCTCGAAGGTCTTATCGAAGCAAGAAGACAAATCCTAAATTCAGGTAGAATGCAAATGCTTATTAGAACCTTGTAGGGATGCTTGATTAGTGCTAGCACTCAATGGTTTCTATATCATGATTCATTGTGTTTCGATTCTTTACGACGACTTCTCATACATCCTAGGGTCCACATTAGGTATAAATTAGGTCATGAGAGTGCTTAAAGGATTGATTGGTAATTACGAGGAAGAGAAGTTATGGCAGGTCTATCATGCAACCACTTAGTAATAGAACACTTTGCAAGGTTACTCCCTAACCTGGAGACAGTGAATCTAAAACAAATTAGGTTCTTTGTTGAAGCTTTGAAGTAAGTTTATTGTTTTGTAGATGATGAAACGAGTGAACATATGAGCGTTTGTAAACTTTATTATCATCTTTTTTATTAATATAAGATTCGGGGATCCCTAAAAACCCCAGCTCACTTTCCAAAAAAAAAAAAAAAAAAATCTTGCTGTGAAGGCTAAAGTTTCGTAAATGAATACTCAATAGAATAAGAAAATCACATTTGTATTTATGCATCAAAGACTTAAATTGTATACAAGTTTGCATACCAAAAACCCACACCAGGAATCACTCTTTGAGATACATGTATTCATACTTTTTTTTTTGGGTTTACTTGTTTATCTTGCACATGTTATTCGTTTTTCCTTAATAGGAGAAAGGGAAACAGGCTCCCCTCACACTAGTCCTCCCTTATTACCTACAATTTAGCATCACTCCCTGATGATCATCCTTTATATCAGGGTTTGCTTGTTTTTTCTTGTATGAAATGAAATGTAAGAAATGTTTTTCTTGTATGAAAGTAAATCTAAGAGAAAGCTTTGTGACATACAAAACTTTCACATTATATTATATATTCTCCTAATATATGAGGTTGTAGTTTTAGATTTTTTTTTTTTACCTAAATTACCAAGTTTTGTTTAGATAACAGGAGAGTCATTATGACCACTTTCTAAAATGTTTCTTATTTCTTCATTCTGAATAGCTGTAAAAAGTCTTCTCGATAGATTTTTTGTTGTTGTCAAATTCTCAATACAATTTCTAAAGTAGTACTACGGACGATCCATGTGACCAAGGGGTATAAACCAAATTCTTAAAATGTTTCTTCTTTCTTCATTGTGAGAAAGCTTTTCTTCAAGCAGCACCACAAGTTGCAGAGCAGCAAGCTCATTGAAATCGTCATCATAGGTAATTAATTGGTTGCACATTGCTCACATTTTCTTTCTAGAGTTCATGTTTCAATGATTCACCAAGAAATGTTTTCCCTTTTTTTAAGATTTAGTTTTTATTTGTGATGTATATTGAATTTTGGATTGAATGGTTAATTTAAATATATTCCCAGTGAAAAAAGATTGAATTTTGGATAATTTGTTTCTCAGTGTGACAGAATGGCTGGCCAAGAATGGTATAAGTTAAAAGCTTTATCACCATTGGATGGTCGATATCAGAAAAAAGGTTTAAGGATTTAGACTTGTCACAAGTGAATACGGTCTAATACGCTCCGGGTTATAGTTGAGGTATTGTTCTAATTTGGTTTTTCTTTGCTACCTAAAAATGTACTTAAATATGAAGGTCTTATTGGTTAGAACATTGTTTAGCAGTTAACAGCATGAATGTGATAGATTAAGTGGTTGATAAAACTCTCACATATTCCGTAAGTCTTAAAGGTCCCAATCTTATGTTGATGGGATAATTGATGGGTTTGGTGAGGATGATCGCGTTGGAGATCAAGAAGATTGATAAAGCTTACTAATCACGACCGTGAAGGCTATTAAGTACTTCTTGAAGCAGCCATGCCAATATCAACCTAAGGTTGCAAAGGGTTAGCAATTTATTTGTTGGTTTTTTGACGTTGGAAATGAGTTGCCCTCTATCTGTTTGATTGATGAACACCGTTTGCGTATTGTATTGTGTATGTTATTGAGTTTTTTCCATTTTTCGCTCATGCATTGAACAAAAAGAACTCCATGAATAAATTTGCAATGAATATAAACCAAAATAGAGAACTTCAAAAGAGATTCACATGAATTACGGTATGTCCTGCACATACCAGCATAATGCAACCAGAAGGAAACAAATTTTCACAGAGCCTCTTAAATACCTAGATTTTAGAACCTCTATTATTCGTTCTATTAATGTCATCGTATTGAAACTACAAGTCCACTCCACCTATTCCATAGACCCCAATCTTGATAAATGTCTGACCGTGATATATGCTAGATATGCTTTGTCTAATAGCTTAAGTTTTTAGACAACTTGACAATTTAAACATCCAGTGAATCATAACATTTCAAGTGGTATTCAAGCAACATTCAAAATTACGGGAATTCTAAATGTCGAGGGAAAGGGCGAGGAAAACAGCGAGAGTAAAAGAGGTGGCGGGGGGTGAACCCGTTCACCCCTCGAGATGCGCCGCGCGGCACATATCTCGAGGGGGGTGAACGGTTCACCCCCGCCACCTCCTTTACCTCGCTGTTTTCCTCGCCTTTCCCTCGACGCATAGCAAAGCTCTTCAAAATTTTTGCTTTGGACAACCGAACACAATTTTGATATTAAGAAATGTCCCGGGTTCCTTATGCATTTGTGGTTGGATGTTTAATGTATGCTATGGTTTGTACTAGGCCGGCCGATTTCGGTAATCCAACAACCATGGAATTGGCGATTTGTTGAACCACATAAATACTTGTGTCTTGCTTGTGTGTGTTTATTTTGTTACGTTTACACAGGGTTAAATATGATCTGGGTTTTCTCTTGGATTGATCAATCTATCTAAGGGAGTATTTTCAAAACAACATATTTGCCCATAATACGTACCATTTGAACTCCAGTGTGTTCACTTAGGATTGATCATGAAGTGTTATTATTTAGACTTCAAGACTCTCAAATGGTATTAAAGCACAAACACCAATTGGAGATCTCGGTCACTAACAGATAAAAGTTCTCGTTCCTTCTTAACATAAAACTAGTACAATCTATTGATCAGATGTGATCACTAGTCTTAGTATGGATAATATCCAATTTGTCATCAAAATGTTGAAATCTCCATCTGATTGAAGAACTGTCCAGTAGGACCATCCTCTGCATCAAGCCAACATTACAGGAGCTCTAGCCCCCTCTTCAACAGTCAATATCCCGGTGTTGCATGTAATGTCTGTGTTGACATAACCAGGATTAACAGCATTTATCCGCATCTTGGGGAACCTCCTGGGCTAGGATCCTAGTATAAAGCATTCATTGCAGCTTTAGAGAGTTTATAAGCGGATACTGTTATAGGCCATCCATTAGTCTGCAACTTTTCCTCCTTGAAATCCCTTAGGAACCATTTCAGTAGCTCATCTAGTTGGTCTTCTGTTAGGCACTCGCTGCTAAGCTCTGATTTGACCTTCTCATTCGCGATGAACTATACAATAAAACAAGAATAATACAATTAAAATATATTCAAGAAAGGACAGTTCATCTCAACACTTAATACTCCCATCACACGTTACGTTTTATACTTACCATGAGTAGCCCATATACAGATGATACATTGACAATGGTGGCTGATTTGGAGAGTTGAAGGAAGGGAAGAAGTGCCTCGGTTACTCCTTTGGTTCCATAATAGTTTGTCCTTAAACACTCTTCTGCTCCCTCAATAGTCTGTTCCAGTACTCCCTTCAGCATGTCCGGATTCTCATCACTTACCTGAATGAATCATTTCATGTCTAATATTAAAAGTGTGAAATTTAGATCAATTATCATATAAATTTGAAGTATGGACCTGTTTAATTGTTTGAGAGGGTTAAATGTTTCAAATCTCAAAAATTCCCGTCTCAATTTGTCAAACCAAACCCGACCCATTTAGTGATCCCTTTTTTTGTTGAACCAAAACCGTCAATGAAAAGGAAAACTAATCAGAGTCTACATATATAGTCGTTCCAAGTCCTAAAGGTAAAAGCATTAGAATGAGCTAGTTGATAACAATACAGTATACGTAAAAAAAAATAAAAATAAAAACTGAACTAATTCCAATAGAAGAGTGTTTATAAATTCTAATTGACTATCCAAGAACACCATCGGTCACTAGCTTAGGTGGTCATATCTTGATCTCCAATCAACCCCCCCCCCCATCCATGAATCCAAAAGTAGGGCTGAAAACCGAACCGACGGTTCGGTTTTTTTACTTAAACCGTGAACCGAACCGACTTAGGTCGGTTTTAAAATTTTCAAACCGAAACCGAACCGATCATTAACAAAACCAATTCGAAACCGAACCGAATCTAATTTATGCAAACCGTAACCGAACTGAACCGACTAAAATCGAACCAAAACCGAACCGACCGACTATTTTAAACCTATTGTATTATTTATATATAAAAAAATATATATATATTATTTATTATATATATTCGGTCGGTTCGGTTTGGTCGGTTAAAATCATATAGAAACCGAAAACCGAACCGACCATTTCGGTTTTGAACTTTTTGAAACTGAAACCGATCCGAACCGAACCAATCGGTTCGGTTTAGATCGGGTCGGTTGATTTAATCGGTTTGGTCGATTTTTTGTTCAGCCTTATCCAAAAGTGTATATCCACTCAGTGCTACAACTTCAAAGGTTCCTGAAATATCCTTGTTGTCATAAACCCATATTTTGTGAGCTTGCTGCAGAACATCAAAACCTGTTGTTGCAAAGGATAATACACTGGACTAATCCAAATGGGTATCATGGTGAATAGGAAAATCAGTCAGCAACAAAAAATGACTAGCAACATGACATTTAAAAAACAAACGCTGAATAGTTTCTTCATCTTCTTGTTGGCAAAGAGGGCATACAAGATCAAGGGGAATGTGGCGTTGATGAAAAATAACACTAGTCAAGATCAAGGGGTATGTGGTGTTGACATAGTTAAAGAAGATCTTCCAGATAAGGGACCTAACTCTGATAGGAGTTTTCATAGTCCAGAAAGCATGGATAATTGTTTTTATGCTTAGCATAAATGGAGGATTGTTAGTATAAGGAGTGGAAAAATTTGTAAGCCGACTTGACACTATGCAC